>JARHVA010003522.1:217500-302500 GCA_037957365.1 Torreya grandis
ACTATATTCTAGTAAAACCTAATGAGGTTGTTAAATTATGGTATTAGAGTTGAAATTGAAATCCTAGGACTTAATGTGTCTGCTAACTCAAATTATTCTCCTAATAATAAAAAAGAATAATGGTATGTGCTAGACCATGAGGAGAGCGTAATTTGAATACCAATTCCCCTTTTGATCTAAATAATTTTTCCACTAAGATATAAATTTGGACCAAATCTTTGCAACCATGAAAGATACTAAGGATCAAATCATGGATCTAGAATAGAAAGTGAATTTCCATGAATAGGATAATGCTCAGGAGGAACCTAGAGAGCATCCTAATGATTAGGAACATCCTCAAGAGTAGAGGCATGATGAAGTGTTATAGGATGTGAGAGATCAAGTAGCTAAAAAGTTGGCATGAGATATGAAAAATTTAAACCCACCCAAGCTCAATGGAATTACATTGGGAGATGGAGTTGAAACATGGCTCACAAAAATGGTGAAATATTTTGAGATTCAAAATTATTTTGAAGTCATGAAATTAGTTTGGGGAGCTTATAAACTTATTGGTGAAGTAGCAACTTGGTGGGAAAATAAGAAGCTCTAGATGAACCTAGAATCAACCACCACCAATTGGGAACAATTTATGACACCATTTAGGTCATGATGGCTTCCATAACTATACTAAAAATAAAAATCTTACATATTTTTGGAATCTTAAGCTAGGGGATTTATCAGTGAATGAGTACTGAGAATAATTCAGCAAGATCCTTAAGTATGTACCTCAATACTAGGTGAATCAAATGTTAAGAATCAATAAATTAATCATGGGATTAAAACCCCAAATTTTATTGTGAATTAGATGTGCATGGTCCATATACCATGGATTAGGTATCTGATAAGGTAGTCACGTAGGAACATAAACTAAAATCTCTTTCCTAAGTTAGAGATAATTTTAAAAATAAGTTTAGAAGTTATAAAACAAATTCCAAAAGGATTAAGTAGAAGAAGAGGAATGGATACTCAAAAATTTAGTTCAAGATTCATAATTCCATGTTTAATAGTGGTTCAGGAAACATAAAACTTGGTAATGATTTCAAGGGTGGTTTCAAGGGAAACCAATAGTATAACAAGAAAGGATCAGTTGGAGGTTGTTTCATATGTGGAGGTGACAATTTTAATGGAGAATGACCTTATGAAAATTCAAATGACAAGGGTTCTACTCTTCATCAAGGTACATTCTAGTACTAGATTCATGCAACTATTGACAATCATCAAGATGAGTATCAAGCTTCACCCATAGAACTCTCATGTATTTTGTTAGATCATTCAATTTATATTTTCATTGACATGGGAGCTACATAATGTTTTATTTCTCATATAATTCTTATTAAATTTTCTATAAAACCTTGAGTTATGTAAAATTCATGGTTGTATAGTATGGGAATGCATCTAAGATCAAATTTGATAAGTGTTTAGTTGAAGTAGAGATTAGGTTGCCTAAACTAACTATAGTAGTGTATATTTTTTTATCCCAATTAGGGTCATATGATGTGATCCTAGGAGTCAATTAGATTTGGATTCACAAATCCAAGGTTGAATATTTTTGGAAGAAGGTTGAGTGTCAACATTATTTTGGAAATCAAATACAACTTCAAGGTGAGAAAAGAGAGTTAAAGTTAAGGCACATTTCTTTAATTTAATTCAAGAAATTTCAAAGGAATGGATGATAAGCATTTATTGTTAATATTAGTGAGATGGAGGAATATACGAAACCATATATCAAAGGCTATCATTTTATAAGAAATTTTCATGATGTGTTTCCATAATAATTACCAAGATTACCACCCAAGTGTGAGTTTGATTTCTTGATTGATATCATACCTAGATAAAAATCACAATCTAAGTAATGTATATAATGACAACTAATAAATTATTTGAGTTAAAGGGAAAAATTCAAGAGTTGTTGTTGAAAGGGTTGATTCTACTAAGTTTGTCACCATGGGTTGCACCAATTGTTTCCATCAAGAATAAGGATGGCACTCTTCACCTATGTATAGATTATAGGATGTTGAATAAATAAAATATCAAGAATAGATATCCATTTCCATGCATTGATGATTTATTTGATCAAATGTGAGGGGAAAAAATCTTTTATAAGATTTATCTTAGAGTAGGGTATCATCATTCAAGGATCTATGAAGAGGATATTCCAAAAGTAGAATTTAGAACTTGAAATGGGCATTATGAGTTTGTAGTGTTACCATTTTGATTGATAAATGCTCCAAAAACATTTATGAATCTTATGAGTAGTGTGCTCCAAAATTACCTAGATTTTTTTATTTTGGGATTTCTAGATGACATCCTCATTTATTCTAAGGTTGAGGAAGAATACCTGCAACATCTAGAACTAGTTTTGTAGTGTTTGTGAAAGCACAAGTTGTATGACAATTTGTCTAAGTGTGTATTTTTATAAAATAAAGTGTAGTATTTGGGACAAATTATCTATATGGATGGTATTTTAGTGGATCCAATAAAGATAAGAGTCATAATGGAATGGTTAGCACCAAGGAATGTGCATGAGGTAAGGAGTTTCATGGGATTAGTAGGCTATTAAAGGAAACTCATTTAAAATTTATCTAAGATAGTTAATCTAATTACCTTTCTTCAGTAGAAGAATCAATGTTTTATCTAGTTAGATAAGTGTGAGGTATCCTTTTAGGAAATTAAAAAGTCTTACTTAAGCACTAGTGATAAGAGTTACCGATCTTAATGGTCAATTTTCAATGATCACTGATGCATTAAGGGATGGAATTAGAGGATTTATTATGCAAGATCGCTCATTGGTAGCCTATGATTCCAATAAATTAAATCCATGTGAGGTGAATTATGCCACTCATGACCTATAACTTATATAAAGTGTGCATGCTTTACAATTTTTGAGGAATTATCTATTAGGAAAACCATTTGAGCTCAAGATTGATAACTTGGGACTCAAGTACATCTTCACCCAATTGAACCTGAATACTTATCAAAGACAATGGTTAGATTTATTATTTGATTATGATTTTGATATTAATTATATCCAAGGAAAGGATAATAGAGTATATTATACTCTAATCTATATAAGGTACATAATAGTCATGGTTACTATTAAGATTATTTACCAAGATCAAGTAATCAAATTATTACTAGGAGATGAATTCTATGATCAGGTGAGAAAAGTATTATTTAAGAATGCTCAAAATCTTAGGTATAAGGGATTCAAAATAGAGAGTGATGGTCTTTTATAGTATAATGGTAGGATGTATTTATTTTAAAGATATAATTTGAGGAGCACAGTGGTAAAGGAACTACACAATGCCCTATATTTTGGACATCTAGGAGTAACCAAGCTTATAGTTGAGCTCAGACCATTCTATTTCTAGAAAGGAATCAAGAGAGATGCAACAAATTTTATGTCTAATTGTTTAGAATGTTAGCATGTGAAATCTAACCATGTGCATCTGACTAGATTACTATATCCACATGATATACTAGAATGGAAGTGGTAAGTGATTAGCATAGACTTCATCTAAAGGTTGTCATTATCATGAAATAAACATGATATGATCTTGGTTCTAATTGAAAAACTAACCAAGGTAGCCCACTTCATATTTGGAAACTTGACATATGATTCACTTATGATTGAGAAAATATTCATGAAATAAGTGTATAGATTGTATGGTTTTCTAGAGAATATCATTTTAGATCGATATTTGAGGATGAATTCTAGGTTTTGGTTGACTCTAAATTTATCTCTAGGTATATAGTTGAACTTCAACACTACTTATCACCTATAAATTGATGGATAGATAGACTGAATTAGTCAAGTTTTGGAATATCTCCTTCATACGTATTACATGGATCAATAATAAAAGTGGGAGGAGTACCTTCCATTAGTTGAGTTTAATTATAATAACTCATACCAATTACATTAAATATGGCTCCATTTGAGGTATTATATGGAAGGAGGTGTAGAACACCAATCAGTTAGGATAGGTTAAAAGATAGGGTAGTCTTTAGACCTGAGGTGATTTTAGAAATTGAAGAGCAAGTTAGAATAATTAGCTAGAGTTTGGTTGAGGCCAATGATAGATAGAATATTTATCCTTATCTGAAGAGAATAACTAGGTACGTTTTTGTAGGTGATAAAGTGTTTTATGGGTTAAGCCTACAAAAATATTGATTAAATTTAGGAAGTCAATGAAACTTTCACTAAGATATGTGGGACCATTTAAGGTTTTGGAAGTGGTCAATCTTGTAGCGTATAGGTTTACATTGACACTAGATTTAGATCTTTTGCATAATGTTTTTCATGTGTCTTATCTTAAAAAGTATGTTGTTAATACTTCACATGTGTTCGATTGGAATGCTTTACAAGTTATATATCTTGGGGTGGTCATGGTAAAAATAATCAAAATAATTGACACTCGTAAAATCAATTTGTGTAATAGATAAGCGTTATAGTGAAAGGTCCAATAGGACTAATATTATAAATATAGTACCACTTGGGATGACTATGATGGGTTTTATTGGTTGTTTCCACAATTGTTTTCTTGATTTCTATTACATATTATATTTTTTCTACTAAATAATGTTTTAAATTTAGAACTTGTGTTTGAATAAATGTCATCAGGATGATAACCAACTTTAGGTGGAAGGATGCCACATCCCAATTTATATCTATGGTGAATAGAATGTTTGATCCATGGATTATTATGGTTGTTAGTCGATTAACTAATGTTTGATTAAGATTTATGGAATATGATGATTATGGGGTA
Organism: Torreya grandis; assembly: GCA_037957365.1. NCBI lineage: Eukaryota > Viridiplantae > Streptophyta > Pinopsida > Cupressales > Taxaceae > Torreya > Torreya grandis. The sequence goes on from JARHVA010003522.1 coordinate 222,306, forward strand.
ATTATGTGTTGTTTAATTTACACGATTTTATTGCTATGAGACAGTTATACTTTTTAATTTATATATTATGATCAAGTTTGCTAATTATACAACATTAATTTATGGATATAATTATCTTTCAAGATAACTACCTTCATTTTTTTGAGGTCGATGTAGCGTATATCCATCCCTCAAAGTGTGATAGAGGGAGAACATCATTGAAGAGGGTGATTTAGATGGGGATGTTGGGGGATGATAGAGTGTGAAACCATAAACCCATGCACACACCACAATAGTATTTCATGTTGTGTGATAAATTAATAGAGTAGGTAATTTTATTATGCTTTTTTTTATTTATGAATTATTGCTATGATATTTTGTGTTCTTAGATCATTTTGTGTGATTACATGATTTCACTATTCTAGTTGCAGTTGATGTTTTTAGTTACTTGATTTGATAAATATTTACATAACTAGTTTAATTTGATTTACTGTAGTGTTGTAAATAGTTAAATATTCATTTATCTAAATGCTTGTTTGCATTATTTGTTAGAAATAATTGATATATGTTATTACCTAATAGAGTTATCTTGTTAGTGCTACTTACGTTTAAAAGAGTACTATTATTTAATTTAATAGTAAAGTAAACCTGTAAATGATTTAATGAATTATAGGCTCTTTATTACATATTAATGAATGATTTTGGCATGGTAAAACAAGACTTGTGTTTTGACCTTATAGTGCTTGGAAATAAACATAAAATAATATAAAGTGTTATAGAATAATATCATTAGTGAAATAGTTTTATAAACATCAATGTGTTGTCGAATTGTTTATTAAATGTTATGGATTATTATTTAAACTAAGAGGGTTAAATTATAATGGAGGTTGAGTTCATAGTGTTTGTTTCTAGATGACATGGTAACTATTAATAATAGTCTTTTAAAAATAATATATGTTATAAATTTTCTATATATAATTTATGTTCATTAATTGATATTTAACTTTACATGAGAAGATAGTGATTAGTCAACTAGTCAATGGTTGACATTACATTAAATAACATTGGGCATTATGACTTGTCATTTATTCAGTTTGGATAGACTAATTAAGGTTGATGCTTAAGTCAAAAGGCATGCAAATATTATTTAGGTTTTATAATGATTATGTTAATTAGTTAAGGGAAGTTTCAAGATGATTGAGGTTTCTAATCACTTGTTGACTTTAGTTAACCATCATTATTGAAAAAATCATGATGGGAGTTTTATTATGGACTGTAAGAAATATGGTGGCAGACTATAGCTTAGTAGGGGTTCTATTGAGCTATTTTTGCATGCATAATTTTAGTCAATCTGGTTTGCCATTAATGGAGGAGGAAGTGGTGGTGAGTAAGGTGAAGATGAAGAATAGAAAAAGGATTTTTTTTTTGAGGCATGCATACAAGGTGTAGAAGGCATAAATAGAAAAGAGAGAGTTTGATTTAAGGAAGAAGAGTATATACAACTTCCTTTGCATAATAAAAATCATAGGCTAGTTTTGTACTTAAAAATCCTATGTGTGTAATGTTTTATGGATTTTGGAACTGAAATGGTTAATGGGTTTCTCATTGTTTGAATTTTATGGAAAATTTTAAGGGGTTGTATCTAAGGCCCTATGGAAGGATCATCCTCCACATAACCCTACATATAAGCCAGGGTGAACATAAGGGGATTGGGTAGAGTTATAGGTATTTCCATTATTATTTTGGATATAAATAAGCTTTGTCTTAAACTCTTTTTTCAATTCAAAAATATCTATTCAATCATGTAATAATTATTTATTGATGGGTATATTTTATTTGGCTCATTAAGGTATTTAAAACAAATAAATTGAAATTTTAGGTTTTTTGAAGGATTGAATATGTATAAACCTAATTAGATTTTCAGTATAAAGGTATGTGTTATTTATACAAAATGGACTATGACATATAAACCTAATATACATATATGTGTATATATGTCATACTCCATTTTTTATAAAGAACACATACCTCTATACCTAAAATCTAATTAGGTTTATACACAATTGAGCCCTTATAAAACCCAAAGTTTTAATATATTTTTTTAAACACCTTAATGAATATATATCATAAATGGTTTTCCAACAAAACTACACACACATACATACTTGTACCCTAGAAATTTGAGGCTTTCAAAGTAAATTGTATGTGACCAATATGATACTTGTAAAGATGAAATCAATGTTTTAATTTCAAAGGGAATTATGTTACTTGAGTTTTCAAATTAATTATGTACATTTTAAATCTAGAACATAGTATTATATATGAATCTATTATAGATCCCATAACATGGATACTTATTCAAATATGGTATTGGGAACAAAGTGATTAAAGCCATAATAGATAACTTGGATATAGGTAGATAAAAGAATGAACTATTATTTGTAAACTCAACTCTATGCATAGATATACACATGAAGAGGTGAATGTTGTTATGGAAAAGCTAAGATTTTAGTTTAATTAATTATATTTGAATTATGAAAACATATAGCTATGACTATGTATTGTTATTACATATACATATCAAACTATGACTTGAGTATGAATCTCACCTAGTTGGTAAAAATATTGGGTATATATATATATATATATATATATATATATATATATATATATATATATATATATATATATATATATATATATATATATATATATATATATATATATAATTTGCATGAATGGATTTATGGCATCAAATCTTAGTTGTTATATCATAAATTCCAAGATAGGCATAGTCTACTAAGTGTATGTGTTTGATCATATGCATCTTTAAATGTTAATTTGAATTGATTGATTTGAGTAATTTGATTAAATGGATTTGGTATAAATGGTTGGGTATGTATGAGTTTGAATCACATTAAATTTTGTATTTTTTTAGTTTTACAAGTATATTTAGATTTATCTTGTTTATAAAAGGGTTTGGGACTATTTAGGTTTTTGGACATATACTTAAAGTATATAGAATACTCTAAGACATTAGAAAATGTATGTCTTCTTAGATTATATTGTATACAACAAAGTATTTTTATGGTATTGGATATGTACTCAAAAAATTTTAAATGGATATATACATGGTGTAAATTACATGGCTATTAGATATGTTATATATTTGAATGAGATTATGCCATATATATGTATGTATGTACACAAATATGTTATGTTTGAAAACATTATTATCATAACAATGTAAAAGTGGGTACTTGTATATATTTTAATGTTGATTTGAATCACTAAAATATGCTTATTATGAGTTTTAAATACAAAGCATATTAATATGTTCTTGGATTGGTTTTTGTTATATATGTGGAATATGAAGAATTAAATAATCTTTTGTTATAATATTTATTTTGGGGATGAAATAACATTATAAGTTGCTTTGTGATTAAAGTAACTACAATTTTAGATATGATCATTACCCAGATGGTATGTTATATTTAGGATTGTTTTTATTATGTTAATTATTCTTAAATAAACTGGATGATATTGGATTTAGTACATTACATTTGATGGACTAAATGTGTGTATTTAATATTTTGGTACTTAGCATATTTTTATTAGCTAAAGGGAAATATTTTGAATGAATATATTGGTTTTTATATTATTATATATATTAACTAAATATTTCATGTATAACTCTAATTAAGAAATGGATGGATTCCAATGTCTTATGTATAAGATGAGGTGTATTGATTGAGTGGTGTTTATGAAATTGAAACATCCTAGACATCATTAATTATTGAAAGCTTTGGCTAAAGTAATGTTTTAATTAAATATTTTCATTTCATATGTTTATATAGTTTTCATAATTGTGATATATCATGTTAGAATGGATTTTTTTGTGATACACATTATGTATTAGATATCTATAACATACAATTTCTAGTTTATCACTCTAGATTCTTGCACTATCATTATCTACCCATCCATGAAGGGAGGCTCATCCACTTGTTTGGAGATAGTGCAAGGGATATATGGTCTATGGTTGGTGTGTAAAATCACTAGGATGATGCTCTCCCTCCCATTTGGAGTACTACAATAAAAACTACGCTTGAGATTATGGACTAATACTTGAGTTGTGGAGACTCATACTCTGTGGAGCTTTGTATCATGTATTATATTTTGAGGTATTATGTATTGATTAATATAATATTATTTATTCATCATAATTCTATAGTAGTGGTTGTAGTGATGTATTAGCCATGACTAAATTTATACTATTTCATTCATGATTTAGATGCAGTATTTATTGATTACTCAACATTGATCATGATTGTTATGTATATTCATGATGATATTTAGATAATTGGATTAGTTATAAGCCTTATGGTTAAATAAATTAATGCATTTAGTTAAATATCACTAATTAGATCTATTATGGTGAAATATGTAAGATGAATATATGTAATTAAAATTTAAAAAAATCTATATTCTGGTAAAACCTAGTGGGGTTATTACACAATTAACTAGTGAGTTGAGATTAAAATATATTGTTATAGGAGACTAATTGAATACTATAAATATCCTCATGGATAATTCTAGGTAAAGTTGGACTATTAAAAATATTATCAAAAAAATATAGATTCTAATGAGGAATTTTTTAAAGCTAATTATTCATCGTACCTATAGAGAAGGTAATGGTTTCACTGATTAGGTGTCCAATAAATGTGTTCCAATTTTTAACCTCATAAAATGGACCAATGGTTCATACTTACCACAAAATTTTATTGACATATTGAATGAGGAGGCTGAGGATTAGTCTAGGCAATCAATATTTGGAGAGGTTTATCTTCATTTTCACCTCAATTTTGAATACCTATGTAATTTATTAGGGGAAATAATTTTTGAGATGATGTGCACCCCTCAAATGAGATATAATCATAGTCTTAAATGGAAGAGGAATAAATCTTGATACATGAATAATTACATAGTTACCATTATTAATAAGTGTGGGAGGATGAAGGGTTGTAATTTTAATGTCTTTCTTTAGAAAAAATCTTCTTGTGAATATACAAAGAATAATTTATTTCCAAGAGAAGATATGGGTGGTAAAATATTATGGGTGTAATTTTTATCCTAGATGAATGCCGAGTGAAAAATATTATGAGAACAAGTGGTTTAACAAGATACATGGAAATAATTCAAAGGGTTGATCCAAGTATTTATATTTAATTTTTAGAATCGTGGAAGTATAAGATAGTGAATCTAAGGGGAGTCATGGATATGGGCATTAAGGGCACCAAGGTATATAGAGGAAGTTGTAGGAAGAATGAGGTAACCCAAAATTATTAATGTAAGAAGGAAAACCCCATGAGATCTAAGATGGAATATTGTTCTTGTCCTTGCCATGTATGTGTTTGAAAGTTTTCTTTCATGTTATAAATTATGTCAGGATGGAGATGAGGTTTATAAAATTGTATTAATTTTTTTTATTCCTCAATTAATTTAAAAACATTGATTTAATAAGCTTTTCATTTTATATTTTAAGGTCTCTCTAAAATACTATGAAGGAGTTTCAAATGGGAGATATTGGCATGCTAGTTCATCACGCTTTAATTTTTCTCTTAGTTCGATATTGGTCTCTATTTATTTGTAATTATGGGGGTTATACCAAGGGATTAGGTATGAATAATATTTTTCAAGCTAACTTTATAGATATAAGAGAGGAAGATGATGAAACTTTGGCCTAGTGGGATAAGAAATCTATAAAAAAAACATGGCTCAGGGTCCTTCCTCTCATGGTAAGGATTTGCAGACTAATTACTGACCAGCTAAGGACAAATATAAAGGAGTGATGACTCCCCTAAATTTATACCCTAGTAATTATTATATAAATAAATCATGTATTTATTACTTGGAATCCCAAGGGTATCTCATAAGTGTAAGGATGTATAAGTTGGAGCACACCAACTATACTCATCTCAAATTCCATAAGGAGATAGTAGATGAGTTTAAGAAGAATAGGAAAGTTTAGGTGGAAATGTAAGACAAATTTGAGAAGTTTAAAATTGAATATAATAAATATATTTAATAATTTACGGATTTAGAGTAGGACATAGGTGAATTGAAACAAGACATTACTAAACTAGGGATTAAAATGAATAATCTAGTGGATGAGATGGAGATCTTAAAGGGTAAATTGTAGGAGAAAAACAAGTAAAAAATTATCAACATCAAAATAACCTCTAATATTTTTGATAAAAATAGGAAGATAAAAATGGAATAAAACCTAGATGGGCTTAGTAGATAAAATAAAAAGAAGGTTTCTAACGATAAGGTCACTAAAAGAGATTTTCTCTCTAAAAATATTCAATCCATCTAGGAATAATTGAAATCTAAAAAATGTCTTGAGGATTCTCATAATTTTTAAGGTGAGGATTTGTGTTTTGTCACTAGCCAAAATATGACCTACTGTTGATTTTATGCTGATGTTTTTTCTTTTTTTAGGTAGCCTATGTTATTATTAAGCTAGTTTGCTTCTTGTTTCTTGTATGTTATTTATCATTATATCATTTTACTTTTTAAAATGTTAAGGGGGGATTTTAAAACCCTTATTTAACCCAAATAAAATATATATAAGTTAAAATATTTGGAAAATTGGTGTATAAGATCTCTATATAATATATAGGTTCTAACTAATAGGGGATAACATAGGTTTGGTGGATTGTGCAAGTGGATGAGGGGTGGAAATTAAATTTTAGGTACACTAAATTATATTTTAATAATCACATGTGGGCATGTAAGATATTAATTTTACTCTTAGATGTGTAATAAAGTGGGTTTACATTTTTAATTAAATTCACATGGCACATGTAAGAAAAATAAATAAAAGTGTAAGGATAAATATATGCATGAAATAATATTTAATGAATGAATTTGTAATAAAGGTACATTCCATGTAATTAATTAGGCCCTCAATAAAATTTAAAAAAAAATAATGACATAGAAAAGTGTCTAATTGAATTTTGGGAGTCTTTCTATATATTTATCAATTCTTGACTTGTTTGTGAGTTGAACATTTCTTATTGGAATGTGGAAGCTTGAAGGAGGATATTAGAGAAATGATTTCTTAAAGTTATAAATATTTATTAGAGTCAAGGTAATCCTATTTTTTTACCAATTTTTATTATCTTCCTTACTCTTTAATTTTTTTAAAAGGATATTTTCTTTTAACTTTGTTGCCAAAAAGCTTGTATTGGTATAATGGAAATCATATATTTAGTATATGTTTAGTCTATAATTGCATTTTTTTATTTGTTGAAATGGACCCTAATTTATCTCCCCCTCACCATCAATTTATAAAATGTAAATATTTCTTAATTTAGATCTCATGGTTGGAAGCTCCTTGATAAAAAATAATGTTAGTATGTTATGCTTGCATATTGAGAATAAATTTAAATACGTATACCCCACATATGATTATTTGTAATAGGTTTTTAATAAAACTAGTCACTTGAAGAAATTATATTTTTATTTGGTTGGTAGTATTTGGAGTGTGATTATTATAATAAACCCACTTATAACTTAATAAGTATGGGAGTTGTAACTCAAATTTTAAAAAGTAATATGAAATTGTTGGGAGATAATTTATTATACTAAATTATAGTGTAAGAAAACCTTGTCAATGAAACTTATTAATTGTTCCTCAAAAAAATGGTTCTACCCAAATATTAATTATGAAATTATATCTTACCACTAAAATATATATATTTCTCCTTTGAGTTACATTGTTATTATACTTGGTTATTATGGCATTGGATTTTTAGCAAAATCAAGTATTTGTATTATTTTATTTATTTATATTGATGAAAACTTTTTACCATAGCATGGACTTATTTGGGACACAATCAAGGGACTAGATTCCCATGTGATACCACATATGTACTAGATATCCTATATGTATACCAACTATTGCTAACAATGACCACCACTAGCCTTGAGAATACCAACAACCATTAACAACCTTAAGAATACAACTAATGGCCACATTTGGCCTCATATGTCTTTCTAGAGATTTTAACCTTGGTGGGACTTGAAACAACCAAGTAACTTAACCAAATCACCCTTATCTCATTGGCATTTGTATTATTTTATTAATAAAATTAAAATACTTAATTCCAAATACAAACCCTAAAAATAGGCATATGACATGTTCATGTTATGTAGATTATATATATATATATATATATATATATATATATATATAACCAAAATAATATTAATAATAATTAAGTTGTGTAAAAATAAAAAATGATTATATATTATATTTTTTAATTGAATTGATTGGTTGCTACTAGTTATGCATGGACACTAGAGAAGAATAAATAATCTACCTACAAAAAAATAAGGTAGGGGACAATGCTCCTAATTATGTCCTTGATGCAATGATGTTGGGAAATCTTGATATTGGTCAACTACAAGACTACACAGTCCTATTGGATAATATGGCGGAGTGGATTATAAGGCAAATGAGGGATGTGAATCCCAACCCTTACACCATTATGGGCTAAACCTAATTCAACCCTATCACTAAGGAATATCTTTGACCAGACCTTATCCCTTCCCTTTCTAAACATTTATAATACACACATTCACATACACACATATATTACATACATACATACACACACATTTATATAGGTATAAACACTATGTATTTACCCTTCATATCCTCTCCATTAGTACATGAAATCCTTCATCTCAAGGAAACCCTAACTTGTAAACAAAAACAACAAAGACAAATGAAAAAAGAAAGCTGAATAAGAATAATGTGACATATTTGACTTATTTTAAGGGTCTATAATCTTAGGTTTGATGTTTTATCTAATCTAAAGGATGATATTTATTACTGAAATTTTAGATATACCTTTTTAATCTTCTTTTACTAGGTATTTATGTCCTAGAACTTTTGACACTTAATTGTTGATGTCTCATCCTATAGTCTAGCCATCCTAATTAATTTTAATATATAACATTTGAGGTTTATATTAAAATAAAATTTATTAATTCTATTTGTAAAAGTTATTAATGCTCCTTGTAAAAGTAAATATTTTTATTTTGTAAATAATTTCCCAAGGAAGTCACCCTTTTGATGGTTTAATCAAATTTTTATTAAACCCCAAAAAAATACAAGGTATTGACCAAGGAAGTTATAATTATACTATAAAATATAATCTTCCTCAAATTAAAAAACCTATAAAATTATTTATGACTTGAATAAATCCATTATGGTATAGGCCCTAAATTCAAGATAATAGATTTTTAACATAAACACTTGTTTATTTCAAAAATGGATTTTATGTCAAAGATAAACCTAAAGAAAGGTTAGAATGTTATGCTTGACAAAATAAAGAAATTATAATTTTGGTACCACTCTTTCCTTAGACTAGGAAACTAGAGAGTAATTCAAACAATTTTTCAAGTTGTAATAAATAAGTGTTAATTTTATTTGAATTAGACCAACAAAAGCATTCTAGAATTTGAATAAACTAAATACTTGGTATGAAAACTTAATATATATATAATTTGAGATAAATTTTAAATGGATTAGAAATATCAGATCAATGATCATCTAATTTTATTATAAATAGATAAAATTAAAATAAAACAAATTTAAAATTCATTTTCAAAATAAATTTATTATCAAGCTCATTTTTTTTTTGGAACTGATGTAAAATAATTATGTAAAAATAAACCTTATAAAATATGAAAAAATAAAATAAATTTTAAATGTATGATAATTAATTGTTCAATTTTCAAATGTTTTTATTATTGGTTTTTTAAATTATAACTACATGGATTTTAAAATCAGTTTCATGAGTGATTTGTAGTATAGTTTTGATGATTTGTAGTAGAGTTTTGTTCTTGTAGAAGTCATCTAAGAATGATAAGTGTTTTTAAAATATACTTAAGAAAAACATTATCTAATGCTACATTTGTAAATACCTTAGCTTAAAATACATTATTAAAATTTTAAAGTAATTTCTTGCTTGCTTAAGGAATATATTTAATAGTGATTTTGTACCATCACTATTAACTTGGAGTTTATGTGAAATTTTTTTATTTTGAAACTTTTTTTACCTTCACAAATATCTAGTATTTTATTTATAGATAAAATGTTTGGGTGACTTATTTATATTTTTTATAGCATAAAATATGAATCTACATATTATAATAGATTCATTGATGATTTAAATTAAATAATTAGACATCATTTCATTTGCATTTTAATAACCTATAATTGATGTACATAATATCATTTTTAATCATTATTTACTTTTACAAATTGTTTGATGAATAATTTCATAAATAAAATTGGTTGATGATTTTTATACATAATTTCATAAATAAAATTAGTTGATGATTTTTATACACTCTTATGATCTTAAGAAATTCATTTAAAACATTAGTTTTATTTATTGACTTTAAAATTAATTTATTTAAGTAGTTTTTTAGTTGCTTTATGTAAGCCTATGTATAATAGTGTTGGATATAAAGTTGAGTGTTCAAAAAATGAAAAAAATATTTTACCCTACTCAGACCTGGGAATTATAAATGAGCCATATTTATGTATAAAGGGTGCCTCTTATTAAATATTATTAAATTATATTTATGTGTGAACCAATTAATATATGCAATGTTACCCGTATAAGTGGTTGGGAAAGTGAACTTTGTGAGGTTATGTGGAAAAGTCCAGTTAGATTCATAGTAAGGACTAGCAATCATTTTTATAACATGTGAACTACATCCATTATTGATTATAATTATGAAGGTAACCATAATAATATATGTAGTAATATCATTAATTGAGAGTGATAATTAGTAACTAACTTTTGGGGAACTTTCCCTTATATATTAGGTATAATTTCCTACTTTCTCATGCTTCAAGGAGGGAAGGATAATAAGTGTGTGTGGAAATAATTATATGACTATGTGGTGATTTGAATCATGGTAATAATTGAATAAATATCATAAATATTCCACTTAATATATAGTTATTTCATTTATAGAAACACTCTTGAGAGGTAGAGTCACTCCTAGTAATTTAAGATTAAAAGTTGTTTGAACGTCACAAATAAAAAATGGCTAAGAAATTTAGGATTTTTAGTTAATAATAATAATAATAATAATAATAATAATAATAATAATAATAATAATAATAATAATGATAATAATAATAATAATAATAATAAGTTATTATATTATGATATGGTATTATTGAGAGAGCAAAATTAACTTCGAATGGTGAAGATCCTTGTAAATTTCCTTCATTAACATCAAAAAATGAGAAATGATTTGAAGGTTTAATAGAATAAAATGGTTATAACTCTAGTGTTACATTTCTAGAGCTTAAATAAACTTAATGAATAATAAAAAAATTATTCCTTACTTGGATTAGTTAGTCTATTATGTTTTAGATGATGTATCATGGAAGAGGCATTCATTAACTCAAGTGGATAACTACATTTGACCAAGATTCTAAAGGGAAAATATGAAGGTTATCTAATTATTTTGGGGCATCAAGTCTAGGTTATGGTTTTATTTTTATCAATCCTTGAGTTATGATAAAGACTCTTTTGAAGGGCTTATCAATATAATAGTTAAATAAAAATTTATGTTCAAATATATGTCATAAGTATTGTTTTCCTTACTACAATACATATTATGAAATGACTGATATGTAATTATCTATTTATAAACCATACATAACAGTTCATGTTTAACTTGACAAGGAAACCAATTGAATTAAGTTTTAAATATTTTAGAAATAAATTAATATTCTCCCACTTAAAATGTGAACAAATTTCTTCAAGTTTTTAATTGTATTAGATACATTTCCCTAGTGTTGTATATCACATTATTAATCTAATTACTCATCATACTTACTCTTTTGATTTTTTAATGGGATAATAATAAATAATTAAATAAATAGACTAATCATAAAATTACCCTATTTTACTTTGGTTTTTTTAGATATAAATTTTGGGAATGATAATGAATATGTTTAAATCAAACTCAATATGTAAAGAATAATATTTAATTATCCTTAGTTTTGGACTTCAAATAATAGGTTTACCTTACTAGTTTAGATTCTCTCCTTAAGACCTTCAAAGACCATGTGTGAAATATCCCTTCTCAAGCATTAAATTCTAAGCCTAATTTATATTATTATTACCAAGGAGGATTTACATGTGCAAGAAGAGAATAACAATTGTTTTCATTATAAAAAATATATTTGGAAATCATATAAATATATATCAATTCAATATTAGTCACATATTTTAAAAATTGATGGTATTGGTTGGGATGATTAAATACTATAAATATATTGTAAAAATAGTACTATATCATCCTGAATAATATAATTAGTAAAATTTATATAAAAAATAATACTATATTATCTTGACTAATATAGTAGGAAAATCCAAGGAATACTATAAAAATACCTTGACATGGCCAATGTAGTAGGAAAAAGATATATAAACATGAATAAGAAGAGGAAAATATGAATAATGTGAATAAATGGAGGTTAGAATAAGTATATGACATGATAATGAATATAAATAGATATTATAGATAATCAAAGCTAAACATCTCACAAAATATTTTACTTATTTTGTGATTAGGATAAAACCATTGAAACTTAGATTATGTAGTATAAGGCATAAACCATACCTAAAAAATCCTAAAGATATATTTTATTACATTTAATATTTTTAGAATTAACCAAAAAAAGAGGAAATAGAGGTAGTTAGTGTTTTCAATTATTTATATTTCTCACTATCTACATCATAATCACTGTAAATACTCTATATTATATATGTAACTACTTAGATTAGGAAATAATAATGCACAACTTTATAGGGATTTTTCATAAAATATAAACCCTTAAAAAGATAACAATTTTGTTTTTTCTACTTATACTATCAATATTGATTTTTTATAGTTTGTGTCAATTCATACCATTGAACTTTCACTTATAGATTATTTTTGTGTGTTTTTTACCCTCAATCATATACATAGAACCTAATTTTACCTTTATTTGACTTAAAACCCTATATTCACGTTTTATAGTAGATTGACTTATAAATATTGGTTAAAAATATTGGTTGGATAGCTCCAACCACTTATCACTAAGTGACTGGGCATTTCCTACATTTGAATTATTTTAAGAGGGCATAAATTACACATAGTTATCCAAACTATGTGTATGTGTGCACTATTTTTATCATGAGAAAATGGAATGGAAAATGTGTATTTTGACCCTTGAAAACATGAAAATTTAACCTTGAATTAATGCTCACACTTGGCTCTATGGATTCTCCTTTGAGGGGTTTTTATATGTGTACACCTTTTTGGTAATGGCTCAATGGAGTGCTAGTGTATTTTCCATGTTTTTTTCAAGTCAATATTGAATAACCAATTAATTTCCAAGTGATTAATACATTAGGATAGATTTATATTTATATATTAATATTTTATTTTTCCCCCATAATCAACATATGGAACTTACTTAGACTAACCAAAGAGAGATGTTTAAATTTAAAAATAAATTATTTGAGTATTGTTAGAAATATCCAAAGAGGGAAAAATAATGACCTATAATATGAAAAAAATCTACTTAGGATTATAAAATATTTTTATAAAAGTTAGGGTGATACTAAATATGAATTTAGGTAATTTAGGTTAGCTAAGAAAATATGATGATTGTCACAAGAGTAAAATGTGTACACAAAATTTAAAGTATGTAAAGGTGAAACAAATATAATGTTTATAAATGTCTAATAAAAAATTTATATGCCTAAAAAATCCCCAATTTTAGTCTAATATTAGTAATTTTAGGTTAAAAAGATAAAATAAATACATTTGGTACATGCGATTGATCACTCTTGATGTTGATAGGTATGCCTTATGTGTCCTAATTGCTCCATACATAGCATGTTTATAACCACACTTTGTGTTTTTATGTATACAAAAATATCCAACTTTATATATGTGAAACATTCAAGTAAACATGTATATATCAATGTCTATTCATGATAGAAAATATGAAATAAACTAGAACATTAAATTATTTTAAATTAAAAATTTAAGTAATGAATACAACTGAGGGTACACAAATAAAGATGTAATTGTTTGAATTCAATTAGATAATTTCATTGGGTGGTTATGCCCTAATTATATTCAAATACTAAAATAATCAATTGATAAATATAATTGCTTCAACCCTCATTGGAGACAGATAAGTTCTAGAAATTGAGCAACATATAATCATTAACCACACCCCTAAAGATACCATCAAACTCTTTTTTGGAACCCTAAAACAAGCTCACATGAAAAGGTAGAACATTAAAAATAGTTTTATATGTAAATTAAAGATCTAAATCAACCATTTATTATGGATTTTATACCTAAAGTGCTTACATAATACCATTATTCCCATGTATATAAATATAAAAATGTTTATATGAAAAACATTCATGATCTAAATTTTTTATATCTCTACCTCAAAGTGATATAGAATTACATTATTTGTCTATCAATATATTCAATCTAATAAATCTACTTAATATGATAAATAATCTCAATATAACCCTTACAATGTATCTCACAATTTCATAAAATTTGTTAATTAACCCTCATAATCACATAAAATGCCCCAAATATGCCTAAATAAGTCCAACTTGTCTCATTTGAATCACATAATCTGATCTAAAATATGAATTACCAATCTATCATGGCATGAATATCTAAGACAAAAACACTTTATGTCACCCTTTTTAGGTGAAGTATGAATCCCATGAATCACTCATCTTAAAAAGGAATTATGTGCATCATGTGTTATATATAAATATGCAATCATGTAAATTATGTATACCACCATGGAAATGTATGTCATCATATAAATAATTGATCATTAAAGTATGTATGAAACATTTAATCCAAGTAAATGCACATGTATGTGTTTTGTCCAGTAGATATATAAATTAGGTATGAGTTAACAAGCATAACATTATATACATGATAGAAATCATGGTGCCAATATTATAGATAATAATATGTGTATCCATACATACATAATATCATGATCATGAAACACAAAACACTCAAGATATGACTCAACTCTAACTCAATATGAAAAAATGGACATGACATGGACCAGAGGATCCTTTGACATAATTGATGCATGAAATGACAAGACACACTCAATGAGCTCATATAATCACATAGTATATGTCACATAAGTGAGCATGCAATGTAATAACCATCAAAATCAAACATGCATGGAGAAATAAATGTTAGTTCACATAATAAAACAATGTCATGATATATTATATAAAATTACAATATCCATATGAAAGAGCACTAGTAAAATATATTATATAAAATTAAAATATACATGGGCTAAAATGGAAAATTGGCAGAGGGAATAGAGTCAAATTTTGAGATGATCTATGGTTCAATTAGTTCCCACTAGGATCCTCTCAAGATGTAGACGGACTGAGTGATTATTTCAAGGAGGTTATAGGTCTCAAAGTGTGTGATTATTTGAAAGAGGTTGAAGGCATCAAAAGGTGGAAGGTACTTCATAAAGAAGATTTGAACCAATAACAAACTATTTTCTTACAAGAGTTAAATAACCATCTCTAGAATACTCATATTAATATATTTCCCAAAGATGATGATTTTATATGGATGTCCAATCCCAAAAATCTAATCTCTGTTAGATCTAATTACCTATATTTATGGGATCAAGAAGATTTGGAGGAAAACTAGAATTATTTGTTGATAAGAAATCTGATCCCCAAAATTAATGTTTTCTTCTAGTTAGCTACCCAAAATAGAATCTTAATAGTGGATAGTTTAACGAGAAGGAAACTTTCAATTCCTAATAGTTGTGTTCTCCAAAAAAGGAGGTTAAATCTTCTTAATATATCTTCCTTTTATGTCCTTTCATTACTTCCATTTTTTAGTTTTTTTCTAAATTTGTCTAATTACTCTTGGGTTTCTTCAGGATCCATAATGGATTTGATATACTAATGAGAGGTACCTTGGGACTATCCCCCCCCCCCCCCACTAAAATTTTGGTGGAATATCACCCACCCTCATATATTTTGGGGAATTTGGATTTCCAAAAATTTGGCCATCTTTGACAACCTGAACCCCATCACATCACCACATTCATGAAAATAATGGATTTTATTAAGTAAAATTGCTTAACATATGCCTCCTCTTTTGGTGATACTCCTTCCTCTTATTTCTCCTAGATCCTATTTTTTCTAAATCTTGTGAGTCATATCCAATATCAAAAGCAGGGTGTTGATAAAATGAAGATAAAGTGGATTTGGCCTCTATCTCAATGTTACAAGCTAAATTTTGATGGAGAAATAAAATAGAATCCTAGTCCTTCAGGAGATGAAGTGGTCATCCAAGATTCTAATGGAAATCTCTTGTCATGATATTTAAGACCCTTGGGGATCCAAACCAATAATTTGGTAGAAGCCATGGATGTTTAGTGGGGGATTGAACTTGCAACCAAGATGGGGTTGGAAAACTTATATGTGAAAGGAGATTAAATGAACATTATCAATTATTTGAAGGTCTCCTCCCAATCCTCCTATAATATTACCAGCATAAAGAGGATGCTAAAACTTTTCTAACTTATTTCAAGGGTATGTCTATAAACCATATCTATAGGGAAGGAAATAAAAGTGTTGATAAAATAGTGAACTTAGGGGTCACATGTGGATCTCCCAACTACTAGCAAGGTGATGTAGACTTTCCCATTGACATCATCCCTATCATTGATTTTTATAAAATCCACTCCAATGTGTGACTTTATGATCATTATTATATATAAATCTAAGTAATGCATCATTAGTTGATTTTGCATGTTCATATAAATCATGATATTATCATACCTTAAGGTAGTACATAATAAGACAAACTTCAATTTAATTGATATTATGTTTAAGGTAAAGACAATTAAGACCATTTTAGAGTTAACAGCTAATGATCCCACTCATATAAAGTGCAAATAAAATAAAAATCTCAATATGGGAGGTGAAAGTGATAGAGTTGAACCCATTTCCTTTTTTGAGTTGAAATAAGATCCTTATATATGGAGAAAAATGGTGAAGGGAGGTATTGTGAGCTTTATGGAAAGGTTAGTTGTCCATGATGCATCAATTTCTCATGACTTTATAATAATATGGAATGAAAGGAATGTTTGTATGCATAGTTTAAAAATCATGGTCACTAATGAAATCATTGGCAAAATTACAAGTACGGACTGCAATGGTGTTAAAGATCTCAAAGAAAAAATATGAAAAGATGAACTATTCAATATTTTTTATAGTTCAAAGAAGAAAAAACCCAAGTCATCAAATCATAAAGGATATTTTAGGGTTGATCTACCAAGGAAATTTATAGACATCTATCTTCAATTCATGAAATATATTACACTTGAGGGAAATCACACTATGATTTTTTCTCATCATTTATTTCTCCTTAATCACTTTAGAGGTCATCCTTTAAGTATCCCCTTATTTTTGATGGAATCACTCAAAGTTTCTATCACTAATTTCAAGAGTAAACCTTTGATGAAAATAATTCATCGGGGGTTCATCTTGTTTATTGTAAAAAAGGAGAACCCCTCTAGAATAAGACAATTTTTGAGGCCATGCACATACATAATGAATAGGAAGATTATGATAACGATAGTGGGGATTTCTCAAAACATGAGGTAGAACCCAAAAGGGGGAAGAATGAAGGGTTTAGTGTAGAAAGTATTTTAGGGGACATTTAACCTAGAAGAAGCCATAAGGGTGTTCTAGTTTATGTTAAACCCATTGCCAAAATGGGTCAATTTTCTTTCAACTTTAACTTTAATGATGAAATAAAACAATATATGCCAAATTTATAGATGAAGGTGGCCATCCAAAGGTATCTGAGTTTATAAATTTTTGATGAGTTCAACAAGTTTAAGTATTTATTGTCCCTAGGTAAATTTTTAATGAGAAAGGGTGACAATAAAAATGAGGAAGAAGTTAATGTAATCCATCCCCAAATGGCACAAGGAATAGTCATAGTGAGGTGATGAAGAAGATAGGAGGGATTTAGAATATGGAAAGGTGGAAACCAAATCAGTGGGGCTCAAGAGAAAGAGGGAAGTCACTTAACCTCTACAAGGTATGGTTATCGTTCGAAAGTAAGGGAGAATAAAAATGATAATATTGGGAACAAAAAATTGGTTCTCTATTCAGAGTATAAAGACTCGGATTAGTAATTTCCCAATGTCTATTTTTTTTTGGTTTTTTGGTAGCTTTTTTGGCATCCATTTGTTAGAATATTGTGGTAGTGGCTAGTGCTTGAGTCCTAGGATCTCTATTTGTTTTTGTTATATTTCTTCATCTTGTATATCATTTAGGATTTTCTATACTTGGCACAATACCCTTAACACATTTACTAACCCATTTATCTTGTGTAAATTTTTTAAGTGACTTTTCATATATATATATATATATATATATATATATATATATATATATATATGAAAGAGAACATTAAAATGTACACAAGAGAAATGAATGTATAAATAGTCTACTATGATCATTGTATCAATAAAAAATAAATAGCATGGTAAGTGTCTAATGATTCCACTGGTGTAAGCATGCCACCAATGTAGAAAGGTAGATCCAAGCTTTAATGGATGTTACTTATATGTATGTACCATATATAGCTTGTATGTCATGAATCCAAATAATGTATACCATGAAAATATTGTACATATAAAATGTATTCATATTTCACCATTTATATGATAAATAACATAAATCAATCATGTACACTATCAAGTATGTCATGCATAGGTCCTAGTCTTGGAATTTTTAAATATATATATATATATAATTAGAATATTTTGATTTTTTGATTTTTAATTCACATTTATCTAATAAAATAAGTCCAAGAGGTAATGATTTGAAAATATAATAATAGAATGAATAAAAAAATTCATATCATATGTCAACACATAATATATACTAATTTTAATATTAAAAAAGTCTTAAAGAATTCCAGTCAAGTAATATGCCCCATTCTATATGTGAATCAAAAAAACATTTCTCAAAAGAGTGTGTGTAGGTATAAATTTGTTTGCCCCCAATGGGAAATAATCAATGTGCATAACAATGTTAAAAATATATGTAGTCATATAATATGAGTGATCATGTAAACTCAATGTATAACATGAAGCAATAAAACATATAAGTAGTAGAAAAGAATTGTTTAGCCTTAAAATAAGGAAATATAGGGTTAAATGGGGAAGATATATCCTATGGTATGAGGGTGGTATAATATCTCTAAATTAGGCTGATTATTTGTGAAACTCAAATAAATTTATACTATGAAGCTAAAGATATAAAGTACAACTATCCTAGATGTAACAATAAAAATAATATACTTAGTTGTTTTTGATGCTAATACATATCTAGAATTAGAATAGGTAGATGGTGGAATAGATTTATATTCTAGAATATTTTTCTAATTCTATAAATTATACCTTTGTAACCACAAACACTTGCATTGACTTGGGATGTTTGCATTGATGTTATTATATGACTTAGATAATGTATCTAGTATAAAATACCTATTGAAACTAGATGTGTCCACATAGATGCTTCTAAATTTTGTGTCACCTTCACTCTGGTACATTCATATATGGGTCATGGACTATCACTCATCAAATACAAAAACCCTAGTTCTTCATCTTCATATTGGTTGTGGAAAAAATGGGCTAGTTAGAACATAGTGTCAAGCTACCCTAAAGACCCCTCTATCAATGATCATTTCCTACATAGACAATACTCTAAAGAGGGGCTTATATTTATGTAGTTTTCCCCTAAGTTTTATATTATGTATGAATCATGCAATGTGTGATAAGAAAGTATAATAGTGACCTAGATTATAACTTGGAAAATGTGGCTCATGGAATGATCCTTTAATAATTCAAACATGTATATGTATTATCCCTGTGACTAATATGATAATAGGAGAAATATGGAAGCTTTGCTCACTTGAGTTATTGATAGAGTGATTTTGGTAAGTTGCCTTGTGAGTAGTTAATAAGTTTGTAGGTTTATCCTAGGTGAGGAATGAATGATGGTTGATATTATATTTATACCAATCCTCTTGGAGAATATCTCACACTAAATCACTTATGCCAACCATAATAACATGTTTTGTTTGAAAATTAGATGACTTTAGGGCACTAGATACTTATATTAGGGTGGGACACTTGTATCAATGCAAGTGTCTAATTAGGATACAAGTGTTTAGGCAGTTGGAAAATAGGTGCAAGTACAGAACTTGTAGAAATGAAAGATAAGTAAATTTATAAAATTCTATGAAAGATAACAGGTATGAGTCGTTATAATAACATAAGTTAGACTAAGAGATAAACAATCAGACATAGATAGATAGTGTATACAAGTTATTTAGGAGTATGAAAGTTCTATAAGGTGAAGGTACCTCCATGATATGTATTATCCAAATGTAAAATACTAAGGTGATATATAATTCAAAAATATTGTCTACATCCCCACTTTAATCTAGTAATGAAATTATTAGTTTAAAGGAAAAGAATGTGTATCTTGGTGTGTATAACATACTTTGTATTTTCTTGAGTAAAACTTGAGTGCTTTTTTGGTGATTGACCTACAACCAAGTTCATGTTAAAATATATAATAAATGCATATAATATGAAATTTAAAACATTGAAATGATTTAAATTGAAAGAGAGAAAGGTTTAGGAGTGTACCTATATATTGATATAATTATCTTACCTTTTAGCAATTTCATATGGAAGATATATCATTATGAATCACTAAACTAATATTAGGATAAATATAGATCTAGAAAGTGTGTATATATAAATATATAGATAGAGATATTAGAGGGTACATGCAACTAACCTTGGAAAAGAGATGAGTTATCACCTGGTAGTTGAGACTAGCTCAACCGTGCAACCCAATAATACATATAACTTGGTGAATGTGAGTGAACCAAGACAAGTCACACAATATAATTCATGAGTTTGAACTATGAAATCAATTACAACCTATAAAATTATTAATATTGAGTTATTTTATAACCTCAAGCATACCAAAACTTAAACTAACTATTATACTAGATTGGCTCAATATAGTTCATATAATTCTAACTTTATGGGTGGTGATAGTCTGTGAAATTATTTAGAATTTAAATATTATTTTATTTTATAATTCTGGGCACATATTACATAGAATATACACCTTATATATGTGTCATGTTGAAATTGTGTATAAAAATAGTACCATTGTATAAAATTCTTCCATAAATGTGTATCTAAATCATATAACTATGTGATGTGGCTAATTTGAAGCTATATAAGTGTGGAGAAATTGATTACAAATCATGTATTCACCATATATGGATAAATATTTAGGTTTATTTAAGTTTTAATGTAGAGAACATGTTTCCAAAACATGCCCCGACTATAATTTGGGTATGTTACATACTAAATAATTGTGGAGAACAAGTTTCTAAAACATGCCCCCACTGTAATTTGAATATGAGAACTGGTGTAAGTATCAACTTGGAGGAAATGTTTCCAAAAAATGTCCCCACTATAATTTAGGTTTGTTTTATGCTGAATAATTTTGGATAACATGTTTTCAAAACATGACCCCACTAAATCTAAAACTATGAAAAATGTCAAGAACATGTTTCTAAAACATTTACCCACTACAATATGAATATGTGAATCTATGTTTAAGTGAAGCCTCTATGACATATCCTTAGTAATATGCCCCCCTTTTGAGGTGATGGAAATTATCAACTAGTAGTTACCTTACCTTAAAAGGATAAGATAATCATGTAAAGTGTGAATGGATCATGAAACATATAGAGGGAACATGTTGAGGTAGATATATCATTGAAGAATGAAGAATGTGATCACACCAAGTCCTAATATGCATGATGTAGATAATGATAACATATATATATATATATATATATATATATATATATATATATATATATATATATATATATATATATATATACAAGCTCAAAACATAATCAAATACACACATAAGATCAATCAAAATATAATGGTCTAAAAAGACCTAAAAAAAGGGGCATGTTCAAATGCTACATAATTTAAGGGACATGATTTACTCAAATGTCCAAAAATAAAGGAATTACATATTCAAATGTCAAAGAGGAAAAACAAAGGCATGGTAAAAAATAATAATGTATCATATTTAAATTATCAAACAAGTAATAAAATAGAAAATCAAGATACTAAAGGAAGTGCATAAATGAAAGCATAAGAAGACAACATGAACATATCATACTTGTCCTTGGATATTCATGTTATAAAAAAATGTTGGGTAACATATCAAGTATATTTCAAAATATATAAGCATGGATAAAGGCATGTGTAAGTATATATATGATCTCAAAAATGATTATGTAAAGTGACCATAGAATGATATAACTTGGATGTATTGTGATAATGTTTAGGTAAAAGTGCTACTATAACCCAATGATATCATCAATGGGATGCCTCTCTGGAGGCTTTGTATCATGTATGTCATACTCATATGTTTTTTTATCAATGTTATTAGGATATACCAATATTATATATTATTATAATCATAATCATA
Organism: Torreya grandis; assembly: GCA_037957365.1. NCBI lineage: Eukaryota > Viridiplantae > Streptophyta > Pinopsida > Cupressales > Taxaceae > Torreya > Torreya grandis. The sequence goes on from JARHVA010003522.1 coordinate 245,051, forward strand.
GATATAATCAATATTATAAGATAAATTTAACATCTTAGGTTGTTCTTGAACATGTCATATGCCATTTAGATTATCTATATATTAATAATAAATTGTGTCATACCATGGTTCAGACCTTTTTGGAATGGCATTATTTGTATCTATGTGCACCTTAAATGTAAATACCTTATGAACATACTAAGCTACATGATTTGCCTTGTTTATACCTATATTTGGTTCTATATTAGGAATACTATCACCATTGTCATTATCATTTGGAATTATTCCCTCTTATTGTTTAGTGTTGACCAACAAAGGGATCTCACATGGCTTATTTTATAGTGGTTTTAATGTCATTGGTTCCTTTGGTAATTTTATATAATTTAGAATTTTAGAAACCTTTGGTATTGATATTTATTCTATTTCTCTATTATTTTGTCTCTTCTCGTATTTTTAATTATCTTTCAGTACCCATATGTATTGTTTTGGCACTTATGATTTAGGATAGGTACTCATAATGTGAGCATGTTTCTTGGTTGATGTATCAATGATATGATCACCACTACAATTTTTACTTTGTATTTTTATCTTCAATGTAAAATAATAACATGTATGATTTACATGTATTTTATAATATGCACAATAATATTTGGATCTCCTTATAGGAATTAGGGAATGTAGTTTGATCACTTTGTCTTGAATCATTTAACTTAGGATTTCACTTGGACTTTTAATAATTGTTTTTATAATATTTGAATCACTTTTTTTAGATGTATTCTATTGTAACTTTTCATTTTGATAAGAAACCTTGTTTGACATAATATTAGTAGATAAGGATGCAAACACATGATTAACACTACCATGTGTTGGATTCTTCATGTATGTAATCTAATTTTTTAAATATTTTGTTAACTTTATCATACTTAAAAATCATAAAACCTAAGTATTTCAGATTGATTACATTCATTTTAAACTATAGGATGGGCCACCTCACCCTTGGATAAGTGATATCCTAGACCTAGTTAGAGGGATGGGATATATCACCCTCCTTAGGGTTAAGAAGGGGAAGAATATAATTTATATCCATTTTAAATGTTTTAAAAATTTACATGAGAATAGGATAAAAAAACATACAAATGACAAGGAACAATCAATCATGATACAATAAGGATATAGTAATTTCAAACTATCTACTAAGTTTTTAAGAAATATGATATAGGTTTTTTAATAAAAATAGGAAATGAGAGGAACCTATAAAAAAATGGAAACAATAGTACATTTTATGGCATATCTATCAATATTCACTAAATATAGTAAAATGCAAAATTTGTAACATCAACACAATATTTTAGCAAAACAAAATATATTTTTGTCTATATCAATATAGTTATGAATAAACTCTAAATAATTTTAAATTTTATCTATTATGAATCAAAAATAGGCTAAATTATATGAAATTCTTCATATAAAAACCCTAGAATATTCTAAATAAATAATCAATAATTTTGATAAAATAAGAATTTATTTTAGAGATATAAGTGAGGTTTTTTAATTTAATATTATTTTTTATGAAATATAAAAATTAATTAAAAATTAAGTTCAGCATTCAACTTGTATGCCAATATTTACTAAAAATATTAAATTTAAAAAATTGAAAGATCCATACCAAATATGGGTGAATAAAAAGAGGTTTTTGCATATAACAATTTGAGTTAAAAATTCCTTTGAGGAATTTTAAAATGGATATGTTAATAAACTGAAATGAACCAATTAAGGAAGAATCAACTTGAAAGTGTATAAAAATTAAGCCTTTATGACTATATGAGTGAAACCCTAGGGTATAGCTTCAAATATGAAAATGCAACATAGTTAGTTGAAACCCTAGGAGGTTGGAATCACAAGATTATATTTTTTTTGCATTCACATGAATTAGGTTCACCAAATGTTTAACCGTAAAATATAGATTAAGGGAACCTACGATTAAAGGGGGAAGATATAGCCTAAGTCACAAGGATGGTAGACAATCTCTAAATTAGGCCAATTATTTATGAAACTCAGATAAACATATACTAAAATTATTATACTGATATGTTAAATATAAAAATTATAACTATGTTAGATTTAATAATGAAAACAAGATAATTAGCTAGTTTTAATTCTAATACATATATCTATATTTAAATAGGTATAAAATGGGTTGGATATGGATTCTAGAATAGTCACCTAATTATGGAAATTATATCTCTATAGGCATAGACACTTACACTAACCTAAGATAGTTACATTGATAATATTGTCTAACTTGGATGTAGGTGTGCAATGTAAAATACCTATTGAAACTAGACGTGACCACCTAAATGGCTTTTTTATGTCTCCTTCACTCTCGTGCATTTATATTTGGGTCATGGACTATGGCTCCTTGTCAAATATCAAAACCCTAGTTCTTCATACTCATATTAGTTATGGTAAAAATAGGTTAGTGAGCACATAGAGTTAAGTTACCCCAAATACCCCTCTATTAATAAGATTTTCCTACATATAAAATACTCCAAATAGGGACTTAGACTTATGTAGTTATCCCCTATGTGTTGGTTTGTTTGTAAATCATGAAACATGTGATAAGAAATTACAATATTGACCTAGCTTGTAACTTGGCAAATGTGTCTCATGGAGTGCTCCTTTAGTGCTTTATACTTGTAGATGTGTTGTCCCTATGAATAATATTGAAATAGGAAAACATATGGAACATTTGATCACTCGAGTGATTGATATAATGTTTTTGGTAATTTTCCTTGAGTAGGTAAGAATTTTGTAGGTTTATGTCAAGTGAGGAATGAATAAGGGTTGATCTTATATTTATAACAATCATCTTGGAAAATATCTCACATTAAATCACTTATGCTGACCATAGGAATAAATTTAATTTATAAATAGGATGATTTAAGGGCACTAGACACTTGTGTTAAGGTAGGGCACTTAAATCAATGAAGCATCTGACTAAGACAAAGGGGTTAGGTAGTTTAAAAATAGGTGTAGGTCCAAAACTTGCCAATATGGAAAATAAATAGTTTTATAACATTTTAGAAAAGATAAAAGGTTCGAGTCATCAGAATAACATTAGTCAAACTAAGAGATAATCAAATAGGCATAAAGAGATAGTGTATGCGAGCCTTTTAGTAGTGAGAAAGGTCTATAAAATTAAGGTACATTCATGATATATTTTTTCCAAGCGTACATGATTCAGATGCTATATAAATCAAAACTAGTGTCTACAAAAATGTGCTCTAAGATCATATTATTATAAAGGATGTGTTATCATACGATAAACATCATGAATTTACAAATAAAGATAAATAACCAAAATTCAAAGGCTAATGAAAAAATCATGACTAAAGTAAATCAACATTCTACAATAATGGTCAATATAAAATATAAATATTCATATGTATGTAAGGATAAAAGATTACTAGAAACAATCAATCAAATCTAGAGAAAATAATCAAGAAAAAAAAATGATATGTAAAGTATACTATGTTCAATATAACCAATTATCTCATAAAATTTATATCTATTTGTAACTAAGTATATATTCCACACTAAGCTTCATCGACATGGATCCTATATTCCTAGATCAACATACTAATTTAAATATTAATATTCTAATATAATGTATTGATATAATAAAGATATGAAGCGTTATAATTTAAATTAAAACTTATTTTGGTAAATGGATACAAAAATAAGACAACACTAAGCACATAGATCACAACATATGACATTGAGAAAACATGATGTGGGAAAAGCTCTAGTGGATTAGTCAATTGCACTCCCCTTTCCACTATGTAATTATCAACATGTATAGGTTACTAATATTTTTTTGCCTCTATGGATATATCCTTAAATAATACAATATCCAAATGTTTCAATCTTAAAACACTACAAAAATAAATCCTAACACTTTAACAATTACACATAGCTAAAGGAATAATGAGATAACATGAAAAAAGACCCAAAATTGTAATTCTACAATTCAAATATAATTATAATAATCTAATTGATGTATTTACCTTTCATAAATATTTTAATTATGTTTTTATCCTTATAACCCACCAAATAACCCAAAATAGCCATCACTGAGGAGAGGAAGCATTTGTAATTACTCACATTCTCATTCTTTTACTAGTGGTGAAACCATTGCTTTATGAAAGCCATAAGTTATAAATTATTAGGATGGTTACATAGCTTACAATTAAGTTAATCATGGACACATGTAAATACTCATGATTATGCAATTATCAGGGTGGCTATGAAACCAACACTTGTAGATATCAATACTTTCATTATTATTAACAAAAACCTTAGTTTTAAAGATTGTAAGGTGTTTAGATTATCAATAAAAGAATGCTCAGACCATCAAAACACTAATTATAAAAATATAACTTAATTGAATTGGTGTTTTAACATGAATTATCTTATGATAGTGTCTTACAAAAAATAATTACATGAACTAGGAATAGTGGAAACATATAACAAATATCACTAGTACATTAGGAACCAAAATTTTTATCATATATCCCCAATTTTAGGATTTTGGTCCTCCAAATCTTTAGGAACTCATAGGTTGAGAAATATTTATTCCCACTTCATTTCCCTTTCTTGGAGATACATATACTATAATAAAATATCTATCTTTGCGAAGTTCAATGTTCACATCTTCATTCTCCTTATGTGGCCTATCTCCTTCCATCAAGGAAGGTCTAAGATAGAAAACAAATAGAGGAAATATTGGTAGTAAATTTTACTCTTGGTTAGCTGATATGACTTGTAAAACACAATAACAATGTATCTCCTTATCATTTTAAAGGATAAAATACATATTTCTACTAGAATTAAACATATTTTTACCTTGATCTATACTTAATAAGGAGTTTAGATATTTCCATTTGTAGGATTGGATAATGTATCCCTTACAAACTGGTATAATTTCACCCTTCTCATGAAGACCGCATTGCCCACATAAATCTAAAGGCTACCAAATTCTAGGCAACAAGAATTCATTTATCTTACATCCACAACAACTTTATTGTTGAAAAGTTCACTTATTTAAAACTTAACATTACATTTATTGTAAATCTTTATCTCTACTCCTTATTTTACACATCATAATGCATAAGTATTTAAATTATTTTACACTTCCAACATAAATCTATCTATCAATTATTCACTAATTAAATTTTCTTGAGAGCACGAATCAAAAATAGAATCTACCTTTATTTTATCAATCTAAACCTTGATATGGAAAATTTTATAAATTTTATATTCTTTAGCATCAATTCCAAACAATACATTCCTTTCAATGGATTTAAAACATAATCTCCTTCTACATATTGGATTCATCTTCCCAATTTTTCTAAAATTAAGGTCTCAAATTTATTCTTCCTCTTATTCCTAAAGTGATGTAATTTTGAATTCAACTTCAAAAAATTCTCCTTAGTATGTCCAATAATGTCATAGTTCCCATAAGCTTCACACATTATTTACTATAAATATAAGTAGTATTAAACATACCTTCCCTACCTTTTGAATAGGGATAAAAACCCTTGTCTTTATCCATCTCAAGATAATGATCCTTAGAATAAGCCTATCAAGAACCTTAGGCTTGACAAGTAACACATCCTTAATCGACTATGCAATCCCCCAACATACTTCATCAAAATTTCATAATAAATGGTGTCATGAACCATTTAAACTACCATGTTTAGTAACACACTAGTATAATCATTCACACTTTTTCCTAGTTTTTTACGAAGATAATTTCAAACAATATTGTTTTCCTCTTCATAGAAGATAAGATATAATTTCATTTTAATAAAAAAAATTAAACTCATCCCAATTATTTACTATCTATAGATTCTTCATATTTAAATAATGAAAATAAATCTCAAATCAAGTTAATGAATTATTAGATAAATTTAACCTTCTAAAGGATAGTTTTTGAAATTCATCAATCTGATATAAACTATTATACCTCAATTTGAGCTAGTCAAACATCTACCTTAATTGTATTAATCTATCCTTCGTAGATTTGAATTTATATATTTTCCTCTAATTTAAATGGATGTGGATATTAGTTAGTATTGGGTTTTATTCCATATTATCATGCTCAAGAGTTTTCTCATTATTTAATTCTAATGTATCCATATAAATGTAAAGACTATCATTGATAATCAACATGATGAATTCTAATAGATCAAGCTTACTCATAGAAATATAGATGATAAAATCATCTTATTACAACTTATATAACCTTTATACAACTACTTCATCCTCTTCATCATCATAATGTGCATGTTTCTCATTAATTTCATCTAGTTCATTGTGGAGCTACCTCTTGTAATGGATCCAAGTCACCTTCCCCACTAATAATTGTTGATCAGGTTTTAGCCATAAAACTTCACCTATGTCAAAAACATCCCACACACTACAATGGAACACAAACTAACACAAATATTTAGAAATTTTATAAATATTTTTTGACAAAAAACAAAAACTTTATTTGATAATAATTTGATATGTAAACTAGGTGGATATTTCACACTAAGCTTGACCAACATGGATCCTATAATCCTACCTCAATATATTGATTGAAATAATACTATTATAAGTTATTTTTATTTATAAAATAAAGATAAGTTATTGAATTTAAATTTAAACCTATTATAATAAATGGAGATGAAAATAATAAAACTCAAAGAACATAGGACACAAGATATTACATAGAGAAAACCTAATGTGGGAAAACTCCAACAAGCGTGACAATAACACTCTCCTTTCCACTATGTAATTCTCAATGTGTACAAGTTATTTTCACTTATTTTTATTTAATTAATAGATATTTCACTACTACACTATAAAAATATTTAACACAAATGATTTACACTCTTACAACACCTCACATACAAATCTCAACACTAGAACAACCAATCATAGCTATGATAACAATGAGATAATGTGAACAAAGACTTAAACATGAGAGTCTACAAAGTGGATCTAATTCCAAATACATATCAATAATTTCTATTCCATTTCACAAATATCATAATTATTCCCTTCTACCTTAGAACCTATCAAATAAATTCCCTTCTACCTTGGAACCTGTCAAAGAATCTAAAAACATTTGTCATAGGAAGTGTTTACAATGAATCCTATTCTTGTGTTTTGGTTGGTAGTGAAACCACCAATTTATGTAAACTAGTATTTATGAAATCACCAAATAAATTACACAACCATCAAGATAGTTACATGACCTAAAACTATAATTATCAGTGGTTATATAAAAATCATGGTGGTTATGTTATTGACACCTAAAAATATTAGTGGTTTTATCATCCTTAAAAAAACCCTTAGTTTCAAATGTTTCAAGTTACTAACATAATCAATACTAGAATGCCTAAACTCTCCCAATAATGATTCTACCACTGTGACTTAATTGAATTTATGTTTTAACATGAAGTTTATTACATTCACTAATTACATGAACTATGAATATTTAATACATTTAACAAACATAACTAGCACATTTTGTTGTAAACTTAGATCATATAGTTATATGTAGATCTAACATCGTACACTTTCAAATCATCTAGTACATTTCCATATTCATCTTGTAATATGGCTTTTAGATCATGTTCTAGTTAAATATTATATGTAAAAATAACCACACCATATTTTGGAATTAGTTTAAGTAATTTTATTTACTCATCAATATTTTCATCATCATCAACATAATACACCCCATTTGTGGTCATATGTGAAGGAGAATTAGATATAATTTATTGAGTACTAGTTTAATAAATGGATTCAACTTGATTTAATTTATATGGAGGCATTTTATCTCTTAAAATAGATATAGTTTTTCCTTGGAGATAAAATTTAATATGATCATGTTTTTTTATCAAAAAGTGAATCCATTGATCTTATCCATGGTGTTCATGGTATAGAATTGTATTGGGTCAAATTAGGGTAAATTTGGAATATAAAGGAATGTAATTTAAGACCAAGAGTTATGGGCCACTCAATTATCTAATGAATAGTTAATATGAATTAGTCTTATTCAATTATATAATGTCATATCTAATAGAATTGAAAAGTGGAATGCTACATATATTAGCTTCACAACAATTATCAATCATTACATTGGTTTATTTCTTGCTATCTATGTGAGGGCTAATAATTAAATAATTTAGAATGATAAAGGATTTTTGGTTTCTACATTGAAAATTAGTCTTCAAACCTTAATATTATTATGTATATATTCATTATGAACTTCCTTATAAGGTACCTCTTTAGTAAGAAAAATTATTTTAGTCAATTCCTATTTTATCAATTTAACCTTAGGAAATGGAAAGACAATTTTAGTGGCTTGCTTAAGTTTTAAAGGTGTGCTAGATTCAACTGGTGTTTTAATAGATGTATCTAATGTGAGGTCACCACTATTAATAAGATAATATAATTTTTTGAAATACCAACACTTATTTGTGGGATTTCCCTAAACTCTATGATAATCACAATATTATTTGGACCTTTTCACAAGATGTGTAGGAGGTAACGCAATCAATTTTTTTAATGCATGTTATTAAGGTTTTCACTTGAAAACTTATTAATATTATGCCAAATAATTGACTCATTATTCATAGATGAATTTTGTTTCTTAACCCATATTTGAGATCAGATATTTTGAGACACATAGATTTTGAATGGATAGCCATATATGTAGTTTATAAGAGAATTCTCAAGGTTTTTAGCATGTGCATGCTTATTTTTAAGTGATGTGACCTTTAGAAATAAAATTAGGATTTTATTTTGCAATATTTATATATAATGAATAATAATAGGAATTTGATGTGTAATAATGGTGACACTCTAAATAGATTCATTTAATGGTTGAGCCTTGTCATGGATGGTCACACTAGGTACACTATTTATGATAGGTTTGGAATATTTATATTTATAATTACAAACCCTAGACATTTTAGGTTTGATATTCATAAAAAATTAAATATGGATATGCAATCTACCTCTTGGTATTTTAATAGTAAGGAATTCAACATGAAATATAATCGTAAGGTGAATAATGGGGGATGGATGATAGATATTACTACCCTGAGGTATAGGGAGAGGAGGAATGAAAGGATTGATACATGCCATTTTCCATAAATTATTAATTATAAGCAACTCATATTCAATGTTTAGGAAATATGTGTTATCAAGAAGAGATAATAATTCGTAATTATTAATATCATACTTAGTTTTATAATAGATAAATGTAAGACATTTCATTTATTGAATCATAAATATATTATATGTTTTGGGAAAGAAACATGTAATCATTACAATAATGGCTTGAATCATAAAATATGAAATATCAACATACATTATAGCTATGTTATAATTTTAATTATATAAATAATGGGAAATCATAAATTATATTTGAAAACCAAATGGATGATAAATTATAATCCCTAAGAAATAATTATGAAACCTTAAATTAGAAATACCTAGGGTTTGTTTTACTTAAAAAAATAATGTGCCCATCATAATGTTTTAAATTTTTTTATTAATACAGTGTGAATAAGAATAAAAATTATTGAAACTCATATTATAAAAAATATGGAATAAATCATAAAAATATTAATCCTTAAAAGCTAAAGAGAGATTAAATTCCATTAATATTTTTAGAATTAACAAAATAAAGAGAGAGAAAAATCACTTAGATAAAAAAAAATATATTTATACTAACCATTAAAATATATATTTATAAATATAGAAAGTAAAATATAAGGATTAAATATTTATATTTTATAATATTATGACCAAATTCTAATAGTGGAAAGGAATGGAATCATACTTGAGAGTCACTTAGTTATAGAAATAGCTATATGTTCACGTAGTCTCATTATCATTAGGATGGGAAAATAAAATTGAAAAAAATTATTATAGATTGACATTACTATCCTAGGTTGGTTTGAGGCTCTATGGCCATATAATCAACTATTCATTCTTGATAATACCTCTATGTGTGTGATCTTTATTTTTGACTATGTGTGCAACTCCAAAAATCTTTATCCTTCTCATTAAACCCCTATATTTTCTTATGAAGGGTAAAAACCTATGCAAACTTAGGAAGCGTAATGGGATAATGTAACCCAAATGACCCTAATTGATGATTAATCATTTCATACATATCTAATGCTCTAAAGAGGGAATTAAATCCACAGATAATTCTTCCCACTAAATTGAATGTGTAATTATGTTCATTTTTTATATTAATGCATCTATAATCTAACATTTTATACTTGAAAATATTCACTCTTGACTCTACTTATTGTTTTAAAAAATTGCTTGATGATTGATCCTAGTGACTGATTTTCAATTTGGAAAGAATATGGTAGATTTTCTCAATCTATAGTAGTGTATAGATGATTTATAGATATGTTCCATGTGGATAATAAGTATAAAACTGATTTGTAATTATATTAATTTATTTAGGTAATTTCTCATGCCATAGACATGTTATATGAATGGGGTGACCAATAGGAATGATTTGATTATGAAACTTAAATATTTCTAGGGAAAAGATGAAACTACTATATTTTCAATAACATATGGATGGTACCAATTGAGTCTAATGGGTCTATTTAGGAGATAAGAATATTGATATGATGATTTGAATATGTTTGAGTATGAAAGATAACTATATTGGCACATGCTATGGGAATTCCGAAGGTAACTAATAATAACTTAGAAGGATTGGACCCATAGCTAGCATGTGAATGTGAATGAATTGTGAACAAGAGGCATATATGTGTTCACAAGTTATGTATCATGAAGGTAGGTCAAAAGTGACATTATCAAGTGTCAAATAAAATATTTTTCTTGTCTATAGTTTAACCTTAGGTTTTATTTATATTTCTATGTGAATCTTATATATTTAAACACATAATTGACATATTAAATGTGAGAGATGTTTTAAATTTAAAAGTATATTTTATGGGTTGTTGGACACTACTACTTGAGGAAACCACTTACATAAACTTCAAGCATCTGATTATTTTTCACATTGTCTAGAGAGGTAAAAATATTGATATATAATATGGAAATTATATATTTAGGATTATAAAGTATTCTTGCATATACTAGGGTGAACTTGAATAATATTTTATTAAATTTAGTTCACAAATATAATATAATGGTTAGATATATAGGGGAAAGTGTTCACAAAATTCAAAGGTGTATGCATAAGTTTATCTATATAATTATTAATTAAAATTGATGTTTCTAATAGTATAATACCAAACCTAGGTCTTGACACAAAGTACTATGATCTAGTACACCTTAATACATATGCACTTATTAGGACATGCACTCAAGAATATTTACATTTAGATGAGTCATGCAAGGGAAATTATCAATATGTGAAAAATATAGGTGTAAACATTTTCCTTGTATTCTTCTCTATGTGAACCCATCTTACTATATTTATACTATTTTATCTATCTTCCAAGTTTTTGGATTTTTTGGATCCCATATTTCCTCTTTCACTCTCCTCTCTTCCTATTATTATTTTATATTATTCTTAACCTTTGGGATGTATTCAATAATCTATCAAATATTTCATTACTTTTATAGGCAATTGACCCACTTCCCATTTTAATTTTATTCTGTGGCCCTATTTTTTCAAATTCCTTCTTTCCCCTTGGATAAACTTTCACACTAATAGGCCTATAATTCAAATTATAAAAGGATATATATATAATAACTCAATATAAATTTTAATAACAAGTATCAATAGTAATTATATATCATTTAAAGTTTAGGCACACTCTACAAATAATTATTTCTACTATTAAATACTTTCATTCAAAGGTTTAACTAAATATTATAAAAAAATAAGGATACACAAGTTTTCATATAGTTTCATCTCCAACTAAAATATGAAGTTGAATCACTCACTCTAAATATCCATTCACAATACACTTGAATTAAATAGGATCTAATTTTGAGCATGTGGGATATATAGTTGTAACTCCTTGATGGTTTATATAAACATTTAACTTTTTTGTTTCTAATATTGAAAATATATGTGGTGAATTAGATAAATAATATATAATAAGACAAAATAATTATTTATTCTTGAGAATTATAGAAATAAAATACACATGATTGTATGACATCACTTTTTACACCTAATATAAAAATTATAAAGTGATTCTGGTATATATTTGGTTCCCAAAAATAAATTAATTGGTTAAGTAAGAAGAACATATTTGATGTTTAAAACAATCATGGGAATACTCTTAAATACAATAACATTCATTGAATATATCCCTATAGATTTAGACTTCTAGATTTGACACATAATTGAACAAAGACTTTCACATCCCATATCCATATCCATAATCTAAAGATTATTTTACAATGCAGCCATTTCATTAGTATTTACTTAGATTATTTTATAGTGTGGCCATTTCATCAATATTTACTCTTTATTTTCTTAGTATTACTTGCATATTTATTTATATTGGTTCATGTATTTTTGTTAGAGGCCATAAGGTAGATTAGTTATTTTTATGGACTATCATATTGGTAATATCCATTATGAAAAATATTTTACCTTTTTTCTTAGTGTAACTATACCCTAGTGTCACAATTTGGTAAAGCACCACTAGGCATATCTATTATTTTACTTATTTCTATTTCTATGTATTTCATTCCATTTGTATTGATTTCTATTTATAGGTCTATTTAATAGTTGTTAGCATTCCTATTTTATTTCATGTACATTTGATTTATTTATGGAAAATCATGGGTGTACCCAATCCATAAATTTAACATTCATATTCCATCCCTTAAGTAGTATTTGTAGACACCCCATTCTGGCCACAACTAGCTTTCGACCAGACTTCAAACTGATTTATACCAAACATTACAAATAAAATTTAGGAATCATTGAACATTCCAATTTTGTCTACACACCCTTAATTAATGCATAAAATCATGTTGAAGCATACCTATTTTGGGTATGATACCATACACAATAATAACCTCTCATAGAATCATCCCCAATCACCTTACAACCTAATAATTAGTAGTTTGGCCTATGGACTCATTAAATGGGGCACTTGAATAATTATTAAAAGAGATAAAATGCTAATCAAAATGAATAAACTAATTAAACTAGATTAAATGATTAGATAAATTATCCATTTGTAATCAATGAATATCTATAAATGGAAATTCAAAAATTCAAAATATCAAGCTTCTTCACCATTACCTTTATGATTTTTCAAACTCTCATAAAATATATAATTTTTTATCCATGCCCATTAATTGAAAATAATAATTACATGTATCCTCATTAACTCAACTGGAGTTAAATTTAACTCACATAGAGTTATTTTGAACCCATTCCATGATGAAATCCTAACCTAACTTAACTTGGGTTACATTTAACTTTGGAGGCTATAAATACAAGGCCTTACCTATTGATATTTAATCTTTCTTAGTGAAATGTGCCAAAGGAAAGGTGGAGCAATGGAGATTCATTGAAAAATATTTATTGAGTACATAGTCAAACAAACCAATTCAATAAGCCATTTTGAATCTAAAAGGAAGGTAAAAGGATGATTTATTTTATTTTCTAGTTATGTTTTCATTGTATGCTTGTTACATATGCTCTCCCTAGTGTCTAGGCTAGAGGTGTTAGTGTTTATTGTGATTGTTTTGATTGGAATTTATTGACTAAAAATATACTAATATACCCTTTATAGATCCTTTGTTCACATGATGGCATTCTTGGTGGGACCTATACCCTAAAAAGTTCTTCCCATGACATTTTAGGACCTATTTATAATAATTTTCATGTCAAAATTCTAAATTACTAGCCAAAAAAGTGAAAATTTGAGGCTCATGAATGTTACATAGGAAATCATATTTTTGTTGTGTAGTCACATTTCTCTCTCTGAAGTCATGTTTTTGCACTGTGAAGTAGTGATATTTCACTATAGAGTAGTGATATTGCATTTGCATTTTTACATCTATTAATTATGGGTTTGTCTTTAAATATGTGATATTTCCTTGATAATTTGTGTTATTACTTTTATAGTTATGATTTTTTCCTAAAATATATGATATTACTCTAACAGTAATGATATTTCTCTAAACATCATGATATTATTATGATAGTCATGACATTATCTTGATAATCATGGTTTTGCCTTTGAAATCTATGATATTGCATTGTGTAGTTATGATTCTGCAATGTATAGCTATTATTTTTTCATTGTATATTCATAGTTTTGCACTAACCATTTATCTTGTAAGAAGTGATTTTGCACTAACCAGTTGTGATTTTGTAAGAAAGTTGAGGTATTTCTCTATGTATCTGTAGTATTTCACTATGTAAAAAATAAAATAAACCTAAGAGATGAATTCCAAAAGACATTTCTCACTTGATTTTAGATTATAATCACAAGGACCCCCTAATACTTTTTTTAAGACCCAAAGATCAAGGAAAGATGTTTTTAACACTCAAAGATTCAAATTAACATTTACATTTGGTGTTTAAAACTCATTTAATTGACTCATTTTCATTTTTCAAAGTTCTTAAATAGCTCTAAGGGGATAAAATTCATATCATATTTCACTTGGTGCTCTAAAAATGAACTCAAACTCTAGTTTAGTGCTCATAAGAGCTTTTATTTTTTTTATTATTGTTGTGTGTTTATTTCTCAAGCCAATTTTAGTGTTTATTCTCTCCCCCATCCCATTTAGGGAACTTAGGTGATAAAAAATGCTTCATTTATTTCTTGTCACTTTATCTAAAGCATGGAAGCAAATTCACTAAGGCACTCCCCAAAATACAAGTGATTTGGGTGATCCCAAAATGACCCTAAGGTTCTTACATAATTTTTATTTCATATATCTTAGCTTGTGGGTAGGAGTTCATCACCTGTCCATGAGTCCCATAAGGAAGTGTTGACCTAAAAAATCATGTATCAACATGATTTCAACCCCACTCCATGGTAGGGATATATAAATCAAGGTTTACTTATTAGGATGCTTATTTGAATAGTTTAACAAGCTTTGTCAATAAGAGACTACTTTGGAATGTAGGTTTAACTCAAACATCTCACTATACTGAGCAATTGATGAATGTAGTGGTTATGAAAAGGATAAGACCTTTTTCAAAAAAATCTAGTTAATGTGTATCCAAATGATGTGTTGTGACCTAGTGTTAACCACACATATGGGAACATTTATAAAGTATAAAAAATGATAGTTTTTAGACAAGCCTAATTTCCACAAATATACTCTCAATGTAAGGAGAGTAGCCTAAAGTTCCATGTCACCATATGAACTCTTGATAGAAGAGGGAACCTAAAAACCCTAATTTTCATTCACACTTTAATTATTAGATTAATAACATAATTTCCTCCTAATAAAAATAATATATAAAAATATTCATAGTACGTAGCCACCTAGTTAGTTTTTAAGATTAAGATGATACACTTAGGTGTTTTTGTTATTTTTCATTTTTACTTGCATTGTCTTGAGTCAAAGCTATTTGTTTGTCATACCATGTATAAAATGAGTCATGTTTTCACATCACTATTTTTTTTGAATAGCTTATTTGCTATCCATTTGACACCACACTTTGCCTTGGTAATTTGTCAAAACTTTTGTGTGTGTGTCACTTATTTGAAAGGGGCATCATTATGTTACCCATTTCATTCCAAGTCTTTTGCCTTAATGTTTCTTTTTAAACAAAAAAATTGTCATAACTTTAGAGAATGATAGTATTGTTATGGTACTCACATTATTTTAAAGATTTTTTTCATTGTATCCAATTGTAATTTCAAAAACATGTGTGCCTTTTTGGCATATGCCTAGTATCATTATGCCATCCATTTTGGTCTAGATTGTTATCCATTTAAGAAACCAAGCCTTCTAAACCAAGTTATAAATTGGTCTTTATGAGTTTAGATTATAAAATTGATTATTTTATGCCTTGCTTAATTTTGGCTTAGGCATTTATCTCTCACTTTTGGGTTATGCAACTTAGACTAATTCCTTGCTCAATTTAGAATTTATTTTTGTACCTAGATTTGGAAAGTGGTTTATCTTCCATGTGCCTAAAGTCTAGTATATTTTACAAAAATTCAAGTTTATGTTTAAATACAAATGATTAGTTTAATTCCAAGTGTTTCAATTTTTTTAGATTAATTATCTTTCTTTTTAAACCTAGTTTTGTTTTAAGTCTAGATTTTGTGTCGTGTTCCCGAAAGACCTAGAAATTCTCGTTTGTCTTAAACCTAGTTTATTCCTAGTCTATATTTTATGTCATGTTACCAAAAGAAATATCAATTAACTTTTTTCTTAGACTTATTTTTATTTCAATTATATCTCTTGTGTCATGTTTCCAAGAGACGTAGCACTTTTTATCCTTCTCAGTTTCTTTAGACCTAGTTGTTTTGAGCCTAGCTTTGTGCCTTGTTCCCAAAGACCTAGAAAACAATTAATACCTAGATTAGAGTTGTTTGAAACACTTTTAATAATTTTTTCATTAATTTTTTTCCATTTACTTGACCATTTATTTAAGACATTTTACATTATACCTTTTTAGACTGAGATTATCACTACCTATTTTTGGATAAATAGCTTCATTCCTAGGCTAAGTTCTTAAACCAAGTTTTACCAAGTTTGGACCATTTATATTTTAGACCTTATTTATAATAGTTTCTATAAATATATACCTTCTTCATGGAATTTTAGTCATTTATTTGGATATGTCTCCTTACACTTGTAGTAGAGCCATGTAAAATATAGGTTATGATAACATGGTCATGAATGATAGTTTTGTTTAAGACCCCTATGGTGATGATGTAGTTTTTGAGATAGATCCTTATCCACCTTATACTACTCAATATAAGGAACAAAGTCAAGATCCATTAGCCTATTATTTGGTTAACACACCTCCATATTTAGAGTAATACCAAGATCAGACCATATAATACCTTGTTAGTGTACCATCAGTTGTAAAACAAGTTCAACAACAACCTATTATGTCACTATTCCATTGACATATGATACTAATTTGTTTTATAGTCACGTATTTAAAAATAAGGATGAGGTTTTAGTCAAAAATGTAAAACTAGGGACCATGTTTCCAATAGACTTGCCCCATGAAAATTTACATAGTCTAGTTAAAGCTCCTTTAAATATGCCTTATAACCAAACCATTTAACAAGCCTCTATTATCCATCCTCAAGCACTCATGTTGATATCATATCAAGACCCAAATATGCCTGTAAAAGGAAAGGGCCTCATGGATGACCACTTTATATAAATACAACAAGTCTCTCAAACCTATTTTAATTTAGCACATGATTTTAATGCCATGGCCATGTCAAATGCTCCACGCATAAATCTAGCTCCTTCAACATGAGTTTTAATTGATTTGAAAGTCAAGATAATTTAGGTATAGACCCATTTTCATAAATTACTTTAATTGGTGACATGTATAATGGCCTATCTATTGAGGATGTGACTTTGGATTCTACATAGAATAATGTGCCAAACATGATGGATAAAACATAAATGTCCTCCAATTTAGGCCAAAGTGGCTTAAATAAACCAACAAATAGCCCATAATAAAAAGTGCCTTTAAACAAAATCATAAGTTGTTCATAATAATAAGGGGAAAGAAATCCTATATCACAACCATAATAATTTATTTTTAATCATCAAATATCTAATTCATCAAGCATGAAAACATAAGGATTAAGTAATCAAGCACTATCTAGTGCTTTACCTCAAAAAAAAGTGATGAATGCTACCCCACCTCAATAGGTGGTGACTAACATTCCACAACATCAGGCATAGTCTAATATACCATCATAATAGATGTAGAACACTATTCCATCTCAACATGGGGCAATAAATGTTCCACCTTGATAGGTAGTGATAAAATGTACCTATGTACCTATATATTTGTAGACAAATATAACTTTACAATCATGAATATTATCTAATCAACAACATGTGTCTATTGTTTAAAGACAAATATCAAATACCCAACTAGTTTCTAATTCACAACTAGTGTTTGTGTAATAGATGTGTATCATTATCCAATAAGTACCAATTAGACAATAATTTCCTTTTACTTAGTATATGAAAAAAATTCAAAGTTAGGGCCTTAGTCCACAACAACTTCCCCTTATTCAACTAGGTTCGACTAGTCATCAACAATTCCTTACTCAACCTCAACAGGCACCACATTTTATCTAAAGCCATATCCTTTCATCACAGCCCCAATTCCATCAAAACCAAGGGTATATATTGAATTTGAACTAGAATATAGCCCAAAAACACTTAAAATTTCAATAATCATATCCCAATATATGGATACATATTCTTGGTCAGTTCACCTACTAAACCAATAATATTCAACATACCATACCTTCATTATACCCTAGTCAAGGTAATCTACCTTTGATCACCTAGCCATTACCTTAGCCAAATGTTCCATCTAGTTTCTTGGCCTGAGAGATATAACAAATGAAGGATGTGATTTTTACCATTCATGTAAGGAAGCATACCAATAAATTTAAGCCATATGGTATGTGTTCATACCCATTCAACATGGAGTATCTTTAGATACTATTTCTTCCAGGTTATGAACCATCAAAATTTGACAAATATAAGGGTAAAAGAGACCCTAAGGCCCATTTGAAAGAATTCTTTATTGATTTCCAACTAGTGGTTTATAGTGAAATTTACCTCATCCTTTTGTTTCCTTAAAGTATAGCAAGATAGGCTTTGGAGTGGTTCCTCAAATTTCCAAAGAATTTTGTATCTAAATTTGATGACCTCTCAGAAAAAATTGTGCATCATTTCTCCTGTATTATCAAACATGAGATTTCATTAGTAAATTTGACTCATGCCAAGGAAAAGGTCAGTGAAATATTTGTAAGCTAGCTATAGAAATGGATAGCTCTTACTAATCAATTCACCCATAGCTTATCAAACAAATAATTGGTCATTGTGTTTACTAAAAAATTGCATAGTGAGATTATTCCTATCATCTAGAGCTTCAATGTGTGCATACCTTGAAATAGATCATAGATAAAGGTTTAAATTTTAAAATTCCCTTATTAATAAATGGAATATCAATCTAACCTACTCAAACTAGAATCAAAACCAAAACCAAAGCATAGGCCCAAGTCATAACCATAACCAATTCTAAGCACAAACATTTACACTAGGTCAAGCCAATAACTATGAGAAATCCAAGAAATACAACCATAGTAAGAATGTTTTTGGAAATAGAGTAACTAAGTATCACCATGTCTAAATTATGCAAACACCATCTATTCAATCTATTCCACAAATGCATCTTAATCCTCATCAATAACCTATTTAGCAAGTATAACCTTCACAACAGCCTAGACCAACTCCATAAATGTGACAACCACCACATTTTCAAACCATTCCTCAAATAATAATACCCAATCCTCAATTATTTACAATCTTGGTGAGCTTATCAAAGTATTTTTTCATAAACTAGCCATGGCTAATATGATTAATTTCCCAATTTTGAAGTACTATCTTGAGGGTATTCTATATATGGATTGGTACAGAGATCATGGGTTATATGAATACCATCATGTTTATGGACATAATATACATTTTTGTGTGTATTTGAAGCACCTCATATAGAATATGTTGGAAAATGGGAAGATTACATTGGATAATAGAGCATCTACATCTAATCAAAACTTGAGTATCTACCAAAACCCTTTTCTATAACATAATAATTATAATAATCAATAAAAATAATAATGAAGACAAAAACAATAATAAAAATAGTATCAATAAATACCAAAATAACAAAAATAATATTAGTAAAAACATCAATGCCAATTGAATGGGAGGAATGAAGGCCAAAATGACCCAAACAATAAACAGACTTACCACATAATTACACATGATTTCAACAAAGTTGTAGGTCATATTATGGGAGGTCATGTTTCTACCATAAAAATTAACCCTAGACTAAGTGCTAATAAACCAATACCATTTCCAAATAATTATAATCAACCCACCTATGTCAGTAATCCTTCCTTGACCTAAGGCCATAACCAAGCACAACAACAACTAGTGATTATTATTTTAGGGCATTATACTAATAACTTGTAATTACCTCATGACAAAAAACAAGTGAAATAAAAATTGAGACTTATCCTATCTAGCCCATCTCCATCATCATCAAGTTACAATAGTCTTGTATCCAATCTTGATTATGCAATCACAAGTTGGCAGTCTAAGATTACCATTCCTAGCACACAACTGCCTACCAATGAACCAACCCAAACCATTGTTCTAGCTAGGAACAATATGATACCATTGTTAAGGATAAACCATATGATATTATGGAACAACTTTAGAATAGTCACACATATATTTCCATTTTGTATTTTTTACATACATCTACTATCCATAAGAATATCCTAACAAAGCTCCTAGGCTATTTCCAAGTTCCAAATGACATAACCCTAGAAAAATTCTAATATTTGGTTGGACATCCAGACCTAGGCCAGTATTATACCTTTTATTAAAGTGATATGTCATCCCTTGGTCCTCTCAATAATAACTTGGTATACATTGAAGTTGTCATAATGTGACACAAAGTCAAATGTCTCCTCGTAGATAATAGATCGATCCTGAATATTATGTCTTTGAAGCTCATCAAGCATCTTAGATATAAAAAATCTGATCTATAGCGAAAAATAATTACTATCAAAGCCTAAAATAATGAAAAATGAGAATCAAAAGGCACCATAATCTTTTTAGTTATGATTGGGCCCTTGGCACATGAAACACTTTTCCATGTGTTAGACCTAGATTTATCATATAATTTACTATTGGTTAGACCTTAGATGCATGAAATTCATGAAATCCCTTAGACATTTCACTAGTGTCTCAAGTTCTTACACTTAGGCATAAAGGCCACTATCAAGGAATATATGCAACCATATGAACATTGTAAATGTTTGGAGGCTAAGTGCAAAAGTTATAACTACCACTTTGGCCTAGATCTAGTTCTCAAAAATGATAAAGACAAAGAAATACTTGTCAAATTGCTAGAGGTTAATTATATAGACATAGATAGCCTTGACTCATTTTCACATATGCCTCCTCTATAAATGTCTAATCATTTTACCATCTTAGACAATTACCCAGGAGAGTATTTGACATAAGACATGTTACACATTGCTAAATTTACACAAAACTCAAATTCATATGGAAGACCTAAAGCTAGGACACCTCACATGGAATGGAAATGAAAAGGAAAAGGTAAACTTCATAGTCCAACTCTCATCATTTTCACACTAGTCACTAGCCAACAAGAAGATCCACTTCCCAATGATAAATCCTAGTTGTATAATGACAAGCTAGCTAATTGCTACAAAAGTGTCAAATGTCCCATCCCTAATAGGATCATAGATAACCCAACTTATGAAGGTGTATGTCTTGGACTAAATCAATAGGGTACTCTTGAACCAATTTTTATAACTTGATATAAAAGGACTTATGGTCCTAGATTTAAATTTCCTGGGGTGACCCCATGTATCTTATTTATATTCCAATTCTAATGTCTAGTGACCATAATGACAATAATGAAATAGAGTTTGATCATAACATTTATGAAGACCTTGTCAATACCAACCTATTTTACTCACATACCATTTATACCATTACCCCCATAATTTGATGTAACTTGCTTCATATTTATCACCCTCAACTTATAGCTTGGGACCAACAAGAATCCACAATACCTACAGATGAGTTTGAGAATGAGGAGGCCTTTTGCAATTTTCTAGGAATAAGAGATAGTGTTCCATTGTGATACCATAAACAAGGGATCTATATCAAACTAGACTTTCAGCCTATTTTGGAGAATATGTGAACACCCTTATCAAAAAATAAAAGAATAAAACATTGAGGTCCCAAAGTGAAAACCTCTTTAAGGAAACTTTGGACCAAAGTAAAAGTAAATAAAAAGGATAGTATTTTGGTGAAAACCTATTGTCAGCACCATTAGATGGGGTGCTCACCTTTATTTGAATGAAGATCAAGAGACCACCAAGGATGAACTTGCCTTTGGGTTTGAGTTTAGTTCAACAAAATAATATGCCTTTGATTGAATTCCCAAGAATTTCCTAAAGTATTTATGACATGGACATCATTGCCATTAGGAGATTTAGATTCATATTATTTAGATCAAATTGAATAATTGGTCTAATCAGAGGACTTTGTAGTTATAGGCCAATTCACATCATTGCCAACTATTCTATAATATGGTTCAACTTTCTTTGTAGAAGATACTATAGAAGTAAACATCAAGACTCTAGATGACCTAACGTGGATAAAATTAGGTGCATCCCTCACTAAAGAGGAAAATGAAATATTTATATCCCTTCTAAGGTAATTTTTTGAGAATTTTTCATGGGCCTATTTAGACATGCTAGTTTTAGACCTTATCTTGGTTTTACACCACCTTATTATACATCCTAATGCCAAACTTGTGAAGTAAAAATTGTGCATGATGCATCCTCATATTGTTGTACTAGTAAGGAAAGAATTTTAAAAACTCTTAGAAGTGATATGCATGTAATTAATTGACTATTCAGAGTGGATTTAAAATTGTGTGCCTATTAGTATGAAGCTACAAGGAATCATAATCTACACTAATTTTAGAGACATCAATAAGGCTTTCCCTAATGATGACTTTCTTCTACTGAATATTGACATGATAGTTAACTCCATAGTAGGGTATGAAATTATTTCACTTATGGATGGATTTTTAGGGTACAATGAGACTAAGATCACACTAGAAGACCAACATAAGATAGTTTTCACCACAACATGGGGAAAATTTTGATATCAAGTTATGTGATTTAGCCTCAAGAATGTTGGGGCCACATACCAAAGAGCCATGACCATCATATTTCATGATATGATGCATGACATTATTTAAGACTATGTTGATGATATATTGAGTAAATAAAATACCCATGTTAATCATCTAACCACACTATGAAGAATATTTGAGAGGTTTAATGAGTACAAAGCTAAACAATCCCAAAAAGTGCATGTTTGGTGTCATTTCAAAAAAAAATTAGGCTTCATCATTTCTTATCAAGGCATGAATTCGATCCTACCAAAGTAAAATCCATTATCGAGATGCCTCCACCTTCTAATTTGAAGAAAATACTTAGTTTTTAGTATAATATTAAATATATTAGGTGAATCATCTTACAATTAGTCAATAAATTCCATATATTTACACACTTTCTCAAGAAGGGTGTCATATTTCATTGGGATGAAGACTATCAGAAAGTTTTTTAGAACCTAAAATAATATCTTACCAATAAACCTAATTTTTTTACCACCAATGCTAGGAAAGCCATTTCTACTATACCTATTTTCCAAAAATAATGCCCTAGGAGCACTTCTAACTCATTATGATGACAATGAAAAAGAGCATGTCATGTACTATCTAATATGTATACTAGTCGCATATGAACATAATTATACACCAATAGAAAAAGAATTTTTAGTTATGGTTTTTCTAGCCCAAAATTTATGAAATTACATGATTAAAAAAAATAATGTTTATTTCAAAAGTAGATCCACTCAAGTATCTACTATCTAAGATAAATTTACAATGTCACATGGCTAAATGAATCATGCTCTTGAGTGAGTTAAAAATAGACTATGTCAATTAGAAAGATATAAAGGGACAAGTACTTATAGATTAGATTTTTTAAGATACATTTGAATATACCAAACCACTCACTTTTAAATTCTTTGATGATTTCATCATGATCATCATCGAAACACCCCCTGAGGAGAAACACTAGAAACCATATTTTGATGGATTATTCACGTCACATGGATCAGTGGTATGCATATTATTTATTACACAATAGGGGGATCTTATCCCTAAATCATTCCTTATCAACTTTCCTTGTAATAAAAACATGGATCACTTATTGTAGGGCTTATTTAAGCATTACAATGGAACATTCAACATCTCATAATTTATGGTGATTCCCAATTAATCATCAATCAAGTTACATACTAATTTTAGACCAAAGATGATAAGATGGTTCCATATAAGGCCATGGTTGAAGTTATTAAATAATAGATCATTGACATATAATTTGAACACATACCTAGGTATAGTAACAAGATAGTATATGCAATGGAAACGATTGGTTCTTTGATCCACCACATAGACAAGGAAAAAAATATCAATTCCTTATTGAAAATATTCTAGCACCTACTCATGAACCTTTAACCATTGTAATGATTTGTGATATTATTGGTCCCAATTTTATTTGGTATTATAATTTTTTAACTACCTTCATGACAATATAATGCCAATAGACCTATCATGGAAACAACAAAAAACTTTTATGCATCAAGACTCTCATTATACCCTACTTGACCTAACCCTTTACCATTGTATCTTTGATGGAACTTTTCTTATTTTTTAAATTTTGTAGAAGAAAAATTATCATTATAGGAAGTTAATGAATGAGTATGTGGTACCCACACTAGTGGGGCTATCCTAGCCAAAAATCTCCTATGTACTGATTACTATTGGCCAAGTATGGAAGCATCTACAATTGCTTATGTTAAAAGGTGTGAAAAGTGTCAAAGGAATGCCAATTTGATTCATGCCCAAGCCAAATCACTAAAATTTATGCTCACACCATGTCCATTTACAACTTGGGGAATCAATCTCATTGGGAATATTAACCCTACCTCAATTAATGTCCATAAACACATCCTTACCACCACCGAATATTTCACTAAGTGGATTGAAGCTATACCCTTGACTTATGTAACTAGAAAATAGATTTCCAAATTCATATTCAATAATATCATTTTCTAATATGGTATACCATCTGACATTATATATGATAATGGTGGATCATTTAAAAATAAGGATGTCAAAACACCCTATGTTGAGTACAATATCACCCAACATTTTTCTACTACATATTACCCACAGGGTAATGGTCAAGTAAAGGTATCTAATAAAACCATTTTCAAAGTCCTTAACAAGAATTTCAATGATTTTCACCAAAATTAGAACCTCCAAATCTTATGCACTCTCTTGGCATATCACACTAATTATTTTACTCCAGCAAGAGCTACTTCATATTCCCTAGTCTATGGAACTAAGACCATTATTCCTATTGAGTTCAAGTTACCTTCTTTGCATATCTAGTTGAAACATGTCCTAGATGATGAATATTATATAGTATCCTACAATATTTATAGTTACTTGATGAAAAATACATGGTCAATGTTGTGAATAGATTTCAAGCATACCAAAATAGACTCCATGGCTAATATAATTGGCAGGTCAAACATTAATATTTTTAGCTTGGTGTTCTTATTTTCAAAGAAAACCAAAAGAACACCATGGAAAAAAATAAGAAGGGAAAGTTTAAATCTAATTAGATAAGCCCATATTTCATTTTTACTAACTATGGTTCTTGAGCATACAAGATCACTACACCAAACAGACATGAACTTGATGAGTCGATGAACATCATACACCTCAACATTATTTCACTTAAGAGACTTGAAGTATTGTCTATGAGGCATGTTTACATTATACCATATCTTCATCTTATTTTTATCATATCATATACTATTATACCATGCCTTCCCTATTGACCAAATTTGTTTTTAACCCTCCCTCCCAACCCATTTGACCTTGGTTTACTCCATCGGTTCTTTAGGTACCTTCAACAAGGTGATTTCGATGAAATTTTAGTAGCTAGCTCAACCAGTACCTTCATTTATTTTTTTACCACTTCTTTTCCTTAAGGATTTTTGGACTCTTAGTTATTTCACAAGTAACCACTTATCTTTTAGTTATCCATCCTCATTGGCCTTGTCCTTATGCTCTTGCCATTTTTTTAGTATTCTCATCTTACGCTCTCACCATTTTGAGAGATCATTATCATTCTAAGCCTTATATGTATTAGACACTATGAATTACTATTCAATTATTTATTGTATACTCATCTCCATAAATTTAGTGTGGTTTTATCATAAACCATACTCTCTTACACTTGGACAATTTTTTTATGTTAACATTTTCAAGATTGTGGAACACCATCTCCTCTTTTTTCGCATAGTTTCCATTTTATGATAACAATCCTATTTTCCTCTACATGTATATCATGTTTTATTTATCATCCATTTTCTTCTATCCCATATCTTGGGAGAACTACATTTAGCCTTGAAGTTCATGTTGGATCTTGCATCTATGGAACTATGTAGGCAACATCCACTTACCTAATGCATCTAGAGTGAGCTCGACTACCCCTTCCTTTTTGTATTCCCCCCATTATGTTTGTCTATTTCATTATCTCCTATAGCCTAGTGGAAATACATATCATCGTGTTTGTGTCATTGATTCCCTACAGCCTAGGGCTAACCTTGTCCATTATTTTTGTGTTGTTATACATGTGTCATTATTGTCTATCTTATGGGTCACCCTATCGCCAAGAGTAACACCTATATTACACATGAATGAAAAATTTGTTTTATATATTCTCTAACATTGTGATAAACCATTGTTTATGTTTATTTTGGTTGTTTCGCTCACTTTTTGTTTCTTGGTATTTTGTTGTGCTTTTTTTAATTGATGTTTTGTCTTCCTATTTATTTGTTTTCTTGATTGTTTATTTGGTTTCGTTGTTGTGCCTTGACTTAGTAAACATGTGTTAATTGGGTGATTTATTGCACATTATACTTAAGTTCATCCATATTCATATGTCAACATTTTCATCATGGTTTTTATCATTGGTGCATTATTTTCACTTATGTATTGGATCATGTGTCAGTCCTTATGCATATTTTGGCTAATTTATCATGGTGTTTTATATCATGATGCATATGATCATGTGCTACAGTAAAAATCAACTTAAGAAATATTAAAAGTAATGATGTCATAGTACTTCTCTTTATTTACTTTAAAAATTACTGATATATCCAAATAATTTCCCAAATAGAGAGTAATTAAATCACAAATGAATTTTAATACTAGCTAGTTAGTATGGCCATCTCCATACTATAAAGTATCCCAAATTCATACATATCCTCTATATTTTCTTATTCTTAATTCATTAATACGGATTCAGTACATAATTTCCCTTTTCTAGTTTGGAATATTTTTCCAAACCATATTGAAAATGATTATAACTACCTTTGGGTAAATCATTATGTTTTGATCTACTTGGATTATAATGATTATAAATACCTTTGGTCAAATAATTATCATTCTCCTACATTATAGGGGCATGTTTTCATTATGTTAATGATTATAACCACCTTTGGGAAAATCATTATCTCTATCTACCTAACTGGGGCATGTTTTCACTATGATAATAATTATAACCACCTTTTGGAAAATAATTATATTTATCTATCCAACTCGAGCATATTTTCATTTTTCTAATGGTTATAAATACCTTTGGGTAAATCATTATCTTTTTACCTTGTTATGTTGATGATTATAACTTCCTTTGAGAAAATCATCCTTTTTATCTTCTCAAGTGGCTCATCTTACTATTCCACTGATTATAAATACCTTTTGCAAAATCATTATTTTCCACCCCCTTTTACCTTTTGGTCTGATCATTTTCCTTCTTTTGAGGGACTGATCACCAACCTTCTTTGCCACAAAGTTTTTTGAGGGGGCATCCATCACTCATCCATCACCTATTGGGGAATTAGGCATTAAATAAATTTTCATTATTTGAGAATACATTACTATTCCTATAGTTTAAAATTCCTTCCCAAATAGTGATAAATTGTAGACAACCCATTTTGGCCACAATTGGCTTCTAGCTAGACTTTAAACTAATTTCTACCAAACATTGAAAATTAATCCTAAGAATCACTAAATGTCCTAATTTCATCTGAAAACCCTTCATTAATACTTAGAATCATTTTGACACATCTCTATTTGGGTTATTATATTTTACGCAATAATAACCTTTCATGGATTCATCCCCAGTCACCTTGAAACCTAACAACTATCAATTTGGCCTATGGACCCATTAAGTGGGGAATTTGAAATTTTTTTAAAAGAGATAAAATTATAATCAAAATTAATCAAATAATTAAAATAGATTAAATTTTTATCTAAATTATCCATTTTCAATTAATGAATATCTAAAAATGGAAATTTAAAAATTCAAAATATTAAACTTCTTCATCATTACCTTTATGAGTTGTCAAGCTCTTATAAATTATCTAATAAATATATAATTTGTGATTCATGCCTATTAATTGAAAATCATAATTACATTTACCCTCTTTAACTCAATTGGAATTAACTTTAACTCACCTAAGGTTAGTTTGAACTCATTCCATGCTTAAATCCTAACCTAACTCAAATTGGGTAAGAGTTAACTTTAGAGGGTATAAATAGAAGGCCTTACCTCTTTATATTTAATCTTTCTTAGTGAAAAATTATTATGCCAAAATACCTCCAAAAATATTCATAGTGGTATCACTATGCCCATTTAATAATCCAAGCCAAGCTAATCCAAACAACATTACCAGGGTGCCAATGAAAGGTGGAGCAATGGAGATTCATTTACAAAGATTTCTTGACTATATATCCAATAAATCTAATTAAACAAGCCATTTTGGATGTACAAGGAATTTAAAAGGATGATTTATTTTGTTTTCTAGTTGTGTTTTCATTGTATGCTTGTTACATATGCTCTTCTTAGTGTTTAGGCTATAGGTGTTAGTGTTTAGTTTGTTTGTTTTGATTGCATTTTATTGACTAATAATATACTAA
The DNA here is from genome assembly GCA_037957365.1 of Torreya grandis. Taxonomy (NCBI): domain Eukaryota; kingdom Viridiplantae; phylum Streptophyta; class Pinopsida; order Cupressales; family Taxaceae; genus Torreya; species Torreya grandis. The sequence continues at coordinate 273,999 of JARHVA010003522.1, forward strand.
TCTCCCCTATATGGATTCCTTGTTCCCAGTATTTAGACATCATTTTTTTTTTACTATTATACACATGCACACATGTAATAAAAATTGGGGCGTTATGTTGAGACCTAGGTTTTTTATAAGGCTTATTATTGTAATGATTTTAGTGTGGTTTTGTGCATATGGACCATCTATTCAAATTAGGTGTTCATTGGAACATTTTTATGTGTTTATATATCTTACTTATTCTATGTGTGGTCCTATAATTATTCATTTATTTTTTTCTATCACTTTTATATTTTGTCTATGTATAAAGGCCTCCTCCTATCTTATGTTTTATGTTTCTATTCATGGGTCACAATCACTGGTTCTTCAATTTTCACTCGATCATAATTGATGGTCTACCAATCATGTTCCTTTTTATATATTAGTCCCTTTTATCCACTCTTCATAATTTATTGATCTTTAGATCGATGATTATTGAGTTTTTCTCTTTTATTTTGTTAATATATGCACCAATAAGTACTTAAAGTGAATTTGAGAAGTTTGTAAAAGTGTAAGTGTGTGTGTGTGTTTGTGTTTGTGTTCGTGTGTGTGTGTGTGTGTGTGTGTGTGTGTGTGTGTGTGTGTGTGTGTGTGTGTGTGTGTGTGTGTGTGTGTGTGTGTGTGTGTGTGTGTGTGTGTGTGTGTGTGTGTGTGTGTGTGTGTGTGTGTGTGTGAGAGAGAGAGAGAGAGAGAGAGAGAGAGAGAGAGAGAGAGAGAGAGAGAGAGAGAGAGAGAGAGAGAGAGAGAGAGAGAGAGAGAGAGAGAGAGAGATGATAAGGCAATTCAATAATAATTATCAAGGGAGTGACACCAAGCCTTATGCATACTAAAAATATTATATTTATTCTCTATAATACTCTCAAGTGATTTAAAAAGTTTAATATTTTTGAATATTTATACTAAAATATGGCTTAATTGAAATTCATGTAGTGGCATTTTATTATCTATGTGGATAAATGGAAATCCCTTTATCTTACTTGGGTTGGGATACTCACAAGAATTATAAAAACATTGATCCCTATTTCACACCACTACAATATGTATTTACATCCCCAAAATGGGCCCAAGCCACTTGATTTCACATTTATTTGTTATTTAATGTGTTGTTAGGATGGATTGGGATAAATTACTAATACACATGATTTTGACATCTTCATACACAAATTTATGAATATAGTAGGGGAAATTTGTGCGTCTAATAATAGTGAAGGATCCAAATAAATTAAAGGTGTTGAAAAATAGTATAATACATAGTCAAACACCAAGGTCATAATCAATAACAAATGGTCACAATTAATAGTTGATTCCAACTTTCATTACTGATTATGTCCTCATAAAAATAGTATCAAATTTTTGGATCTCATTTTTCATAGATCCTATGTCATATTCTCTACATTTATATGGACTATCAAAACCTATGTTTGTTTTTAAAGTATTATTTCCCTTAATTCTCATGTCTTTTCAATGTTATCAATCATTTATTATTATTTTATGATAATTTTTTTATTTTTTCAACATTAGGTGAATTTAATTTTTTTATATATATTATATTAAACCTAATTTACCTTTTACCATATATTAATTTCATAGTTTAGTTACTATTATACACTTTTTTTAAAAAATAAATACAATATATAACTACTCACAAATGTTTTAGAATAATATTACACACATCATCAAAAAAACATCATAGATATTTTGCTATAGTTGATAATAACCTTTGACCATGGTATATTTCACTCTCTTAGAGATCCATGTAAGGAAAACCTTATGAATTCCCTCAATATATAAATTAAGTGCCATAAAATTGGGAATGTAGTCAACCCCCAATTGTGAAGAGGATATACAAGGAAGTATTTATTCTAGATTAAAATTATGTTTGGGTTAAAGAGGAATGTTTTCCTCCCTAACCTAAAAATGGTGTAACTTCCATATAGTAACATTCCACCTAATCCTTTGAAAAAATTTTATAAGTTTCTTATATTCTCAACACTCATTTGTGGAGTGGGAAAATCACTCATTTAAAAATAAAACATTCTCCTTTAATTAGGTATGTATGTAGGAGTCACATTTGGAGTCTAAATATATAAATAATGAGATGAAGTGGTGAATAAAAATAAATCATCTTTAAATGTAACAAATATTCTTAGAAATCCATTACAAAATAATTAGTGCTATCATTAAAGTCAAAAAATCATATACGTGGATAAGGAGAACATGGCTACTAACTATCGATTGCATAGGATTATGATTACAAATTTCAATTCTATAAATTTTTATTATGTTCTATAAATTTATGATGTATATTACCATAGGAATTATGAAAATTTAAGTTACTAGTCTCATAATGATTTCCTAGATATTACATCAAAAAAATTAAGTGTTGGTGGTCATGGTGTTTGCACTAAATCTCATGAAGAGTAAGACACTCCATATCATGGGACCTAACAACAGAATAAATTGATGTTAAAATGATCATATATTAAATTAATAACATAATAACTAAATGAATTATCATCATGAATTTTAAATAAATATAGAATGATCATGTTGATATTTATGTTGAAATATGTTTGGTCATGTGAATTTTGCAGGGAAGATTGATAACACAAAATTTTCACATGATTTGGTTAGGTATAATCAAAAAAGGGATTATCTAAGGTGTAATTATAATAATAATTAGGTTTAGTAAATAAAAATGGTTGGATTCTATCATGATTTCACTATGAGAGGAACTATCACTAAGAGCTTGCTATGAAAATTTTGTGTTTGTATTGATTTTATCAATTTCCCTCTTCTGAAGATTAGGTCACAAGGTAGGATTAAATTGAGATATAATGTGATGGGGGATATTAGAGCCTTTTATTTTTAGGTTTATCACATCAATATCATCATATTTATAATAACTATGGTTTTTTTTAGATGCTCTACAAAATCTCAAGATAGAAACCATAGCCTCTCAATATCTTATAATAACTACGGTTTTTTTTGGATGCTCTACAAAATCTCAAGATAGAAACCATAGCCTCTCAATATATTGATATGATAATAAAAGTGTTGATATTCATGAAATAAAATATTTATAAGTTTTTCAATGATAAATATTTTTATAACAATACATTGTTGAAATTTATCAGGGTTATAAGGATTGGTATCTCATTTGGACTTTTTAAATATTTCCCATGAAGATAAGATTTATTCAGTTACATGTGTAAAAAGATATGGCCCTCATTTGATGATTCCAAAGGTGGGCATGCAATATGTTATAGGAAAAGGGAAACTTAAATATAATAAACTTCACTCTATCTATTCTATAATGTATCATGATTTGTATTTGTCTTTGGTCATATCTTTAACACATTTTATGAGTTTTCTTAGGTTGCTTGTTGAATAATTTATAGAGTTGATAAATTCTAAAGAAGCAAAAAAAGTACCTTAATATTTTTCAAGGAGGTATTTCTTGAATTTGACATCACCAATTAATATGATAATAAAAAGAGTAGGGTAATTCATAAGAAATAGTTTTTTGTTGTAAATGTTGAATTGGATTTGAAATTTGAGGGATAATACTTGATCAATTATTCAATCTATTTTGATAGTTAAAATTATTAACATCATCAACCTAGGCAATAATGTCATAATTTTTTAGAATTTTTATTATTATTTTTATTTGGGGGTGGTACTTAATTTTGACTTGTATGGCAAGCTTGAAAATGTTTTTAGGTGTTTTTAAGAGTTTTTTTAGTGTTATTTTGAGAGTTAACACAAGTGACAATGTACTTAATACCACTAATGTGAACTAGATTTTACTTGTGATTTGAAGAATTAAGGTTAATTGTAGTTTCTATGGAATTTTAGCTACATATAAATTTTAAGGATAATGAGATGGGGGAAGGTTAGATCTATCTTGACAGTTATAATTTTTGTATTTGGAATGATACTTAATGGTATTAAGTATATTTTAAGGTGAGCAATAACTTTATGAAGCGTGTCATGATTTGTACAATTATCATGATGTTTTGAAATTGTAGGAAATATTTATAGTGTTATATTCAAAAATTTGTCCTATTAAGAATTTATATACTAGAGTGTAAAGAGATTGAGTATTTTCATGTGACTGGCCCCAATTACCTGAAATCATAAAACAAGGTGTCTTACCAATAATAATTTAGGTGTGGAGGGTCAACATATTTTGGTTGAGGCCTATGAGTTATCCTTATAATATATTTAATTATTATATGTTAATGAATGTTATTATCAAAAGGATGTGGTGGTTGAAAATGGAATCTTCTAAGTGGTTGGAAAAGATCCATATTTTGAGTATCGCTAGGCATGATTACATGAATAATTATATAAGAATGCAATATTTGACTTAATTAGTGGCATGCTTTAATTTTTTAGGTCTCAAAATGATTTGTGTATTTTTTTGGATGATGAATCTCTAATTATCTTATGAGATGATCTTATTTTTTTATCTTGATCGAAAGCTTATTATACATATTAAGAGATAGGGACTTAATTTCATATTAAAATTTTAGATCTAAGGTGTTTTTAAAAATATTAAATATAATTTATTCAATCATATTAATCTTAAATTTATGGGTTTAATGAAAACACGGGCCATCTCATTAGAATTTTTCTTTTAATTAGTGAAGCTTCACAATTTTTCCACATATAATTCATGATATTAAAATTATTGAACTAATGCATTAACTAAACCTTGATAGGCTTGAGTTGATTTTACCCATATAAAACATCACCCATAATGATTTTTGGTAGTAGTTTGGTATATGCATAGGTGTTGATATATAAAAAATATTTTTAAAGGTTTACAAAAGACTTAAGATGCAAGGTATGATCAATATAAGTGTTATAAGTAATGTTTGAGGTGAATACCCCATAGTCCATGGTCATAATATAGGATGCTAAGACTTAATTTTGGATATTTTTTATGAATGGAAGGCTATAGTATTACACTATTGAGATGATCTTAGGAGAGGATGGGGGTGGGGATAACATTTATTTAAAATTCCCTGCTAATTTTTTTGAGTTATTTTAGAAATTTGAAAAAATTAACTTTACATTTTTGTTAATTTATTGGAGTTATATATTTGCATGTTAACTGTTATTATAACAAATTTGAAATAATTTTATTTGGATACAATGGAGTGTTTTCATTTTACTGGGATGCTTGAGATACATGTTGGTCAGATTGAGAATATTGAGTCACACTAGTTATTGAATTAATATTTTGGCTAATGTTTTGATTTGGAACACTAAAAGTAAAAATAAGCATACTCATAGTTATGTTAGGAAGTGTGGATGATGAAGGATTTGAGGAATTCGTATATTTACTTTTCCAAAATATTGAAGATAAATTAAACATAGTAGGATTATTTAGAAAATATGAAATCATAAGAGCATGGACTTATTATTGAAATTTTATTGTAAGTCTATGATTTTCATTGAATAATAATTGAATTTAATGAGTATATTAATTGAAGTATTATTTTTCAATCTGAAAAACTCATTCCTTATGGGATAGCTGTATAACCCTATATATTTTGGTAACCATGGGATTGACAATAATGTACTTAATTTTTTTGTATTATTAATGGCCATTTTATAATCTTTGTTAGGATTTTAATAGAAGAAATAACATTTTAAATGGAAGTATTTTGGGAGTTGTTATTTTTAGTCATGTACATAACACCATTTTTTTATTAGACAATCATGAAAATGAAGAGAAACTTTTATTCGATTCATGTTGAGACTTGTTGAAATACTGCACTTTATAAATTGGGAGATAACTTTTAGTTATTTTAAATGGAAATAAATTTGGAAAACATGGTATCTTTGACAAATTATGAAAGCTAAAAGATAGGAAAATCAAATTTGAAAATGATACAACACAATGGTGGTGTATGATTCATGTTGGATTTACTACAATGTAATGATGGTGAAAGTGAATGTGATGAGATAATGAAATTTATAAATAAATGTGTGATTGATAAACTAATAACAAAAATAATATAGGAAAAGACATCATGAATATGACATAACACATCAGTTGGGAAACATTTATGTCAAGTTCACTTCTAAGCTAAATATGGTAAACAATTTAAGGATCCTCTAATATAGAAAAATGTATAAGACCATATTATATCAAACCCACATACAATAAACCATCCCACAATATGGTAAGATCCTATAGATAAGGATAATTTGTGAATGAAGTTAAAAGAGGATATAACAATGGAATATATAAACATATAAAGGAAATGCATAGGAATAACTAGATACAAGGTATTATTAGATAGTATATAAGAGATGTAAACTAAATTAATGAAAGGAAATATACTACCATTAGGCTATTTTCATGATTTTATAATCTAAAGGTTCTAAAATTATCGTTATATGATAACCATGAGGTGTAAATAAAGTGAAAAAATATTAAAAGACAAAAATATACTAAAAAGAATAAGCAAATATATAAATGGAAGACAATAACATATCAATTTAATATACCCATCAAAGTAATAAATAAATAGTACTGTGTTAGAAATATTTATCTTGGGTTATTTTTTTAGTGCATCAATATTTTAATTGGATCAAGTGATACTTTGTGAGAGATGTTATCATTGAATCTCTAGATGAAAATAAGATGACCTAAGTAGCATTAGTTAGGAACATAAAGACTAGGTGTACCATGATTATTTAACTTCTCATCTTGATATATTCAAATACCTTGCATAAACTTGTCTAAATTAAGTGTAAGATCCTTAAAAATAATTAATCTTATTCTTACTAAGATGGATTTGTGTGCATGAGCATACAAATTTAGATGTGTTTCATATGATACATAAAAAATGAAAAGCATATAAATATGTCTCAAAACTATAATAAACACAAATTAAATACAACTAACATCATCGACACAACCAATGAAGTAAAAAAAATAGCATATGAAATACTTCATCAACCCAAATAATTATGTTAGCCAAAGGGGTAGACCATAGAACATAATTAATATGACTGATGATATTATCTATAAACATGAGAATATAAATAAGAGGAGAAGAAAGGGTGAATAAGAGATCTTGGGGGGCACATAAGAATATGACATGATATGAATGAATGAGAAAAATATAGTATATTATTATCATATAATCTCTTAAAAATCACCAAGAATTAGAATTTCCCAATCCGTATGCACTTGTTAGGATATACACTTAAGGAAATTGATGCACCAAAATGTTTTATAAGAGAAATCATCAACAAGTAAAAAATGAGGTGTATATAAATGACATTATTATGACCATCATATATATTTTTTATTATTTTTTCTAAAAAATTACAATAGTCTTATTTTTGGCTTCAACTTATCTATTTCCTTTTGGGTAGTAATATTAATATGAAAAAATAATTTTACATTAAAATTCAATGCATCTACCTACAATACTTTAAAATAATATTCAAATCAAATGTAATTAAATAAAATAGTGAACTTATAAATAGTTAATGTATGGAACATTTGAAAATAATTTTCAAGTAAAAAGAGGATTTTATATAATAATATATGAATTTTAATGAATCTAGAGACAATCAAAATAAAAAAAATAGTGGAAAACATTTTTAGATGGCAAGGTGAATAAAATCCAATAAAATCAAGGCAAATATAGAAAACTTTATAGACTACCATAAACATAATACTCCTATACTAGCACAACTAGAAACATAATAGTACCTTAATATAAAATTTTATATTATGAATAACTATTTTTCCCCTTGTTCCTCTTCTCCTGAAATCCAAAAAAATTACAAATTTTTATATAATTTATTATTTTTCGTTCGGAAATATCTTTCATTCCTTAGAAACATAACAACTCATCAAAGAGAAATTAAAAATGGGTGGTTCAAAGAGGGGCATGTTGGAAATATTGTCATTGATGTCAAAGGTCTATAATTATTGGTGATAAAGGCCCCATTGCATTTAATGATGTTTTTAATAGTTATATCTTGGCTAATGTGTGTTAATATTTATTTAATATCAATGAATATATTTTTGGTTAAATATAAGACAAAAGAAGGGCCCATGGAGAAGTCAAAGAGTCATAGGGTAAAAAAAAAGAATAATGGGATGCATTTTCCCATGAAGAGTCATATTGGGGGATTCTAAGAGTCACCAAGTGAAGACAAAAGAGAAAGGGCACAATTTCTCATGAAGGGACACTTTGAGGAATACGAAAATTCACTAAGATAAGGACAAAAGAGGAATGTACACTTTTGCTTATGAAGGGTCACCACATGACTTTTCAAATGTAAGGATATGAAGGGTCATATAAGTTTGGTGCCATTTTACATGAGGATTGAAGGGACACAAAGGGGGAAGGCCAAAGGTCATTTAGAGATCTATAAATAAAGGATTGAGAAGCCATTTATAAAAAGTGGGAGATAGAGTTTGGTTTGAGATATTAATATCTAGCTTAGAAGAGCAGCGTGAGAGATGAGTATGATTTGTATTTGTTATATCTAGCTTAGAGGAGAAAAGGTGAGAGAGGAAAGAGATATTGTAATGAATTATCATTTATTGAGATAGCAACATTGAGAGATAGTTGTGTGGTATACACAAAGGGGTTGGTGCTCTTGTGGGTTGGTGCTCATGAATTTTTATTGTGTTGGTGCTCAGTAAAGGGGTTGGTACTCTTATGGGTTGGTGCTCATAAATTATTGTTGTGTTTGTGCTCAATAAAGGGTTTGGTGCTCATGTGGGTTAGTTCTCATGAATTTTTGTTGTGTTGGTGCTCAGCAAAGGGGTTGGTGCTCCTGTGAATTGGTGCTCATGAATAGTTGATATGTTGGTGCTCAGTAAAGGGGTTGGTACTCTTGCAAGTTCGTGCTTGTGAATATTGTGTTTCGAGTTGGTGTTCATTCATATACTTGAGATTTTTCTCCATGGTTTTTCCCACATTGGGTTTCCACATTAAATCTGGTGTCTCTCTCTATCTTGTGTGGTGTTTATTATTTCAATTTTATTACATATCTTGAATGTATGTTAAATTATAATTTGATTAAGGAAATGTTTATAAGATATATGATATAATGATTCACCCCCTCCTCTTATTATATTCCATGCTTAACAATTAGCATCAGAGCAGGTTCCTTTTTAAAAAGTTTTACAACTTGAAGGTAGATTAGGAAAGCACAAGATGGCCATACATGAAGATGCCTCTACAAGCAAAAGGATAGATGATCAAGAAGAAGAAGAGGATGAAGCCAAAGTGAATCTGAAAGGAGAACTCATTTATGCCTTAGAAGAGTTAAAGGATGTTGAAAATAAAAATTAAATATTGAAGTGCTAGATTGAGAAAAATGAAAAGGAGTCAAAGAAAATAATTGAAGATCTACAGGCACACTTTGAAGAAGGAAAGAAGAATGAAGAAGATATAATGGCACATTTGAAAATAGTAAGAAAAGAATGTGAAAGGTATGTTATTTAAATTTCTTCTTTAAAATCAGATCTTGATAAAATAAATAAAGCAATCAATGATAGAGCAGCCAATGATTCAAAATTTGAGAATAGCATTAATATGCTGAATAAAATACTAGAAAGCCAAAAGGAAATATCAGATAAGATAGGTATTAGATTTGAAAATAAAAAGAGCTATGTTCAAGACCTTACAAAAGAGGAAATAAATAGGGAAGAAGTGAAGAATACATAGGACATCTCAAATAAAGAAGGTTGGAGGGAACAAAGCTACAAAAGGCAATCAAGTAAAATATATAAAAATAGGTCCTATTTTTATGGTTATTGTTTTTATTGTAATAGATATGGTCATAAGAAACTAGAATGTAGAAAAAGAGCTAATAGTCTCAGAAATAAGGAAAAGGAAAGTCATGTAGAGTTAAGCAGAAGCTACAACTCTTTTGCTCCTCTATCAAGCTTTGATGAAGAGGCCATAATTTATTACAAGCGTAAGAACTTCAGAAACATAGCTCAATACTATAGAAGTGTGTTCAAGTCAGTCAAGAAGGACCAGAGTTTTAAGGCTCCATTCATTAAGAATAAGGTTCAGACATGGTAGACAAAACAACCTAAAGATTCTATGTTGGTTCATGCAGCTTTGCATGTAAGAAATAAAGAAAAACCATGGTTCATTTATATTGGATGTTCAAGGAACATGAAAGGAGACAAGAGCAAGTTCATAACCTTGAAGAAGATTAATTGTGGCACAGTTAAATTTGGAGACAATACTACTGCTAGAATTGCTGGAAAAGGTACACTAAGTTTGGATAATGGTAGAACTAAAACTAAAAATGTTTTATATGTAGAAGGTCTTAAGCATAATATTTTGAGTGTAAGTCAAATGTGTGATTAGGGGCACACACTAAATTTTTATGTATAAGGTTATGAAATTATGAGAAAATATTTAAATTTATTGGTTGCAGATGCTCAGAGAATAGGAAATAACTTGTATATGCTATCAGACATCAAAGGTCAAAGATGTTGTTTGAGTCAAATTGAAGAAATTTAGCCATGGCACAGGAGAATGGGGCACATAAATTTTGACAATCTTTTCAAACTTATCAAAAATCAAGCAGTCAAAAATGTTCCAAAGATTACAAAGCCATCCAACATGCTTTTTGGACCTTGTTGCATGGGAAGCAGGATAGAAGGTGATTCAAAACAAAAGAGTACTTGACCACTCAAATGATAGAGCTTGTTCACACTAACTATGTGGACCTAGGAGGACTCAAAACACTTAATGTGATAAATATTTCATGTTTCTTATTGATTATTTTTCACATATTACTTGGGTAATGTTTTTAAATAAAAAATTAGAAGATTTTAGACATTTCAAAGCATTCAAAGCATTAGTTGAGAATGAAACTAGTTTGAAGATTAAGTGTCTAAGATTAGATCAAGGAGGAGAATTCATTTCAAACCAATTTATTGAGTTTTGTGAAGATCATGGAATAAAGAGACATTATTCAGTAGCCATAACTCCATAGTAAAATGGAGTAGTTAAACAAAAAAATATAACAGTTTAGGAGATGGCGAGGATAATGCTAAATGAATTAAAGATATCAAATAAATATTGGAGAGAGGTAGTTGGTATAGTAGTGCATATTTAGAATAGAGCATTACTAAGAGTCAATAGTGACAAAACTCTTTATGAGCTATGGAAAGACAAACTAGCAATAGTTGATTATTTTAGAGTTTTTGGTAGCAAATGCTTCATAAAGAAAACTGATGAAAAACATGGTAAGTTTGAATCTAGAGTAGATGAAGGTATATTTCTTGGTTATTTTTGAAAAAATAAAGCTTATAAATGTTATAACAAAAAAACCAAGAAAATTGTTGAAAGTGCAAGTGTCAGGATAGAAGAAGATGGAACACAAAGAATCATTGATCCAGTAGACATTCCTAAAATCATTAAAGAGGAAGGCTTCGAAGAATTAGATGAAGATGAGGAGAAGGAGAAAAAGGGTACCAAAACTCCATCCAAATAAGTTTAGATAAATCATAATGAAAGTGACATCATCAGGGATAGAACTGAAGGAATTCGCACTAGAAGAATGATGGTAAGTGAATTTGAACAAATTAATTTCTCTTTGTTATCTAAACTTTAGCCTAGAACTTTTTCAAAAGCTAGACATGATGAGCATTGGGTTAAGGCTATGGATGAAGAATTAAATCAAATAGAAAAGAATGATATTTGGGAATTAGTGCCTAGACCAAAAGATCATAATGTGATAGGAACAAAATGGGTTTATAAAAATAAGTTGAATGAAAATGGAGAAGTGACTAGAAATAAAGCAAGATTAGTATGCAAAGGATATGCTCAAATTGAGGGAATAGATTTTGAATAAACTTTTACACCAGTGGCAAGGTTCGAGGCTATTAGAATTTTTCTTGCATATACAGTGTTTAAAAATTTCAAAGTGTTTCAAATGGATGTCAAATTTGCCTTTATAAATGGGAATCTTGAAGAAGATGTCTACATTGAGCAGTCTGAGGGATTTATTCTCTTGAATATTAGTAACCATGTATGCAGATTGAAGAAAGCATTGTATGGATTGAAATAAGCTCCTAGAGCTTGGTATGCAAGACTTGATAAGTACCTACAAGATCAAGGATTCAAGAGAGGATGTGTTGATAGTAATATTTACATCAAAATAGAAGGTAAGCATCAATTGATTGTTGTGGTATATGTTGATGATATCATTTTTGGAGGAAATATTGAAAAGATGACATTTTTTTTTTGATAAAATGCAAAAAGAATTTGAGATGTCTATGCTTGGAAAATTATCATTTTTATAAGGATTGTAAATATTTCAATCAAATAAAGGAATTTTCATATCTCAAATTAAATAAGCTAAATAAATGTTGAAGAAATTTGGTTTTGAGGATTATGGACTAGTTGGCACACCTATGTGGATAGGAAATAAGGTGAGCAAGGATGAAGATTCACCTGTTACAAATCAATCTTCATATAGATATATGATTGGTAGTCTTTTATATTTGATAGCATCAAGGCTAGACATCATGCATGCAGTAGGTATGGTTGCAAGATATTAGTCATCTCCAAAAAATAGTCATGTTCAGTTGGTGAAGAGAATATTCAGATATATCAAGGGGACATTGGATTATGGATTATGGTATCCCATAGGTAGAGATTTAACTTTGGTTGATTATTAAAATTTATATTGGGCAAGGTACTTGGATGATAGAAAGAGTACAAGTGGAGGAGCTTTCTTCCTTGGTGATAGCTTAGTATCATGGCTAAGCAAGAAGTACAATTCAGTATCACTTTCTATAGCTAAAGCAAAATATATTGTAGTAGTATTGTGTTTTACTCAAGTGCTTTGGATGAAGCAAACTTTAAAAGATATCAAGGTAAATTATGATGAACCTATTTCTAGTTTTTATGATAACACAAGTGCTAAAAATAGTTTGAAAAATCTAGTAATGCATTCAAGAACAAAACATATCCCATTAGATATCACTTCTTGAGAGAGTAGGTTGTAGATCAATAGGTTAATATGGAATATATCAGTACTATATAGTAGATTTTAGATATTTTCACAAAGGCACTACCAAACGACACATTTGAGTATCTGCGAGAGAAGTTGGGAGTAATTTATTTTACTTCCTGCCATTGAATTTCATCATCAATTGAGGGGGAGCTAAGTGTTAGCTCCAGGTAGGCCTTTTGCAATTGATGTCAAAGGGGGAAACTAAAAGGTACAAGTAAAAGTGCACAAATAGGTATATGGAATAGGTAAAGGTTACTACAATAAGGGGAGTTACTATAGGTTTTTCAGATGATAGTATGTGCAGGATTTAGGATGTGGCAGTTTTAGGATTGAGGTTGCCATCAATGACAAAGGGGGAGATTGTTGGGAATATTTTCATTGATGTCAAAGGTCTATCATTATTGGTGATAAAGGCCCCATTCCATTGAATTTTTTTTAATAGTTATATCTTCGCTAATGTGTGTTAATATTTTATTAATATTAATGAATATATTTTTAGTTGCATATAAGACAAAAGAAGGGCCCATGGAGAATTCAAATAATCACAGGGTAAAGACAAATTAAGAATGGGACACATTTTCCAATGAAGAGTCATCTTGGGGAATTCCAAGAGTCACCAAGTGAAGACAAAAGAGGAAGGGCACAATTTCTCATGAAGGGACACTTTGAGGAACGAAAAGTCACCAAGATAAGGACAAAAGAGGAAAGCATGCTTTTGCTTATGAAGGGTCACTACATGAATTTTAAAATGTAAGGATATGAAGGGTCATACAAGTTTGGTGCCATTTTCCATGAGGATTGAAGGGTCATAAAGGGGGAAGGCCAAAGGTCATTTGGAAAGCTATAAATAAAGGCTTGAGAAGCCATTTGTAAAAAGTGGGAGATAGAATTTAATTTGAGATAGTAATATCTAGCTTAGAAGAGTAGCGTGAGAGATGAGTATGATTTGTATTTGTTATCTCTAGCTTAGAAGAGCAAAGGTGAGAAAGGAAAGAGATATTGTAATGAACTATCATTTTTTGAGATAGCAACATTGAGAGATAATTGTGTGGTATACACAAAGGGGTTGGTGCTCACGAATTGTTATTGTGTTGGTGCTCAGCAAAGGGGTTGGTGCTCCTGTGGGTTGGTGATCATGAATTGTTTTTGTGTTGGTGCTCAGCAAAGGGGTTGATGTTCACAAATTGTTGTTGTGTTGGTGCTTAGCAAAGGGGTTGGTGCTCATGAATAGTTGTTGTGTTGGTGCTTAGCAAAGGGGTTGGTTCTTCTGCAAGTTGGTGCTTTCAAATATTGTGTTTTGAGTTGGTGCTCATTCATATACTTGAGATTATTCTCCGTGGTTTTCCCCACATTGGGTTTTCACGTTAAATCTGGTGTCTCTCTCTATCTTCTGTGGTGTTTATTATTTCAATTTTATTGTATATCTTGAATATATGTTAAAGTGAAATTTGATTAAGGGAATGTTTATAAGATATATGATATAGTGATTCACCCCCCCTCTCAGTATATCCTGTGCTTAACAAGGCATGTGTTGTTAATAAACTATTATTATGCATTATATATATAAAAAGTTTGGAATACAAAAATAAATTCACTTCAATAATTATTTCATGAATACAATCATTATTCCATATATAAATTTCACACTAGTATGAAAAAGTGGCATAGTGAAAATGAATACTCAAATATTAAGTCAAATTAACCTTATTGGGTTTCACTATATGTTTCTATATTTTTCTTAAGTCCTTTTTGTCTATTCATTTATTGTATTTATAAATTCAATTTATCGTAGCCTTTAGAGGTATCACTCACCTCTCTATTTCAATTTTAGATTTGGAGTTACTTTCACAAGTAAATCATCCCCCCACATGACACATAAATCCTCCTCACTTGTATGAGGATTAGGACACTTGGTATACATGTTGAATATTTCCCTTGTAACTACCTTTATCTCTTATCTCTATATAAATATATATCATATCCCATTATTCACCACACAACACAATCTTGTTTATCTAATCTTGATCTTGCATTCTTGATGCTCTCTTGGCCTAAGGCTATTCTTCTCCTACCTTCTTCATGTTATTGTAATTAGAGATCCATTATTTCAAGCTTTTAATAATAGTGTGGAGGTTTTATCCATTTAATGGCTTCCCCACTTGTCACCTTTATCTCAGCTTTAAGGATTTATTATTTCAAGTTGATGTTCTATTTATATTATTTTGCTCATTTATTTCAATACAATTTCATGACTTAGATAATAGATCTAATATGGTATTAGAGCTTATAGTTTGTAACATTGATTCTCAAAAAATTTTATAGATTTAGAGGTGGAAAGAATATTTTATTTATCCTATAAAATTATGATTAATTAATTTTAAGTAGGTTTTTTCACATGTAACATAATATTTTGCCATCTAATCTCTTTTGCAGGTTTTTAAAAGAAGTCTTTCATGTATTCTAATTTTGTATTACAATTTCTAATTTTTAAGCTCGCTAACATCATAAATTAAATCTATATAAAATTTTTGTAAGCTCTTCTAAAACTTTACTTATGCTTAATAATAAAAAATCAGCATTGCATTCTTTTTAGTTCTATGTTTTATTATAGCTTGTTTGTTCTTTTTATTTTATTAGCCCTTTTATTCATCAGAGATTTCTATCTCTACCTTCTATTCCATCAAGTTTTATTTTAGGCATGCTTGTTTTTTATCTTAAGCATCATTGTGGTATCTTTGTACCATTATCTTGTATTATTTATTTTATTAGAGTTACATTTTTTTATTTATGTAATCTTTTATCTCTGATTGCTTCTTTTTTGTGTTCACAGTTGCTCTTTTGAATTCTGCAGTCATCTCTTCTTTATAGTTGTATGTTTCTTCTTTTATTTTTATGCTCTACTTATTACCTCTTAGTGTTACATTATCCTTCTTTAGAATGTTTGTAATATTTTTTGTCCACTTATTTTAGGCATTGCCCCTCTTATGCATAGTATTTTCCATTATTAGTCTTCTTATTCCTTTTATTTTGTTTACAATCTATTGTGGTAGACCATGTGGCAAGTTGTCTACTCTGGTTACATTTCCCTTTAGAAAAATAATTCTTCACATTTTTTTATAACAAAATTAAATTTTTTTTTTATAAGTTTTGAAATATTATAATAAGTGAAATACATTTTTAATGTTTTGTTATAGTAAAATAAATCTAATTTGGTAGCTTAGTTTTTCATCAAATTTTTAATTTGTTACCCTATTAAAAAAATTAGAGTGACACTTTTAAAATATTTCTCTCATGCCACATTACTTATTATTAGTGGTGTTTTGGTCAGCTCATCATTTTTTATTTGGTTTTCAACAAATATTTCTCTCATGCCACATTACTTAGTCCAAATGAACTCTTGGTAAGTGGCTAAACTAATTTGGTTTTTGGAATGCTAAACTAAAAATCTATCCATTTACATGTGGTGCTTTGTAAGTGGCATGGCATTGTAATAAGCTTTCTATCGTGCATTTTTCACTTTATATGCTTTATTTAGAACTTCGTTGACTTTTAAGTCACCATTTAAAAAAATAATGATAAGAAACTTATCATTATTCCATTTGAATTCCATTAAAACTTATCAAAATTCACTTTTCCTTTGGTTCTCTATTTTTTCATCAAAATTTTATGCATTTATGTGCATTCATCAAAAGAGGGACATTTATTTCATTGACTTATTAAAACATCTAGTTTTCTTTACTACGTATATGCTTTCATTAAGCTTGAGTTTGTTTTTTAAAAGGAAAGTAGTTTTATTTTAATTCAAACTCGTTTTTAAATCTTTAACTTCTTTCAAAGAAATCACAATCGTTGTTTTGATTTTTTAATAGTTTGATTTCACTTTTACAAGTTTATAACTTGTTATTGGTAAAATAAACATGCTTTTTAATTGCTTGAAGATTCTAAAGTTTGTTTGTTTGTTTGTTTGTTTGTTTGTTTTTTTTTTTGGTTGGTTGTTAATTTGTATTTCAATTTAATTTTATTTTAATTTTTGGATTTAAATTTGAAGTTCTAAAAACTATTGTAATAGTCTTCAATTTTTTTTGTAGGATTTTTTAGACATTTTACTTTATCAAATTTTTGTAGTTATAATTTAGCTTATCAAGTCTTATGTTGTGTAAATTAATGATCTCAAGACATAAATTTTGATAAAATATGAGGAAATTTTTACTTTAAATTTTCAACTTGAATGCAAAACTCAAACCATTTTTTTATTGAAAAATTTGCATCATGAAACATTAAAAAAAATTCAAATGATTGTTGAATCTTTAACCACTCAATTAACATTTTTTTAAAATACACAAACATGCAATATTCATTCTTCACCTTCTAAAAATCATATTACTTCAAAAAATGAATTTTTTAACCCAAACATAAAAATAATGCAATCTATGGGTTATTCAAGTCATGGTCTTAGTAAACATGAAGCTAACATTCTTGAACCTATTTTTATTGAATCTAATGAAAACATTAAAGTTATAAATTTAGATGAATCCACTGATTCTCATAAAAAATTGACATCTTATTGTCCTATCCATCTAAGAATGTATAATACAACTTTTTTTTATTATAATGCTTGGAATGCTCTTATCTTGGTTAAAAATGAGAAAACTTGTATGAATTGTGTAAAACACGGGAAACGCATCTCTAAATGTTGAAAATTACACCCATGCAAATCTTATGGTAAATCCACTCATGACACTTTGGATTGTTGGAAAATAGTTAAATCTCCCATCTCTAAAGTTAAACCTATTTGGAATTATAAAAATGATGAATATTATAGAGACTTTGCTAGGTTTTTGTGTGATGCTTATTTGATTGCTTCTTGATGCATATTTTTTTTACTAGTGATACATCTTCTATCTCAATTTTTATTAAATATCATTTATGCATTCCTTGCCTTTTATTTCACAATAAATATTCTTTGATTATGTTGAATAATATCCCTTTCTTGTACAGAATTTCACACTTTGTGGTGGAAGTTGTCTTTACTTCATTTGATTTGTTATACATTTAATTTTATTATTTTATGCATGTAGATTATATTTTTAAGTCATACTGGTTACTTGAATTGAAGGATTGGTGTTAGTATTTTTTTTTTTAGGGTTTTGTGGATCATTTTCCCATCTAGTTGTTATCTGTTCCATGATGGATCGACCACTTTATTTGAAGAGGATTCTTGGATATTATTACTGATCACACTTTCATCCTTGAGACTTTTAACAACACCATATCTGTTTTCTTGTTTTTCAAATATATTGGAATTCCTCTTAAAGGAAGTTTATATTAAGGGGATTATTATGAAATTTCAACTTTGTTCTTCAATTTTAAAATGTTTTCTCCACTTTTTAACCCCAAATTAAGCTTAATGGGAAGTGTTGGATAATTAACCTTATTTGAGTTGACTATAAGTTTATAGATTTATCTTAAGTCTTATTTGGGTGTGCATTGATTGTATTTATATATGCACTTTATCCTAGAATTTTTACATGTCACTCACCTCTCTAATTCATGTATTAAATTTAGATTTACTTGCACAAATAATTATTACCCTCACATGGTACACACATCCTCCTCACTTGTAAGAGGATTAGGACACTCAGTCCACATGTTGAAGCTTTCCATTGTAACTCTTTTTATTTATTAGCTCTATATAAAGAGTTTTCCTCTCCCATTCTTTGTGATACTAGTTATTTGATTATGGAGGGGATGTTAGATCAAGTGTTATTTTCATAAAAATAATGAAAGAAACACACTAACAAGCTTCACACCTCCATGCCTAGATCATAGGGGGAACTTAGTGAATAAATAACACTTGAAAACACAACTACAATGAAAAAAAAGGAGATATCTTACCTTCTTTGAATGATCCAAATGATGTGTTCATTTGGCTTGATCGCCTTGTGCTCAAAAAATCTTTGGAAAATGGAGTTGCGTGGCTCTTTTTCTCCTTGGCACCATGGTATCTTGATATAGATTTGGCTTGCTTGATGAATTGGATTATTATTTTAGAATTATAACACTATTACTTGTAATATTCTCATAAAACCTACATTATAAATTCACTCTATCCAATCTCTCAAAATGAAAAGGCAAATGTTTGTATCTATAGGTTTAGAAACTAACCCTAACCCAAGGTGAGTTAGAGTGTAGTTTGAGCTTAGAATGAGTTCAACACAAACCTAAGTGAGTTAATTAACCCCAATAGAGTTAAAATTTGTCAAAACCTCATGATTTGAAATGAATAGGCATGTATGAGATATTTTATGATATTTTCAAAAGCTTGATAACTCACAAATGTCATGATAAAAACCTAGGATATTCTTGATTTTTGAATTTCCATTTTTATAATTTCATTAATTTCACATGGATAACTCAACTAGGAATTTAATTTGATTTTTAATTTTAATTAATTATGATTAATATTTTATCAATTCTAATATTTGATTTAATTAATATGTGTATTTTCCCCACTTAACAGGTCTATAGGCCAAATTGCATGTTGTAATGTCGTGGAATGATTCTGAGATAAATTTGTGAGAGGTTAATGTAATTTATGATAAGATACCCCAATTATAGATTTCTCAATAATATTTTGAGATTTGATGATTGATTCATAATAAATTTTAATATGTTTAATGATTCTTAGGCTTAATATACAATGGTTGGTAAGAATTGGTATGAAGTCTAATATGAAGCCATTGGTGGCTAGTTTTAGGTGTCTATAGTTTACCTCTATTTGGTAAGATGTTGCAAGTTTTAAGGATAGTAATGTCTTCTCAAAGAATGAAAATGTCTTGTATGCTTACGATTTCAATGACAATGGATGAACTATAGGTTCCCCCTCAAGGGAACGTTTGGAAAATGGTACATCAAAAAAAGGAAATGAGTGGACCAAATAGATGAAATGGGGTGAAAAATAATGATTTTCCCTAATTTGGTTATAATTTTTGGCATATGGAGCTACCTCAATGAGGGTAGATAAATAGGATAATTTTTCCATAAGTGGTTATAATCATTGGAATAGGTGGGATAAAAAAAGACAATGATTTTACCAAAGGTGGTTATAATAATCAAAAGAGGCTTAGGATAAAAAGAGATTGATTTTTTCAAAGGAAGTTATAATCAGTTAAATGGAAAATAATGATTTTCCCATAGTTAGTTAGAATCATTAGTAGGATAAAAACATGCCCCAATTAGGCATATATAGATAAAGGTTTGCTTGAAGGTATTTATAAGCATTATCTCAATGAAAATATGCCCCAATTAGGCAGAAGAAAGATAATTATTTACCCAAATATGGTTATAATCATTAACCTTTAGACGGATGGAAAAACATAATCATTTTCCCAAAGGTGATTAGAGTCATTGGTAATGTAAGTGGGATGGTATACAATGGTTTATCCAAAGGCATTTATAAGCATTGTACCTCGATTATGGTAAATATGATGATTGCAAATTGATATGGAGGATTAATAGGAATTTGGGAAACTTGCTAGTATGGAAATGCTCATCTAAACTAACAAAGGTTAAAATTATTTATTTATTTAATTACTTTATTGGGGATATGATTTGGATTAGATCAATAATGTTTCTACTTCTAAGGAGATATATCATTGTTGTATTTTTGTGTAGACTCTCTAAAGTTGATTTTTGATGTAGCACATGATAGTAGGCATTACGTAGATACCATGAAGACTTGGCCAACATTTGCATAAGGATAGACATGTGATCCAATATTTGATTGAAAATAATGTAACAATGATAAAAACTATGGCAATAATGTTAACATATGAATATGGATGGATTTAATAATAATGCAAAAGAAATCACCCAATGAATGCACTTAGACTAAATTAAGGCACAATAATAAATCAAACAAACAGGCAAATAAACAAACAAAGAAACAAAACACCAAGAAAATAAAACAAAATAAAAATAAAATAACAAACAAACTATGGTTGATCACAATGTTAAAAAATAACATGATATACATAAGATGATAAACATTATCCCTACAAAATAGGTGACAATTTAATAAATACACAAAATGAGGGAAGAAAATAAAAGGAAGGGGGCAACTGAGCTGCCTCCATATGCACTAGGTAAGTGGACATTGCCTACATAGTTTTATGGATGTAATATCCAAAAAAAACTTTAGGCCAAATGTAAGTCTCCTAGGAAATGAGATAAAAGAAAATGATGAGAAAGAAAAAAGGATCGATGTTATAGAATAATAGGAATTAACTCATAAAACAACAAGCACATGGGAAAAGAAGGCTAAAAAGGATGGGAAAACTTAATAACAAGGGGTTTCTTGTGACTTAGTAAGGGTTCCTAAAATCCTTAAGGCAAATAAGTGGTTAATGTTTTTATTTTTTATAAAAAATGGATTTACAAATGTTTTTAGGGATTTTGATGTATCTCATCTCAATAAAGAATGATGAGACACTAAATAGTCCAAGCTCATAAAATGGAAATAACCTTCAAACTTAGAATTTCTCACAAAATGGTGAGAGTGTGGCTTAAGATGACTGAGCTGACCTCTTTATAAATCAAGCACTATCCACATAGTCCTAAGATGGGACCTCAAGTCACTATAGTTCTGCCTTATAGTGGAGGAATCTAACTAGAGTAACAACACATTCAAATAAAATAGACATAATTGGTATAAAGGCATAATACAACATAGGTATGGCAAGATGGTACTTCAAGGCATGATAAACAAGTGTTTCCCTTAGTTTTCCCATAGGTGGTTATAACTAAGATATAATGGCATAAGTCAATGCCACTAATTTGACTGTAGGTATTTATAATTAGTAAAAATATGGTAGGACACTAATTTTCCCAAAGGTGATTATAATCAAGCCTAATTAGTATAGAGAATGAAACAAGAAATAAAGGATGTAACTACCAAAACTTATATCATATTGATCCAAAAAAATGGCCTCTATCTTGAATACTTGAAAAAAATGTTAAAACTAATATGAATCTTTGTGTTGAAAGTGACCATGGAACGAATGGAGTAGAACTAAGGTCAAAAAACTAGGTAGGAAGGTCAAAACAACTTAGTCAATAGAAAAGGTATGGTAGAATGAAATGGTATAATGAGAAAGTGATAAAATGATAGAATGGTATGGTATAAATAAGAAAGTTGATAATATAATACAATTTGAAATGGTCCTCATAGACAATACACCAAGTTTCTCAAGGAAATTAATGTTTGAGGTGTATAATATTCATCAGGTCATCGAGTTCATCCCTATCTAGCGTAGCAAGCATGTATGCTTTAGCACCATAGATTGCAACAATGATGAAAGGACCTACCTAGATGCATTTGAACTTGCCTTTATCTTTCTTCTTGGCCATGATATTATTTTGGTTTTTTTTAAGAACAATATCACCAAACACAAATTATGTGTTTCAAATGCTGATTATAGTGGACATAGAGTCAGTTCTGGTATGCCTAAAGGTTGTTAACTACATCCATACATTGACATTTATTGCATTTATTGACATATATAATTTCATCTATATCCATCATTAGCCAATAGTACCTGATATATAGGATATTTTTGGAGAATATTGACCCATTGGTGTGGGATCCACATAATCCTTCATGAACTTCCTATAATGCTAATGTATATTCTACCAAAATTAAATATTGAAGCAGAGTTCCATCAAAACTATGATACTAAAGGGTTGGTGTCAATAAGGTATAACGTGTAGCATGGTAGATAAAGGCTTTAGATTATTTTCATGATAGGTCAAGTGGTATAATATGGTCATGAAGATAGGCATATAGGTCTAAATACCAAGTAGAGATGGGACCAACAATATCATAAATAATTATGATAATTAAAGGTTCATGAGCTAGTGATAGAAATTTTTCAATGAGAAACTGATGTTCTTTGGTTATATCTATATGCCAAATCAAAGATCTAATGGTGTCCACAACATCTACTATTCTATTACTAGCTCTTGGTATATGTTCAAATTAGACATTGGCAATCTACTATTTTAGAGTGTCGACCATTGCCTCGTATGGCACCAACTTATCATCCTTATTGTAAAAATGGTTGATAACTTGATTAATTATTAATTGGGAATCACCATAAATCTTTAGATGATTTATGTTATTTTTAAATGCCTATCAAAGCCCTAAAATGAGTTCTTCATATTCGACCATGTTGTTTGTATAAGGAAAGTTGATTCTAAATGACTTAGGGATTAGATCCCCTTATGGTGTAATGAATAAAAGGCCTACCCTTGATCTCTGTGTTGTGAATGATCCATCAAAATACAACTTCCAGTGTTACTCCTTGAGAGATGTTTCAATGATGGTCATAATGGATTCATTGAGAAAATGGAACATTATTAGTTTTGTATCTGCAAGGGGTACTTCAACAAGCTAATGTACAAGAATTTTTCCCTTGATGGCTTTTTGGGTCACATATTCTATCTCAAACTCATTGATAAGCATAATCCATTCAGCCATGTAGGGTTATAAAGTTATTTTAGATAGTAGATACTTGAGTGAAACTACTTTGGAAATGAACATGATCTTATTGTTTAACATGTAATGTGGTAGTTTATAGGCTGTGAAGACCATAACTAAATAGGCGTTGTCAATGGGCATATAATTATGTCCATATGTGACTAGTGTAAAACTTAGATAGTACACAACATACTCCTTTCCATCATCATCATGTTGAGCTAGAAGTGCCTTGAGTCTTTATCTATGGTTGATAGATATAGTAAGAATGGATTTTTGGGCATGGGATGCAATAAAATAGGTGGATTATCTAAATAGTCCTTCAATTATTGAAAAGCTTTCTAGCATTTGTCATCCCAATGAAATTCTACCCCTTGCTTTAGAAAGTGTGTGAATGGGTGGCACTTATTGGGTAATTGATATATGAAGCATCTAATGGACTGGATCTTTCCCTAAAAATTGTGGAGCTACTTCAAATTGGTCAATGGTGGCATCATTGTTATGGCTCATATTTTAGTTGGATTGAATTTAATGCCTCTACAAGATATAATGAAGCCAAATTTTTGTCATGAAGTAACTCCAATAATAAACTTCTTATGGTTGAGCCTAACTTTGTATTCATTTAATCACTCAAATATCCTTCATAGTGTTTTTAGATGATCAGCCATAGTATTTTATTTTCCGAGTACGTCATCAATGTAGTCTTCAATAATGTCACACATATATCATGAAATATGATGGTCATGGCTCTTTGATATATGGACCTTGCATTTTTGAGACCAAATGGCATAATCTAATAATAAAGTGTTCCCCATGGAGTGGTGAATGTTATTTTACATTATTCTTCTCATGTGATTTGGATCTGGTTGTAGCCTAGAAATCCATCCATTAGTGAAAGCATTTTGTAACCCAGTGTAGAGTTGATGATCTGTCATTATTTAGCATAGGAAATGATTCCTTAGGGTAAACCTTGTTTATGTCTCTAAAATTAGTGCATATTCTAATTCTTTTTGGCTTTTTGATGATTGGTATAATATTATAAATACATTCATAATAGTCAATTGACATAATGCATCTCAATTTCAAGAACATTTCCAACTCCTTCACTAATATATCAATGTGGATGCATGTTGCATAATTTTTGTTTTATGAGATTAGAATTAGGATGTACCACAATGTGGTATACAACCAAGGTGGGGTCCAAACTTGGCATGTCAAAGTAGGCCCATAAAAATATATCAACAAACTCCCTCAGTAGGGTTGTAAAGACTTAATGTTCCTCCTGAGTGAGGGACGTACCTAATTTGATCCATTTTAGGTCATCTAAAGTCCTGATGTTAATTTCTATTATGTCTTCTACTAGAAGGGTTGGACTATCTTCTAGAATGGTTGGTAAATATTTGAATAGGCCTAAAATGGTAGAGTCCTCTATTAGAACTGGTTCTTCTATTTCTCCTAGGCATGAATAATTAGGACCCCCTAATGGTATGGATGTCCATGTAATAAATATGGTTAGGAAATCTTGGATGATTCAATCAAAATCTTATTGTTCTTCAAGACTGAACTTGGACCCATAGGAAAATTCATCATTGGTGGTCTCTTGGATAATTCAATCAAAATCCTATTTATCTTCAAGACTAAACTTAGACACGTAGATAATTTCATCATTGGTCACCTCCTAGTCTATGTTTGAGGAAGGTTAAACACCCCCAACTAATGACACCTAAAATAGGCTTTCACCACTAGACATGCCTTTCTCTTTACTATATCCCTAGTCCAAAAACACCTCAAAGAGGTTTTCACTTTGGGACCTCAATTTTTTATTTAATTATTTTTGGATAAGGGTGTTCACCCTTTCTCCAAAATAGGTTTGATGATCCAATTTTATTAAGAACCCTTGTTTTTGGTCTCCCAACAAAACATTGTCCCTAAGGCCTAGAAAATCATATAAATTCTCATCATTCTAAAACTCATCTATCAACACATTTTATTCTTGTTGGCCCCAGTCTATCCATTAGGGATAATATAATGGAAGTGGATTATTATGAATTACTAGTTGAAAGGTATAAATGTAATTAATGTCAAACAAATTGGTATGTGTTAGGTCATCAAAAGGTCTATGATTAGAATTTGCTTCATTTTTGGCATCATTGTCACTAGTCATAGGCATTGGAACTTGAATAATATATGTGGGGTCACCCTTAGGTAGTTTAAATCCAAGGTCATAGGATGCTTTATACCGAGTCATAGAAATTGACTCAAGCATTCCTTATTGATTTGGCTTGAGGCCTCCTCCTTTATAAGATTGGTTTTCCATGATTGAATTTAGAATGGGGTATTTATAATTTTTGTAACAATTGGCTAATTTGTCATTATACAACCATCATTAATCATCTACAAGAGGGTCTTATTCTTATCCAGAGGCCAATATGAAAGTGACAAGTGATGGACTATGAATTTTTCCTTTATCCTTTCTTTGCCATTACATACAATGTGGTTTGGATTTAGGTCTTTCAAATGACTTGGGGTTTTATGGAAGCTTGGAAATATGGATTATGTCATGGGTCAAATATTATCTTGGGCCATTAGCCAAGATGGTGTAATGATTAGACATTTCAGGAGGTGGTTTGTGGGAAAGTGAATAAAGGGTATCAAGGTAAATGAAATTGGCCTTTGGTGAAGCAACAAGTATTTATTTCCCCTTATCCTTCTTTATAAATAAATTTAGGATAAAATGGTATCTATAGATTTTAAACTTGGCCTCTAAATTCTTACAATGCTTGTATGGATGAAAATCTCCTAGAATAATAACCTCCATATCTGAGTGGGAGAACTTGATACATTGGTGCAATGTGGATGGGATTACATGAATATCATGTTTCCAAGATCTATCCAAAATCATATTATATGATAAATTTATATCTAAAACATGGTATAGTGTGTTGTGGGTTAAAGGCCCAATGATAACTAACAAGTTGATGGTGCCTTATGATTCTCATTCTTCATTGTCATAGGTCTTGATGGTGATTTTTTCTACTTGAATATTTTTAATTGTGTACCCAAGAATATTGATGAGTTTTAGAGACATAATATTTAGAATTGATCCATTATCTATGAGGACATGCTTTACTTTGTGCCACATTATGAAAACTTTGATGTATAATGAATTGTTGTGAAGTGAGCCAAGGGATGACATATCACTTTGGCTGAAGGTTAATTATTGTCCTGGAGCTACATGCCCAACCAAATCTTTAAATTTTTTAGGAGATATGTCATTAGGAACTTGTGATTGACCAAGGAATTCTATCAAGATGTTTTTATGGATAATAGACATAGACAACAAATCTATAATGGATATTTGTGCAGGCATCTTTTGCAATTGTTCCACAATATCAAACATCTTTTCTTTCACAATGGTAAATGGCTTGTTCCTAGCCATAATTGGTGGTTTTATGATTGGTGAAGTGTTTATGGTTGTGGGCCTAGTATGTTAATATTCCACCACTGAGTTGTGATTGCACAATCAGGATTAGATATAAGACCATTATTGCTAACAAATGATGGTGGAGGGGGGACTATATAAGATAAGTCTTAGTTACCAATGTATTGAAAGTTGTAATTTATGTCATGTCTCTATGAAATATCATTAATTTAAAAGGAAACACAAGAATATTCTTTTGGTGTATAGAGTCTCTAGAGGATTGATGAAGAATGATGTCTTAAAATGATAAGAAGGATTTGAGCATGGATGTCTAGTGTGATAAAAGAAGAAGCATGATGAATCTAGGAGATGAATCTACAGAGGCATAAAAGGATGATTTAGGAAATTTTATTTTGTATTTTAGGCATTAAAATAGATAATTATTTTTCATATCATGACTCAAAGAGGTAGAGTACCTAATAGGCCTGTGTGATTAGACTAAAGCCATGGTAATGATGATATAGGTATGTATGAGATTGACATTGTGAAAATAAATGGCAAAATCATATTAAATTATGTTGGAAATATTTTTAAAATGTGAATAATGTTAAAATATCATCTATAGTGGTATTAAGGTCAAAACTTTAGGTCTAACACTTGCATGAGAAACTTAGTATGAAGACACAATCTTGGTAGCTTGTTGAAAAGAGAAGCATGAGACATGTGTGAAAAATTTTGGAAGATTTTGAGCCTATTTTTATGTAATTTGACATTACTATTATGTTTTTATTATAATTTAATAATTTTCCAAGATCATTCAAGATCCTAGTATGATTGGTAGTTTTAGACCTAACATGCATAAAGACCTAGTGTGGTCCTAATGGGGGGTCAAGGTGAGTTTCCAAGGTTTTTGAGCCCATGTAATTATTATTTTAGGTGTGATAGTTTTTTTAAAATATTTTTACCAAGTTCCAAGTCATTATTTGAATAATAATGTAATAAATAACATTTTGAGGTCTCTTATGCAAGCAGATTGAAGGATTCCAAGCCCAAGAAGGAACTTCTAATGTCTAATGGCATGTGTGATCATTGAATGAGAAGATAATAATTTTGGGAGAGATTTTAAATGATATTAATAATTTTTTACAATCATATTTAATTGGTTTTAGGTATAGATCATTATGAACATTCATTAATAATGTAAATTGGTCTTAATCCCTCTTTAAACCGTCATATTGACCTAATGATGAAGATCTTGATATAAAGTGCCAAAAATAGGTTTTTTGATCAATTTTTATGATTTTATGTTGTATATGACTACTAAAATAATCCAAAAGTGGTCTTATTTTTTCAAGATAGTTAGTAGTAGGTACATAAAATTTCTTATTTATGAAGAATTTGATGTTATAGGTAGGGTTGACTAGGTCAACACATGCAAGTAGTTGTAAGTTAAATATCAATACTTGTTATTGATTTTTATGATGT
>JARHVA010003522.1:305000-695000 GCA_037957365.1 Torreya grandis
AATTAAGGTGGATGATAAGGCTAATGGACCTAATTAGCTTGAAAAAGGCATATTGAGTGACTAAGCCTTAGAGGTTGTTTAAGTGAGATTCAAGGGAAAAGAGTGAAAAAAGGAGGTCATCATTAGTTGAGTCAAAAATAGGCATTATAATTTGATAAAATATTCAAGGTATCTAATTTTATACTTGGTTTCCTAAGGGGTTGGATCCTCCATGCAAGATAGATCTTATAGAAGACTAGTTAAGTGGGTGTTTAACTAGGTAGGGGTTGGAGCTCATTGTGAAGTTGGTGTTTCACTAAAATTTGGATATTGAAATTATAATATTATATTAAATATGAATGGTTCAATGTTTTTTATCCCCCAAGAGGGTTTCCCATATATCTCTTATATTCTCTTGTGATATTCTTATGTAGTTATTTATTTATGTATTGATCATATGTGAATGAATGCTTCATTGAATGATGAATTGAATTTAATAGTTATTATTAAGAAAATGATTCACCCATTCCCACTCTAATTATCTATTTCAAAAAATTGGTATCATAAAAAGACCTTTGGAGGAGTTTGATAGCCTACATGTGATCCTAAGTAGCATAAAGTATGATGAGGACTATGTTCATCTTGTTTGTAGTGATGGTATTTGTAGAGTTGTGTAAAGATCTGAAATAATGTCATAGGTAAAATTTGGAAGATAAAAAATAATATAGATAAGATAAGTCAAATATAAAACCCAATATTTAAAATCTATAAGTAATCTGAAGACATGTTGATAGAAAGGTATAGGTCAAGGTGTTTCAAGATGGTCTACTTGGTCAACTAACATAACAAAAAGTAGTGATCATTTGATCTATGATCTAAAAGTTTATAATAATAGTAGGATATAAATTTTATTGAGCACTAAAATAAATAAACAAATTTATAATTTTTAATAATTCCTGAAACATGACATGAAGATGTTCTAGGCCTAAGAAGAGAAGGTGGTTGATTATGCCTTGATTGTGAAATTTCCTATCTACACTATGTATCTGACTATGTAATGATCTAAGAAGGTGTGTTCTCATAATTATATTAACTTTGTTATGAATAGTTGGGATAATTATTATTTTTTTAAGTTGGTTTTAATAATTATTTCAATTGATGGCATGCTTGTAATGCATGTTTGAGTTCTTGAGTGGTGTCTAAAAAGCTAGATCAGAACAAGGGTGTGAAAAAGTTGATGATTGATCCTCAAGACCAATGTATTCTTGGTAAAGTTGTTATCCTTGAGTTTTAAGTACTATAAATGTTCCAATATTTATGTTTTCATGATATATGTGCCCTAAAATTAATCAACAAAATTTTGTAGCTGATGTTTTCCTATAACATGTCAAGATGCTAGTGACTTGAATGAAAAAAGTTGCTATAGTGTTCTTCAATGTTGTATCATGAGTTGAAATGTTATATAGATGTCATTATGAAATCATAAATTCATAATAGTATAATTTTATTTGTTTTAATTTTTATGAATATATTTATTATTCTTAAGGTGATTAAATTTCTACGTGTTTCATAATAGGGTATTGACTATGTGTGGATAGTGTTTGAAGAGTTATTCTTTGAAGAATTCCATGAGACTATTTGATGTCCTTTGTGTATGGAGATGACCTTTAGGTCATATATTATCAAATTATATTTTGTTTGGTTCCTATTTTCATATCATTAAGGAGTCAAAAGAGTAATAGAATATTGTCAAAGTGAATGAGGTCTCATAGACCTATTTTGACTATGTGATAGCCAAAAAGGTGTCTTGTAATGGTTTGAGCCATGATGGCTTGTGAGGATTGAAGATAAGTTATGTGTTAGTATTAATACCATAGGTAAGTTGATTTATCATGTTTTAAAGGTGATCATGTCTATTTAATATATTTATTAAGTGAGAGAGACATAGTCTTATTTGTATTAGGTCTCGATGAAACTTAATGAGGGTATGATAGACAATGGAGCTTTATAAGTGAAAATGAATGGTTTATGGATACCTATACATGGATAAGACTCATATAAAATGGAAAAAATGTATATGATAAGGTCTAGTTCATTGAGAGAGGTCATATGGGCCATAAAGGCTCTTTGGTAATTTGTTAATAGGATATACCTAACCAATTAGGTCTCATTAGGCCTAAAGAGGAGAATGAGTTATAAAATTATATGAACAACCTTAAGTTGATCTTATTTTGATTATTACTTTATGATAACATGTTATAAGAGCTAACTCAGATAGTTTGAGAAGCTTGAAGAAAAGTGCATAAACATAGGGGGATATCGTGAGCTATTGATAGTGCAATTTCAGTTTAGGAGCATATGACTATGATCTTTATGAGTAAACAAGTCCAAGGATTAGGTAGCAAGAGCAGATGATGAGCCAGAAGGTAAGAGATGAGGAAGGTCTATGGAGTCATGTGTCAAAATTAATCAGTCATTTTAAAGGTAAGAATTTGATCAATTTTATTTAGTAGCATTTTTGAAGTTGGATTGAAAGATAAGGTAATAGTTTTAGAGATCCTTTTTCATTAATGCCGAAGGGAGTGAAAGACCAGATTGGGATAAGAGATCTAATTTGAGGAAAAATGAGGGTAATTTGCTATGGTGCTTTTACATCATTGACAATGTGGGAGATTATTTCAATTTTTAATTGATTTCATGTGTCTATGAACTATCATTAATTTCTAAGGAGGCACAAAAATATGGCTATGGTGTATATGAGTCTCCAGATGATTGATTAGGAGTGATGTCTTGAAATGATAAAAAGGCTTTGAACATGGATGTATAGTTTAATAAAATAAGAAGAAAGATGACTCTAAGAAATGAATCTATAGAGTAATAAGAGGATTAAAAAGGAAATTTTAACATGTATTTGAGGCATTGAACTACCTAGGTATGTTTCATAGTATGACTCGAAGAGGTAGAGTACCTAGTAGGCCTATGTGATTAGACTAGAGGCATGTAAATGATTATATAAGTATGTATGAGATTGGAATTGTGGAAATAAGTTGTAGAACCATATTAAAGGATGTTGGACATATTTTAAACATGTTAATAAGGTTTACAGGTAATATAAAGTGGTAGGAAGGTCAAAGTTTGAGGTTTAACCCTTACATGAGAAAACTAGTATGAAGACACTAGTTTGGTATCTTGTTGAAAAGAAAAGCATGATACATGTGTGAACAAGGTTGGAAACTTGTGATAATATTATGATTTAATTTTATATGAATATTATTATTTTTATTTAAATTCAAGAAGTTTCCAAGAACATTCAAGATTTGAGTATGACTAGTGGTTATAGACCTAATGTGCATAAAGATCTGGTGTGATCCTAATGCGGGGGGTCAAATTGAGTTTAAAATGTGTTGGAGACCATGTAATAATTGTTATAGGTTTTATATGTTGTTTAAATTATTTTTACTAAGTTTTATCTCATTCACTAAAGAAGAAAACAATAAACAATGTTTGAATGTCTCCTATACATGCATATTGAAGGATTCCAAGCTCAGAAGGAACTTCTAAGCTTAATTGGAATGTTTGATAATTTAATGGGAAGATAATAATTTTGGGAGAGATATTAAATTATTATAATAAGTATTTAAAAGAATTTTTAAGTGGTTTTAGGTACAGATCTTTATGAACATTTGTTAAGAATGCAAACTGATCTTAAACCCTCTCTAAACCCTCTTATTGATCCCATGATGAATATATTGATATAAATTAAATATAATGGTTTTTTAAATCATATTTTATGATTATATTTTGTATATGACTCATCCAAGAATCTTTAGGTGTCTTATTTTGTCAGGATAGTGAGCAATAGGTACAAAAAAGTGCTTATTTCTAAATAATTTGATGCTACAAACAAGGTTGGCTGGGTTAACACATATAATTAATTATAGGTTAAAGGTAGATAATTTTTATTTATGTTCATAATTTTTTTTTGGGTATTTATATCTTATATTTCAATCATTTTGGTCACCCAAGATGACCTATCGCTAAAATGGCTAATCATGAAAATATTGAGAAAAAGCCAGTCATAGTGAAAAAGTATTTAAGGATGAGTCGTAGATGAATAGGAATGAATCCAATGGTTTGGTTTGTTTTTAAATAATTATTAATCCTATACATTTTTTTTATATGCTTTTGATTTCATTTAAAATGGTAAAAATAGTGCTCTTAATATGGCTTATCTGAGCGGAGATGAACAATGAAAGAGTAGATTTCAAATATTGGTCTATGCATTCCTTATTTTCTATTAGACCTTTATATATATATATATATATATATATATGTGTGTGTGTGTGTGTGTGTGTGTGTGTGTTTAAATTTAATATAAGGTATTTTAAATTATAATATTAATGAATTATAATATCTTTCAAGTGTCCCCTCAAGTTTTGGAATGAAAGTTCATCTCAACTGGTTCTTAAGGTAGAATGATTGTTTCAAGTCTACCATGGGAAATTAAGAAGTGTGAGCCCCTATGACATAAGTTGATTCATAAAATTAATGTATTATTTTGGTTTTATATGTAAATTAACCATTAATTCTTGATGGAAGGTGCAGATATAGTTTGAAGAATTGAATCATGAAAGCCAAAATGGCTTGTCTGACTGTGTTGACAATGTGAGAGAGAATATTGAGAGTTTGGTCTATAAGACTAATGGTTTGTGTCTAAATAAATGATATATCTATTATATCATGATATATATATATATATATATATATATATATATAATTATATAATAATTTGGAATATATTCCAATGAATCATAATTTTAAGTATTAAAACTAGTATTCTATATGACAATTTTTTGTGCTACAAATAGTTTTTTAGTAGTCATTTTATAGAGGTAAGTTTGGAGTGTTTTCCTAAGATTTGAAGGATATAATTATTGTGAGTATTTTATATAATACTCAAATATATATTTTAATGTGTTTGTATTCATGAAAGTGTGCTTGTGAAATTTTTAAAAACCAAAAGTTCTGGATTATGTTTTGATAATTTATGGCAGAACTGAGTGAGCCTGTCATAGAGGTGTGTTTGGGTGCTTGGAGCTTGAGTGAAGGTTTAAAATGGACATGATAGTGAGAATCAGGTCATTAAGTATTTTTTAATATGATTTTTTCATATTTTAATTTGAAATATTTTCTTGTATTCTTCTATTTTTAAGATAGACGTTATGTGTGTGTGTGAAGGGATAATGGCAAGTATGCCATAGCTTGGTTCAAGTGGAGATTTAGAATTATATATGGTGAGTAAATATATGGGAGTGATACAGAGTATATTTTATATGTATTATATGTGTTTTAATCATTGGTAAAATTTCAATATATTCCAAATAGTTCAAGTGTATGGTATTCCTTAAAGTAGACCCAATTGCTTAATTTTAGGTCTCAACAAAGCCTATTGGAGGATTTGGGGCTTAAGTGAAGTGACCAACAAAATTAATGGTTTTTTAATGTATTAAAAGTGTGTATTAACCTATTATAAGTATAATATTTTTTTTACAAATATCTTGGCTATCCAAGATGGGTGAGACCAAGAGAGTGGTCTAAAGGCAAGGCCTAATTGGCTTATTTGATTTTGTTGAGTGAGTGTGGACTTAAGCGAAGGAGTGAGACTTTGAAATAGAAATATTAGGTAGTTTAAGACCATTATAGGAGTATAGTATCAGTAATTCATATCTAAACAAGTTATTCTAGGTGGATGATAAGATCAATGGACCTAATAAGCTTAGAAGAGGCATATTGAGTTAGTGAGCCTTAGAGGATGTTTGAGTGAGATTGAAGGGGAAAAGGTGAAAAAAAATAAGTTCATAATCAGATAAGTTATTAATATGTGTTATAATATGATCATAGATTAAATTTATTTGAGTTGGTTCTTGGTTTCCTAGGGGGTTGGAGCCTCCTTACAAAATAGAGCTTGCAAAAGACTATTTGAGTGGGTGCTTAACAAGGTAGGGCCTAGAGCTCCTTGTGAAGTTAGTACTTAAATAAAATTTAGATCTTGATATTATTGTAGCATATTCCATATTCATGGTTTAGTTCATTTTATCCCATAAGAGGGTTTCCCACATATATCTTGTGTTCTCTTGTATATGCTTGTGTAGTTTGTTTTATGCATTGATCTTATGTAAACAAATGTTTCATTGAATGGTGAATGGAATTAAATAGTTATTGATAATAAACTAATTCAATCCCATATTATTATATACATCCAATATGGTGAAATTTTTCATGGTCATGGGATAATGATAATTTATTAGTATAAGGTCCGAAAGTGGGAATCCATGCTTGCTATTTCCCCTGTATGCAATCCCAAGTCAAGGAATGATTACCAACATGGGTTGGTTGATTGGTAATGATTAACAATGGTATTTTATTATTAAAAATTGGTCTTGAATTGATGGAAATGATGTTTATGTTACCTCTTATGATATGGCCTATAACCTTGTTGTAGTCATGTCCAACTACATGGTAGGTCTATTGGTTATTGACATTATTTTGGCCTTGGTTCTATCCATTATTTTGATGTTTTGGTTTTAATACAGATTTTGTTGCTTTTTACTTGGCTATTGATACTATTTTTGTATTTACACTAGCTATTATTGTTGTTCCTATTAGTTATTATGTTTTGGAAAGGGATTTTGATAGATTTTAAGGTTTTGATTAGAAGTGGAAGCTCCACGATCCAATGTGATCTCTCTATTTTCAAACATATTCGTAATCACATGTTTGATTTACACACAATAGTGCAAGTTATGTCCATTTACATAATGATACTCTCAAAAATCATTTGGCCTGTACCAGTATGGATAGTCAGTACCCTCAGTGTAGTGCTTTGAAATAGGTTAGTTAATCATATTAGCTATGGTGAGATTGTGAAACACATATTCAAGGGGTTCTCCAAGGTTATGAAAGATGAGATGAGTAGGCATAGTTATCCTTAGAGAAGGGTTTTTCAAAGTCATAGGTTGTTGTGTTTATTGTGCTAGTCTAGGATGTTATGTTTGTTGAATGTTTTGCTAGTTAGGAGTAATTTGTAAATGTGGCATAGGTTGAGTAGATGTTATTTTCACTATTTGGACATTTCACAACTCTATTACTCTATTCCCTACAATAATATTTTTTGTGATTTAACTTCTTGGGTTTGTCATAATCATTGGCCTAGGTTTGCTATGATGCTTGTACCTTGACTTTTTTTTATTTTGGCCATTTTCTATTTTTGGTTATGGCTTTGATTTGATGAGGTAAGTTTAATGGTCCCTTTATTAATGAGGTATCTTTAAATCAATAAAACTTTGACAATGATTTATTTAAAATTATGTGCACACTGCAACTCCAAATTATAAGATATCTCATTGTGTAGATTTTTGGTAAACACAGTGGCTAGTTACTTATCTAGTAGATTATGGGTAAATCATCTTGCAAGGGCTCTCCATCACTAAAAATAACTTGTGAATATTTCACCAACCCTTTAAATATCATGTTCGATATTGTATGATAAGTGTTGCATTAACTTGTCTGAAAGATCATCAAAATTAGATACAAAATTCTTGGGTAATATTAGGAACCATTCCAATTTTTTCCCTACTAGGCTCATTACAAATAATAATAAAATGTATATGTCATTATAGAACATTGGTTAGCTCATAGTAAATAATTTTGTCAAATGGGCCTTGGGGTAGGAACACACATCATATAACTTAAACTTCTTAGTCTATTTTTTATATTGAATGAGGGAAATTACATCCTTAATTTATTACAACTCCTATGCAAGGAAACTAGTGGGATAATTGGCCCAAAGTGGAGGATATGTAGTCAAAAGTGGATTAATTTCACTATGGTATAATGGAGGGATTTTTTGGGGAATGTTGGATTGGCTAGGGAATGGAACAAGGATATGCATGTGTGGATTAGGGTGTGATTGTTGAAATTGTGTGTGTTATGGTGTGATATTTTGTTTAGGATTAGGTATATAAGCTTTTTTTTGGGAATATTATGGTTGGAATGGATGGATATGGCTATACTATGCCTGTTGAGGTTGAATAGGGGCATGATACTGACTAGTCAAACATTATTGATGAAGGGTAACTTGGTTACCAAGACCCTATCATTGAACTTGTGGCATGTTTGGCACAAAATGCAATGGTTGCATAATAGGTACTTATGTAACATTGTAACCTCTTAGTTATGTGAATCCTTATTGGGAAGTAGACACATGTCAGAGTGTTAACATTTTTCACTAACCAATACTAGTATGTTATTGGTTAGACATCATTTGGTATTAGATTATCATGTTAGTCTATGATTGAAGAGGTATGTTCATCACTACCTGATGAAGTGGAACATTGGTTTCCCCCCATTGAGGTGGAAAAATGTTTTGAATTTGTTGCATGTGTATGTTGGATGGTGCTTATTGCTATGGAATGTTTCTCATTACCTATTGTGGTAAAGTAATATTCATCACATTTTATTGATGCATGGCACTGGTCATTGGTTGATTACTTAATCATTGGTGTTGGGTGCTTGAAGAAGTAACTAGTTGAGGATTAGAAGTAGTTGGTTGAGGTTAGGAGGTAGAAGTTCCCACCCCTTATGTTTATGAACCACTCGTGGGGTTAACTAATGGCAAATTTTGTTGTTTACAATTTTTTTTTGAATTAACACCACTTTGGTCTGAATTGGACATTATTTGCATATTATCCATGATGTTTGGCTCACTATTCTATGTAGAAGTAAAAGACACTTCCTTGATATTTGTGGTATTGAATATGTTTTCTCCTAAGGTGATTAGCATAACTGGGTCTACACCTTAATTTTCTTGGCCTATCAACTCAAGAAAGACTCCTATTGAAGGAACTAACTTAATAAGAATTGCATTTGACACAGTCATATTATTAAAATTATGTGTTAGGTTTTGATATGTCTACTATGCTATCTACATTTGATTGAAGTGGTCCTCCATGAGGCCTCTTTATATGATAATCATACAAGGATCTTGATATGGGATCAATATTATATCATGAGGGTTGATAGAAGAGGCATGCTCATTAGTCTAATTATAAGACATCTTGTAAGGCCCTCTTACTATAGTTGGAAAATTTTCATGGGGAATGTCTGCTAGAAACTTAGCCCCTACCTTTGTGGTTTTATTTAATACCTCATCCTTGTTTGTTAGGAACCGATGATCAACATGATAAGGATAATAGGTTGATGATAGTGTAGCATAATATGGTTTATTTTGTACTTCCTATGAAAATGTAGGTGCATTACTTAAGTATTAGGCCATTTATTATTAGTCCTCCTCTAAGTATGGAGGTGTGCTAACTAAATAATGGGCCAAAGGATATTGACTATGTTTTCCTATTTGAGCATTATAAGGTGGATAAAAATCAATCTCCCAAATAACATCATCTTCATAAGGGTCTTGAATAAATTCCTCTTGTATGACAACATTTAAATATCCTAGATTCTACATGACTCCACTACATGTATAGTGAGACATGGTCAAATCAATGGAAAATGTTTTATGACAAGAGGGGTTAGAGTTCTAAGAACTCTTAAAGGCTATGTTTAAAAAGATAAAAGGTTCAAAATTTATCTAGCTTGATCAAAATAATGGATATGTATCTCCAAATGGTCTATGCGAAGACTTAGTAAAAATATTATAATGTCAAATGTCTAACATTAAATGTCACACAAATAAGGAAAAGTAAATGAACTAAAAATAAGATGCAAAACTCTAGGTCCAAATATGTTTCAAATAGATCTAATCTAGGAAAGGTAAAATTTCTTAGGTCTTTTGGCTAAACATGGTGTCAAAAGATAGGCTCAAATAAGGCATGTGTTAAGACTGTTGGCCAAATATGACATAAAAAGCTATACTTGAAATAAAGGGATGATTTTAATCTAACAAACTTGGAACACTTTGCCATAAACTAGGCACTTGATTCTAGACATAAATTTGATCAAATTGGTATGAGGCACTAAACAAAAGGCACTTGAAGATAGATTCTCCAAAAATAAAGGCACAAACAATATAGTTTTCAACATTAGGTAATGAATTAACCTAAGTCATGAAACCTACAGGATAAAGATCTATGTATCAGCCCTTGTAATACAAGGCCTAAATATAAATTGATCAATATTTGAATCTGAACTTGTTAAATTTAATTGATACACAACTTGTGAAAATTTAGGGTTTAATTAACCAACAAACTAGACAAATTTGAACAACATAACAATACTAGATGAATATCAAACAAGGCACATGGATTTGGTTTCAATAATGTGAAACTTGGACATAAGATAAGACAAGTCTATGAAATAATTTGATTAATGTAATGGTATTATCACTCCTAGAATATATACCAATGGATCATTTCAAATAATTCTAAGGCACACACTTGAATTGATTTGGGTAGTGCAACATTACCCATTTCAGTCAAGTGATACACACAATGCTTTTAACACAAAATATTTAAGGCAAGCGTATAATGTCAAATGGATGGCATAATGCCTCCTCAAAAAATGGAGTAGTGTGGACACAAAATCATTTTTGACATGGTATAAACAAATAAATTTTTAGACTCAAACACCAAGCAATAAAGGAATAAATGAAAAAATACAACTAAGTATAATGTCCTAAGTCCTATCAATGTTTATCAAGTAGGGTTAACTAAAACTTATAATTTATGACCATATAGATGGTCCCAAGCATAGTTAATATAAGGGATGAAAGAAATTAATAGGATATGTGTCAATCAACTTGTTGTGAAAAGGTATTTTCTTTTTCACAACTACTACATCCATCAATTACTTAGTATAGTATGATGTCTTGATTGATCATACGTTCTAGGTTGGCTTGCCACTAATGGATCTTACTTAATTTCTCAAGCTAATGTCCCAAAAGGGTGATCCTAATTTATATACCCCCTATGGAGAGGGGTTGAAGTCAATGCTAGGAGATGAAACCCCAGGTCAAAGATTCCCTAAATAACTCATAAAGAATCTATGAACTCCCCTTTAGAAGTGAAATTTCATGAAAAAAACTAAGTAAAAAGACTTTAGGATTAATTTTAGATCACCCAAACCATGATGGTTTTAGGGAGATCCTAGATAACATTCTTTTTGTGTATTGGACTAGGCACCATATACAAGTGAAAAAATGGTTTTGGTCAATCAAGTTCCATATAGGGATGGGGGAGAGGATACACACACTATTAATTTTGTAAGAAAAAACAAGTAATAAACACTTTCAATAAATTACAATAGAAGTGAAGTTTTTTATATGTGAACTAATTGAAATGTTTAAGTTATTTAGTTGGACCCTTGGCTTAAGTGCGTAAGCTTGAAGGAATTTTGATAAAACAAATTTAAGTAAAAAAACCTATGTTCATTTTAGGCATTAAAAATGACATGTTAAAGTTTTAGTCTAATTTCATTTTTAAACACTATAAATAAGTGTTCAAGACTTAACTAGTCTTTTTAAGCACCAAAATGAAGTGTTTAGAGTTAACCATTCTAGGTTCATTTTAAACCCTAAAGTAAAATGTTCAAGATTTAAAAAATTAGTTTTAGGCACCAAATTGAATTGTGTGAGAGTTAGATAGATTTGTTTTAAACATCCAAAACAAAATGTTTATTAGTCTAAACTTTGAAATTTGTATTCTAATCTCACCTTGGACCTATATAAACTTGAGATTTTTCCCTTACTTTGAACCACATTAGTGTATGAGCATGAAAAATTTCAAAACATAGATCTCAAGTTTCTATTTTAAAAACATAAAGATTGACACTAGTCAGAACTAAGTGATGCCAGTTATAAGGTGATCAATGTCATTCAATCTCATAAAGAATCTAGGATGGTTGTAAAGAATTGATACCAATTGATTAAGACTGATGTTGATCACCTGTGAACTAAAAGGAAAAACCAACATGAGATGGAAAACGTTAGTTATCTCAAAAAATAATATAAACTTCTCAAAAATTGGAAGGAGATGATTAGGTAGAGAAAATAAACATCAATGAAACCAAGAAATAATGAGGAATGCTAAAAAGATTCAAAATGTGAGTTTTGTAAACTATGTTTCACCCTACATCATAACTGATGGCAATCACCCAAAATTGAGCTTGATTAGGTAGAATTGATGTTATTTATGCCTGACCAATCTTGGTCTTTATGTAGATTTGAGTTAGTTAAAAAATTAAAAATACAACAAAAACAAAGACATAACTCTAATTTTAAAGATATTCAAGCATTTATTTGATGATTTATGAGTTGTATCTTCATCTCCTTATCACGTTGGCTTATTATTATCCCACCAAGCATGCCATTTGTGGTCATAATATTTTGATGATGGAGGGGAAGTTAGATCATATTTTAGTTTTCATAAAACTAATGAAATAAACACACTAACAAGCTTAACACCTCCATGCCTATATCATAGGGTGGATGTTAGTGAAAAAAAAACACTTGGAAACATAACTAAAATTCAAAATAAATGAGATATCTTAACTTCCTTTAATGATCTAAATGATGTGTTCATTTGGCTTGTTTATATTGTGCTCAAAGAGTCGTTTGAAAAATTAGTTGTGTGGATACTTCTCTCCTTGGCACCATGGTAGCTTGATATGGCTTTGGCTTACTTGATGGCTTGGATTATTATTTTGGAATTATAAATATATTACTTGAAATATGATCACAAAACTTCCATTATAAATTTACCCTATCAAACCTCTCGAAATGAAGAGGTAAATTCTTGTATTTATAGGTTTAGAAACTATCCCTAACCAAAGGTAAGTTAGACTGTAGTTTAATCTTGGAATGGGTTCAAACCTAACCTAATTGAGTTAATTAACCCTAGTAGATTTAAAATGTGTCAAAATATTATGATTTTCAATGAACAGGCATGGATGAGATATTTTAGGATATTTTCAAAGTCTTGTCACCTCACAAATGTCATGATGAAATCCTAGAATATTCCTAATTTTTGAATTTCTTTTTTTATAATTTAATTAATTACACATGGATAATTCAACTAGGAATTTAATTTTATTTTGAATTTCAATTAGTTTTTATTAGGATTTTAGACATTCCAACATTTTATTTAATTCATTTGTGCATTTTCACCACTTAATAGGTCTGTAGGCCAAATTGCATGTTGTAATGTCGTGGAATGATTTAACGATGAATTTATGAGAGGTTTTAATTGTTTATAGTATTATACCCCAACTAGGGATGTATCAATAGGATTCTAAGATTTGACAAGTGATACACAAGTAAATTTATAATATTTACTAATTCTTAGGCTTAATTTGCAAAGGTTGGTGAGAATCAATCTAATGTCTGGTTGAAGCCATTGGTGGCCAATTCTAGGTGTCTATAGTTTTCCCCTATTTGGGAAAGCATTTCAAGCTATATGCATATTAATGTCTTCTAAAGTAATTAAAAGGTCCTATATTCTTATGATTTTAATAGAAATGGAGGAACTGTAGGTGGCCCCTCAAGGAAGTGGTTGAAAAAGAGGTTGACAAATGGTCCCTCAAAAGAAGGAAACTAGTGGACCAAATAGATGAAACAAGGTAAAAGGGATTGATTTTCCCATAAGTAGTTATAATTAGTGACATATGGAGCTACCCCATTTAGGGTAGATAAATAAGATGATTTTCCAATAAATAGTTATAATCATAGGCATAGGTGG
Source organism: Torreya grandis (assembly GCA_037957365.1). NCBI lineage: Eukaryota > Viridiplantae > Streptophyta > Pinopsida > Cupressales > Taxaceae > Torreya > Torreya grandis. The sequence goes on from JARHVA010003522.1 coordinate 318,728, forward strand.
GATAAAAAGGTAATGATTTTCCCAAAGGTGTCTATAATCATTGAAAAAGGCTTAGGGTAATAAGAGACTAATTTTCCCAAAGGTGGTTATAATTAGTTATAGGGAAAACAATGATTTTCCCATAGGTGGTTATAATTAATTGGTATGATAAAAACATGCTCCATTGGGTGGATATAGATAATGATTTTACTAAAGGTGGTTATAAGCATTATCACCATGAAAACATGCCCTAGTTGGGCAGAAGAGAGAGAGAGAGTGATTGTCCAAAAGTGGTTATAATCATCAACCTTAAAATGGATGGAAACATAATGATTTACCCAAATTCTATTATAATCACTAGTAATACAAGTGGGATGGTATACAATGACTTGCCCAAAGGTAGTTATAGTCATTAGTATCCCAATTATGGAAAATATGATGATGACAATTTGATATAGAGGATAAAGATGAACTCTGGGCAACCTCTGAGTAGGGAGATGCTCATCTAAACTGGCAAAGGTTAAAATTCTTTCATTATTTAATTACTCTATTTAATATATGATTTGTTTTAGATCAAGAATGTTGTTGGTGCCAATGAGATATATCATTATTGTATTGCTATGTAGACTCTCTGAAGTAGATTTTTGCTATAGAACATGATAGTAGGCATATTATAAAACACCATGAGGACTTAGAAAAAATATACATAAGGACTAAAATGCAATCTAATATTTAATTAAAAATAATGCACCAATGATAAAAACCATGATGACAATGTTGATTTTTGAATATGGATGGATTCAAGAATAATGCACTTGGAATAACCCAATGAATGCACACAAACTAAATCAAGGAATAATAAGGAATCAAACAAAAACATAAACAAAAAAACAAAAAAAAATAAGGACAAATAAATAAAGTGAATTATCAAACAAATAATGGTTAATTACAATGTTAGTACAAAAAACACAACACAAACAAGATGATGAATATTTCCCCTATAAAATAGGATAAAACTTAATAACCAAACAATTTGGGGGAATAGAAGAAAAGGAAAGGGGGTGGTTGAGCTATCTCCATATGTACTAGGCAAGTGGACATTGACTACATAGTTTTATAGACATAATATCAAACAAAAAATTCAATCCAAATGTAGTTTTTCCAAGAAATGGGATAGAATAATATGATGAGAAATAAAATAGGATGGATGTTATAGAAGAATAGGAATGAATTTGCAAAATGACAAATGAGTGGAATAAGAGGGACAATAAGGATGAGGAAACTAAATGACAAGTGGTTTCTTATGACTTAGTGAGGGTTCTCAAAATCCTTGAGGAAAATAAGTGGTTAATGTTTTTGGTTTTTCTAAAAAATGGGTTTACAAATGTTTTTGGGATTTTGTATGTATTTTAACTCGATGGATAATGACGAGATACTAAATGTTCCAAGATCATAAAATAGAGAGAGTGTTAAAAATTAGAATTGCTCATAAAATAGTGATATCATGGCTTAGGGTGATTGAGATGACCTCAATGTAAATCAATCACTGCCTACATAGTCCTAAGATGGGACCTCCAGTCACTGTAGTTCTACTATACAGTGGAGCAATTTGACTAGTCTAGTAGCTAATTCAAACAAAATAGGAAAAATTGTAAAATGGCATAGTATGACATAGGTATGACAAGATGGTATGTAAATTCATGATAAAAAATTTTGCCCCTAGTTTTCCCATAGGTAGTTATAATTAAGAAATAATGGAATAATTCAATGATACTAATTTACCCATAGGTGGTTATAATTAATGGCATGCCTGATGGGACACTAAGCACCCCAAAGAATAAAGAGCTAAATATGCAACTCATAAATTATCAAATTAATGCTTGAATATATTTAAAAATATATTTTTGTCTTTTTTTTGCCATGTTTTTAATTTTTGAACTAACTTGGATCTACACATAGACTAACATTGGTCAGGGATAATTGACATCAGTTTTGCCAAACCATCATTGATCCTATCTAACTGAGCTTGGTTTTGGGTGACCAGCATCAATCAGGATGTAGGGATAAACATGGTTTTAAAAAATCTCATTTTGAATATTTTTATCAATCTTTATTGTGATTTTTTGGTTTTATTGACATTTATTTTCTCTACCTAATCATGTCCTTGTAGGTTTTGATAAGTTTATATTATTGTTTGAGCTAACTAATGTTTTCCATCTTGTGTTGATTTTTCCTTCAGTTTCATAGGTGATAAACAATAGTCTTAATCTATCGATATCAGTTATTTATAGCCATCATCAATTCTCTATGTGACTAACCAGCATTGGTCACCTTATAAATGGCATTTGTGACTTTTGACCGATATTGGTCTTTGTGTTTTTAAAAATTAAAAAATGAGAGATATCTTTTGAAAGTTTGTTTTCTCCCCATTAAAATGGATTATAAGTGGAAGGAGACTATCTAACCCCTATAGGGCCAAGGCAAGAATAAAACATAAATTTACAAGTTTAAATGGTTTTAACATTTTCTTTTGGGTGTTTAAAAAGAGTTAGCTAAGTCATTCACACTTCATTTTTTGTGCTAAAATGAATTTGGTTGTGTCTTAAACATTTGATCTTTGGTGCTTAAAAGGAATTAGAATTGATAACTATTTTAAAATTTTCATTTTTTTGCTTAAAATGAATTCTTAAGTCTTGAATACTTCATTTTGGTGTCTAAAAATGAATTAGGCTAAATCTTGAACATTTGGGTTTTAGTGCCTAAAATGAACATAGGTGTTTTTGATTAAGTTTTTTTGTGAAAATTATTTCAAGATTTTGCACTTAAGCCAAGGGTCCAAGTAAATAACTTAATCAAACATTTCAATTAGTGCACAAATCAACACTTCACTTAGATTGTAATTTCTTGAAAGTTTTTTTTCTTATTTATAATTGCAAAATGGATAGTATGTGTATGCTCTCCCCCTATCCCCTCTAGGGAAATTGGGTGACCAAAATCACCTTTTCATTACATTTGTGCCTAGTCCAAGGCATGGAAATAAATTTATCTAGGCTCTCCCCAAAACACACATAGTCTGGGTGATCTAAATACAGCCCTATGGTCTTTCCACTTAGTCGTTTCTTTTCATGCAATTTATCTTGGGGAGGGGAGGTCATTACCTCTTCATGAGTTATTTAGGGAAGAATTAACTCAGGGATTCATCTCATAAAAGTGTTTTAACCTTGATCCATAGTGGGTTATATAAATTAGGGTATGCATAATGTAAAATATAGGGGTTAAACAACTAACCTCTCTTTTCATAATGAAGGCTCAAGTCATTTATGGATAACTAGGGGATTCTAATAAGTAGTCCATGGATGGAATCACTATGTAAAGGAATAGAACTTTTAATAGTAATTTGATTGATATGAACTCAATTGATGTGATGCTTCTCTTGTGTTAACAACACTTGGGATCAATCTAGATGGTTGTAAATTATAATTTTTAATCAATTCCACTTGATCAACCTTGTTAGGATTTAGGATGTTATACTTAGTTGTATTTTGTCATTTGTCCTTTATTTCTTGGTGTTATTGAGTCTAAAACTTTTTTTACACCAAGTCAAAAATGAGTTTGTGTCCACACTAATCCATTGTTTGAGGAGGTATTATCCATTCATTTGAAATTCTACTTTTATATTTAAACATTTGTGTCATAAAAGTTGAGTGTGTCACTTGATTGAAGTAGGTAATGTTATGCTACCCAAATCAATTCAAGTCTTATGACTTAGAATTATTTAAAAAAAATAATCATTACATCATTTCACAATGATAATGTTACTACACTACTTAATTTATTTCATAAACTTGTCTTATCTTATGTCTAAGTTTTTTTTTTAAAACCAATCATGTGTCTTATTGGGATATTTGTTTAGTATTGTTTTGATATTCAAAATTAGCCTAGCTTGCTAGTAATTAAAACCCTAGTTTACCTAAGTTGAGTTTTTAATTAACTTTTATAATTTTATATTCAAATATTGATTGATTTTTGTTTAGGCCTCATCTCATATCTTTCTCTTTTGGGTTGCATAACTTAGGTTAATTGATTACCCAAAATTTGAAACTATATTATTTGTGCCTTTATTTTGGGAGAATCATTATATCTCCAAGTACCTTTTATTTAGTGCCTTATACCAATTTGATTGATTTCATGTCTAGAATGAAGTGCTTAGTCTATGCCAAAGTGTTTCAAGTTTTTTAGATAAAAAATAATCCCTTTGTTTCAAGTCTAGCTTTTGGATTTTGATACTACATTTGGCCACAAGACCTAATAACTCTTACCTCTCCTATATTAGATATATTTGGAACATCTTTGGATCTAGGGTTTGGTATATTATTTTTAGTTCATTTACTTATCCTTGTTTGTGTGATACATTTAATGTTAGACATTTGACATTATACTATCTTGACCAAATCTTTGCATAGAATTTTTGGAGATATAGCTCCATCCCTTTGACCAATTTAGATAGAGTTTAAACCTTTTGTATTTTCAGGCATATATTTTTAGAACTCTAATGCCTTTTGTCATTAGACATTTATCAATTTATTTAATCATGTCTCACTATATACATAGTGGTGTCATGTATAGTCTAGGATATGGAAATGTTGTCATGAAAGAGGAATTTATTCAATACCCTTATCAAGATGATGTTGTTTAGGAGATGGATTATTATCCACCTAAAAATTCTCAAATAGGGGAACAAAGTCAAGATCCTTTGGTCCATTATTTGGTTAGCATGTCTCCATACTTAAAGTAGGACCAAAAATAAATGGCCCAATATTTGGCTAGCATACCTTAGATTATAGTATAATTATAATAGAAAAATTATTATGTTATAATTCCATGAACCTATGAATGTTATATAATTAATAATCACATGATAGAAAACAAGGACAAGGTATTAAGTAAATCTGTAGAGGTAAGGGTTATGTTTTTGATAGACTTTCCCCATGAAAACTTGACAAATCTAGTAAGAGGACCTTATAACATGTCTTACAATAAGAATAACAAACAAACCTATTATATTAACCCTCATGCCATAATATCGATGCCATATAAAGATCCTCATATATTGGTCACATAAAGGGGCCTCATAGAAGACTATTTCATTCAAATGTAGACAACATACTAGACATATCAAAACCTAGTGTAGAACTTTAATAATATGACCATGTCAAATGCACCTTTTATAATGTTATCTCCTTCAACATGAGTCTTAATTTAGTTGATAGTCTAAAAAAATCAAGGTTTATACCCAATTTCACAAAGCACCTCAGTAGAAAACATATTCAGTACCCCAACTATCAAGGAAGTGTTTTTTGCTTCTATGTAGAACAATGAGCCCAACATAGTGGACAATACACAAGTAATGTCCAATTTATACCAAAGTGATGTTAATATAAAAATAACTATTCAACAACAAATGTGCCTTTTATTAACATTGTGAGTAGTTCACAAACTTAGGGGGTAGGAATTTATTCTTCCCAACCTCAACCAATTACCTCTAATCCTTAATAGACTACTTATTCAAGCATCCAACTATAAGGATTAAGTAGTCAACCAATAACCAGTGCCATGCTATAAGAAAATGTGATGAGTAATATTCCACAATAATAGACACCATCCAATGTACCCACATAGTAAAGTAAAAACATATTACCACCTCAATAATGGGAAACTAATGTTCCACCTCATCAAGTAGTGATGAACATACCTTTTCAATGTTAGACTAGCATGCCAATCCAAAACCAAATGATGTCTAACCAATACCATACTATTATTGGTCAGCAAGAAATACCAAATTTTGAACATGAGTCTACTTCACAATAGGGATTCATGCAACCAAGAGGTTATAATGTTACACAAGTAATAATTAGGTGATATTTTCCTTTTGTGCTAAACATTTCATAAGTTCAATGATAGGGTCTTGGTTCACAAATTCCCCTTCATTATCAAGGTTCAACTAGTTGGAAGCATGCCCCTACTTAACCTAAACAAGAACAATACAACCATATCCCTCCATTTCAACCAAAATATTCCAAAAACTAAGCCTATATACCTAATCCCAACTAGAATATCACATCACAACACATGTAATTTAAAAAATCACACCCTAATCTTCATATCCATATTCTTGGTCCATTCCCTAGACAATCCAACACTCCACAACAAATTCCTCCATTATACCCTAGTCAAAGTAATCCACTTATGACTGCACATCCTCCACCTTAGGTTAATGATCCCATTGGTTTCCTTTCATAGGAACTAAAATAAATGAAGGATGTAATTACCTCATTCAAGTTGAAAATTAGACTAATAAGTTTGGAAAGTAGACTGAGAATTTTAAGTTAGATGACATGTGTTCTTACCCTTTCAACATGGAGTACTTGTAAATAACATTTCCTCAAGGGTACAAACCACCAAAGTTTGACAAATATAAGGGAAAAGGTGACCCCAAGGCCCATTTAATAGAATTATTTGTTGCATTCCAACTAGTGGCCTATAGTGACATATACCTTTTACTATTGTTTCTAAGGAGCCTAGTAGGGCAAGCATTGGAATGGTTCTTAAAATTACCCAAGAATTCTATATCTAATTTTGATGATCTTTTCGACAAGTTCATGCAACACTTCTCTTACAATTTCAAACATGATATTTCATTGGTAGATTTGATGCAATAAAAATAAAGGGTTGGTGAAATATTTTCAAGTTATTTAAAGAAATGGAGAGCCTTTACAAGCCAATTTACCCATATTCTACCACATAAACAACTAGCCATTATGTTTATCAAAAATTTACATAGTGATATATCTTATAATTTGGAGTTGCAATGTGTAAATACTTTTGAAGAGATCATTGAAAAAGATTTTCTATTTGAAAGATCCATCATGAAAAGGGGGACCATTAAACTTACCTCAACAAATTAGAGGTAAAAAAAACCAAAATAATGGCCAAAATTAGAACCAAGTCTAAGAACAAGTGTCACAAACAATCCAAGGTAATCATTATGACAAACCCAAGCAATTAAATCATAATAAAAATGCTATAAGGAATAGAGTAACTGAGTCATGACATGTCCAAACTATGCAAACACCATTTACTCAGCCTATGCTACATATGTAAATTACTCCTAGCCAACAACATCTTTATCAAACATAGTAAGCATAGTAGCCTAGACTAGTACAATAAATATAACTACCTATGCCTTTGTAAAACCCTCCTTCAAGGATAACTGTGCCTACTCATCATGTTTTTAGTGACCTTGGAACACTTATTGAGTCTATATTTTTCCAAATTACTATAGCTAATTTGATTTATTAGATGATTTTAAATCACTATCCTAAGGGCATTGACTATCTAGACTAGTACATGCCAAATGAACTCTATGAGTATCATTAGGTTATTAGCCATAATTTTCACTATTATGTGAATATTAAACATGTGATTGAGAATATGTTGGAAAATAGGGAGCTAACATTATCTAATAGATCTTCCACATATAATAATAATTTAGGAATATATCAAAACCCATTTCCCCAACATAACAACCAATAGCAACAATAAAAATGGACAACACAATAACAAAAATAGTATTAACAACCAAGGTAGAACTAACAGAACCAATAAAATTAGTAGTAGAATGCACAATGTCAAAATAACAGATAGAAGCAAGGCTAGAACATTGCCATTCCTTTATCCTTACTAAAAAAATTTCCTAATGGTTATTGGTGCCATTTTTGATACTATGAATTTTCTCATGTTAGATATTACATCCATATAACTATATCTTAATCATTATCATTGGCACCATTATCCCTAAGGCCTATAAAATTATAAAAGGCCTCGTCATTTTCAAACTCATCAACCAACACATTTGATTCTTGTTGACCCCAGTATATCGATTGGGGATAATATAATGGAAGTGGATTATGATGAATGACTATTAAAAGGGTACAAATCACATTAATCTCAAACAAATTGGTATGGGATAGGTCATCAAAAGGTCTATTATTAGACTCTCCTCATTATTGACATCATCATAATTAGTCACAAGCATTAGAACTCAAATAAGATATATGGTTCACCCCTAGGTGGCTTGAGTCCAAGGCCATAGGTTGATTTGTACTGAGTCATACAAAATAGCTCAATCATTCCTTATTGATTTGGATTGAGGACTCCTCCTTCAAAGGCTTGGTTCTCCATGATTCAATTAAGAATGAGATATCTTGTATTTTTTTTAATAATCTACCAATTTATCATTATATTACCATGATTCATCATCTACAAGAGGGTCCTATTCTTGGCCAAAGGTTGGTATGAAAGTGACAGGTGCTAGACTATGAATATTTTATTTACCCTTTCTTTTCCATTCCATACAATGTGGTTTGGCTTTAGGTCTTCCAAAGGAATTGTTGTTATATAGAAACTTGGGAATATGGAATGTGTCATGGGTCAAATATTATCTTGGGACATTAGCCAAGATGGTGTAATGATTATACATTTTAGGAGGTGGTATGTGGGAAAGTGAATGAAGGGTATCAGGGTCAATGTAGTTTGCCTCTGGTGAATAAACAAGTCTTTATTTTCCCTTGTCCTTCTAAGTAATCAAATTCAAGCCAAAATGGTAGTTACAAACTTTGAACTCAACCTCTAAATATATACAATGATTGTATGGATGAAAATATCCTATAATAGTAACCTCTATAACTAAATAGGAGAACTTGATACACTTGTGCAATGTCGATGGGATTATAAGAATCTCATGTATCCAAGGTCTACCCAAAAGTATATTATATAATAATTCAAGGTATAACACATGACATATATTATTTTGGGTCAAAGGTCCAATGATAATTGGCAAGCTAATGGTGCCTTATGATTCTCATTTTTCATTTTCATAGGCCTTTATGGTGATTTTTTTTGCTTGGAGATATGTTATAATGTACACAAGAAGTTTGATGAGATTTAGAGACACAATATTTTAACCCAATCCATTATCTATGAGGACACACTTCACTTTATAATGCATTATTAAAACTTTGATGTACAATGGATTGTTATGAAGTGGGCCAAGGGATGACATATCACTTTGGTTGAAGGTTAATTGTTGGCTTGGAGCTAGGTGTCCAACCAAATCTTAAAATTTGTCTAGAGATATGCCATTAGGAACTTGGGATTAACCAAGGAATTATATCAATATGTTTTTTTTTGGATAGTAGACATATGCAACAAATCTAAAATGGATATTTTTGTAGGCATATTTTGCAATTATTACATAATATCAAACATCTTTTCTTACAAAATTTTAAATGGATTATTCCTAACTAGAATGGATGGTTGTATGATGGGTGAAGTGGTATATAGTTGTCGGCTTGGTATGGTAATCTTTGACTAATGATTTGTGGTTGCATAGTTAGGATTAGTTACAAAACCATTATTTTTAACCAATGATGGTGGAGGGGGACTAGATAGGATAAGTATCGATTGCCAGTGCACTTGTGTGTGGTCATGGGATAACAATGAGTTATTAGTATAATGTCTAAAAGTGGGAATCCCTACTTTTTGTTTCACCTGCATGGTGTCCCAGGTTAAGGAAGGATTACTATCATGGGTTGGCTGATTGGGAATGATTATAAATAGTATTATTTTATTGGCACTTACTCTTGGATTGATGGAAATGGTGTTGATTTGACCTCTTACAATATGGACTACAACATTATTTTAGTCATGTGAAACTACATGGTAGGTTTGTTGGTTATTGACATCATTCTAGCCTTGGTTCTGTCTATTGTTTTGATGTTTTTGGTTATGTTAGTTCTACCTTGGTTGTTGATACTATTGTTTTTATTGGTTATTATGATGGGAAAAGGGGTTTTGGTAGATTCCTAAATTTTGATTAGATGTGGAAGCTCTATTAGGCAATGTTAGCTCCCCATTTTCTAACATATTCTTGATCACAAGTTTAATTTACATATAATAGTATAAATTATGGCTAGTAACATGATGATACTCATAGAATTCATTAAACCTATACCAATCTAGATAATTAGCTCCATAAGGATAGTGCTTCAGAATAGGCCAATCAATTAGACTGGTTAGGTAAGCTTGAAAAACACTAATTTAATGGGTTCTCTAAATGTTACTAAAAACATGATAAGTAGGCATAATTCTCCTTGGGTTTTCCTTTATCCCTACCAACAAATTGTCCTAATGGTTTTTTATTCCATTTTTACTAACTTAGATCTACTTAGAACCATTAAGACTTATTTGTGCATTTATTGTATTTATGTATGCACTTTATCTTAGCTTTTTTAGGTGTCACTCACCTCTCTAGTTCATGTGTTGTAGTTAGAGTTACTTGCACAAGTAATTCCTACCCCCACATGACACACAGATCCTCCTAATTTGTAAGAGGATTAGGAAACTTTTCCCACACGTTGAAGCTTTTCCTTATAAGTCATTTTATCTATTATCTCTATATAAAGAGATATCTTCTCCCATTATTCACCACATAAAGCAATCTTGCTGATCTAGTCATGTTCTTTCCTTATTAATTCTCTCTCAAACTATGGACATTATTATCCTAGATTATTAATGTTATTGTAATTAAATTTTCATTAGTAAAATATTTGAATATTAATTTTAGTTTTTTCTCTATTTGATGATTTCCCCACTTTTCACCTTTGTCTCAACCTTATGGCTTGATTCCTTCAGGGTGATGATGTTCTCTTTGAATTATTTTACTAATTTATTTAAATTTTATTTCATGACCTAGGAAATAAATATATTAATTTTATGGGTGCCTTCACCATTTTTTTTGTTTTTGATGGTTTCATATGCCTTGCTTGCTATATTTCTAGCCTTTTTCATTTCTAAATTACATGTTAATAAGGCCTTAATTTGAATTCAATAAGTCTATATATACATAAGAATACTAATGAATTTAGGACATATATGAAATATATTGGAATCTCCCATGAGCTATTGTAATTTATTTTTATTACTATTCTCTATCTATTGATGTGTATGCACCCCTTATACCAAAATTTGAAAGATTGGTGAAAGATAATAAAAAATATACTTGGTTTTGGCATATTATACATTGGTATAAGGGCAATTTTTTTTTTACCTAATCTAAGGTATATTGGAGTGGGATGTGGTTTATAATTAGGATAAATAGTTCTAGAATAACTAGAACTCAATTCAACAATCTAGAGAGGTGTTTGATTAAGAAAAGAAAAATGTTCAGGCAAGATTTTAGGAGAATATAACATCATCTACCATAATATAACTCAATGACCAAAATATAACCTTAGAATATTAATATTGACCTAAAAATACTATTAATGACCATGATTAATCTATTGGATTTTGGTTATTTCTCTGCACTTCTTTGATAAACACAAAATTTTATGGATTTATCCTAGGATTTATTCTAAACCTACTTCCACCTTTGTTTTAGCCTCTAATAATTCATAGTTAAGTTAAAATTCAATTACTCTATTTTTAAACTTCCAAACATATTAAATCCATATTTTTACATACTTTAAATATTTTTCTATAGTTATATTATTGTATTTAAATCAGATTTGTCTTATACACCCCAATTTGATGATTAGTGTAGTGTCCTTCATGTAACCCACTTTTCATCATTTTTTTTTTAGTGAACCTACATTTTTGCATGATTTTATTTCCTCTTACACATCATAGGTTTATATTATTTATATAATTTTATATTGTATTTGATTATATCTAAGGTTTCCATAAACCCATTATTTTGCATGGTTCCTTCCCTAAAAGGGTTAATGCTTACTATTATTATACATATGATTTGTCCATGCTTAATATTACTTATGTTTATATAATTATCCTTAGATACTTATGTATTATTATGGTGATGCTAGGAATTTGATGATTAGGGGAGGTTAGATCAAGTGTTAGTTTTCATATAAAACAATGAAACAAAAACACACTAACAAGCTTAACACCTCCAAGCCTAGATCATAAGGGGAGATTAGTGAATAAACAACAAATGACAAAGATAAAATAAAATTCAAATAAATTACAATATTCATTACCTTCCTTGAATGATCCAAATGATGTGTTCATTTGGTTTGCTTGGTTTATGCTAAATAAGTCTTTAGAAAATGGAATTGTATGGCTCCTTCTCTCCTTGGCACCATTGTTTGGCTCATGCTTACTTAATGTAGCTTGATGGCTTGGCTTATGATTTTTGCATTATAACACTATGTATTTGAATCATGCACCAAATCCTACATTATAACTTTACTATGCTCAAGATCTCCTTTAAATTGAATAGGTAATGGCTTCTATTTATAGTTTTAACAACTAATCCCAACCCTAGGTGAGTTAGAGTGTAGTTAGAACTTGGAATGGGTTTAAATTGAACCTTGGTGAGTTAATTAACCAGAATAAAGTTAAAAGGTGTCAAATGGTCATGATTAAAAATGAATAGGCATGTTGAGATATTTTAGGATATTTGACAACTCACAAAAAGTTAATTATGTATTCCTAGGATATATTTTGATTTTTGAATTTCCTTTTTGATAATTAATTAATTGATAATGGATAATTCAATTAGGCATTTGATAAGGTTTAGTATAGTAATTAATTTTGTTTAGGATTTTTTAAAAATTTCAAGATTTGAATTAATTTATGTGTGTATTTTCCCCCTTTAATAGGTATATAGGCCAAATTGTATGCTATGAAGCCAAATTTGAGATGTTTAGTGATTCTTAGGCTTGATTTACAAAGGTTGTTAAGAATCAATCTAAATTATAGTATGAAGCCATTAGTGGCCAATTTATGGTGTCTATAGTCTACCCCTATTTGGGAAGGCATTGCAAGATGTAAGAATAGTAACATCTTCTCAAATATTGAAAAGGTCCTATATGCTTATGACTTCAATAGTAATAGATCAACTATAGGATGCCCCCTCAATGGAGTGGTTAGCAAAGGGGTCAACAAATGGTCCCTCAAAAGAAGGAAATGAGTGGACCAATCAAATGAAATTGATGGGGTAGAATGAACTAATTGTCTTAAAGGTGATTATAAATAGTGGCATATGGAGTTGCCCCAATTAGGATACACAAATAGGATGATTTTCCCATAGGCAATTATAATCATCAGCATAGGTGGGATAAGAAAAAAGGTGATGATTTGCACAAAGTTGGTCATAATCATAAAATAAAGCTGAGGGTAACAAGAGACTAATTTTCCCAAAGGTGGTTATAATCATCAAAAAAGGCTTAGGGTAATAAGAGACTAATTTTCCCAAAGGTGGTCACAATCAATTAAAGGGAAAACAATGATTTACCCACAAGTAGTTATAATCATTAGGTAGATAAAAACATCACTCACATGGTTATAATAAATTGAATGATTTTCCCAAAGGTGGTTATAATCATTAACCCTCAAATCGGTGGAAACCAAAATACTATCCCAAAGGTGGTTAGAATCATTAGTAATGCAAGTGGGATGTTGTACAATGATTTGACCAAAGGTGATTATAAGCTTTGTACCCTAAATATGGCAAACAAGTGGGACATTAAATAATGATTTGACCAGAGGTGATTATAATCATTAGTATCCCAATTATGGAAAACATGATATGAAAGATGATAACAAATTGATACAGAGGTGAAACATGAATTAAGAAACTTGTTAGTAGGGAGATGCTCATCCAAATTGGTAAGGAAGAAAATTATTTCATTTTTTAATTACTATATTTAGTATATGATTTGGATTAGATTAATAATTTTGTAAGTGTTGGTGCCAAGGAGATATCATTGTTACATTCTCCATGTAGACTCATTGAATCTTTTTGTTTTGGCAACACATGATGGTATGCATCATGATCTAACACCATGAGGACTGGACCAAAATATGAATAAGTACTGACTCCTGATCTAATAATCAATTGAAAATAATGCACCAATGATAAAAACCATGATGATAATGTTGACATATTAATATGGATGAATTCAAGAATAATATGCAAGGAATCACATAATGAATGTATATAGATTGAATCAAGTCAAAATAATAAAGTAAACAAATAATCAAACAAACAAGACACTAATAAAAACAAACAAACAAACAAAACGAAGAGAAATAACAAATAGATAATGGTTAATCATAATGTTAGTACAAATATTATGACATAAATAAGACAATGAGCATTTCTAGTAAAAAATAGGTGATAACTTAACAAAAAAACAATATGGAGGAATAGAAGAAAAGGAAGGGTAGTGGTCAAACTTTCTCTAGATGCACTAGGCAAGTGGATGTTGCCTACATAGTTCCATGGATGTAACATCAAACAAAAACTTTAGGATAAATTTAGTTCTCCCAAGATATGGGATAGAAGAAAATGATGAAAATAAAACATTATGGATGTTATATAAAAATATGGTAATGGACTTGGAAAATGGAAAGACCATGGGATGAAATGCCAAAAAGGATGGGGAAACTAAATGACAAATGGTTTCTTATGAATTAGTAAGGGTTCCTAGAATCCTTAAGGTGAATATGTGATCAATGATTTTGGTTTTTATAAATCAAATTTAAAAATGTTTTTTGAATTTTTTGAGCATCTCAACTTGATCAAGAATGATGAGATACTAAATGGTCCAATCTCACAAAATGGTGAGAACGTTCAAACTAAAAATTCTCTCAAAATAATGAGATCATGGCAAAGGGGTGACTAAGCTAACCTCAACAAGTATCAAACATTACCTACGTAGTCTTAGGATGAGACTTTTAGTCACTATAATTTTGCCTTATAGTGGAGGAATCTAACTAGTGTAGTAGCCAATTAAAACAAAATAGGAAAAGTGGGCATAATGGCATAGTATGCCATAGGAATGGTAAGTTGGTATGTCAAGGCATAATAAACAAGTGTTGCCCCTAATTTCACCATAGGTGGTTATAACTAAGAAACAATGACATAGATCAATGATGCTAATATTCCCATAGGTAGTTATAATTAGTATCAATACCATGGGACACTCATTTGCTGATAGGTAGTTATAATTAGGACCACCAATGGTATAGAATAAAACAAGAAATGAAGGATACAATTGCCAAACTTTTATCATACTACTCTAAAATATATCCTCTATCTAGAATTATTGAAATAAATACTAACACTAATTTGAATCTTCATGATAAAAATGGAACCAATGGAATGGAACCAAGGTTGAATGGGTTAGATAGGGAGGGTCAAAACAACTCAGTCGATAGAAAAGGTATGGAAGAATAGAATGGTGGAATGACAATGTGGTAGAATGGTAGAATGGTATGGTAAAAATAAAAAAGTTGATAATATGGTACAACTTGAAATGGTAATCATAGACAATACACCAAGTCACTCAAGTGAAGTAACACTTGAGGTGTATAATGTTCATTATCTTATCAAGTTGATCCCCATCTGATGTGGTGAACTTTTATGCTCTAGTGCTATAGTTTACAATAATGATGAAAGGACCTACCCAACTGGGTTCGAACTTGAATTTATGTTTCTTCTCAGTGGTGGTATTATTTTAGTTTTATTTAAGGACAAAATCACCAAAATCAAATTCTCTATGTTTCATGTGTTGATTGTAGTAGACACAAAGTTAGTTCTGATATGCTTGTAGATTTTTTACTACATCCATGTGTTTCTCATCAGGTAACTCTATCTCTTATAGGTAAGCTACTTGATAGTCTTCATCATAGAGGATATGATTAAAAGAAATGTATAATGAAGGTAACTCAACCTCAATGGGAAGCATGGCTTTAATACCATAAACAAGTGAGTATGGAGTGGCACTTATGGAAGTATGATGGTTTGTATGGTATGCCCAGAGGGTGAAACATATTTGGAGGTGATAATCATGACTATCATTATTGACAATATTTTTAAGGATGTTGAAAATGGTCTTTTTATATGCTTTGGATTAGCCAATACCTTGTGGGTAATATGTCATGGAAAAGTATTGTTTGATATTGTAATCAACACATAGTGATTTGAAATCCTTGTTTTTGAATGATCCACCACTATCAAATATAATGTCATAGGGGATGACATAGTAATAAATGAGATGGTTGAATATGAATTTGTAAATTTACTTTTTAGTAATGTAAGTGAGGGGTATAGCTTCAACCCACTTAGTGAAGTATTCTATGGTGGTAAGGATATGTTTATGGTCATCCAATGAGCTAGGGTTTATCTTATTAATGAGAGCAAGGACCCATGTAGTAAAATACCATGGTGTTAGCATTGGTTTCAAAGTCTTATCTGATGCATGAATTAGATTGTCATGCCATTAATAGTTATCACATCTTTTGACATATGCAACTACATCTGCATCTATCATTAGCCAATAGTACCTAGTATGCAAGAGATTTTTGGATAGGAATTCCCCACTAGTGTGGGATCCATGTAATCCTTCATGAACTTCCCATAATGATAATGTAGATTCTAACTAAGATAATGAGGTAGAGTTCCATCAAAACTATGGTAATATAAGGTTGGTCTGAATAAGGTATAACATGTAGTATTGTGGAAAAAGGCTTTGGATTGTTTGTGAGATAGGTCTGGTGGCATAATTTGGCTGTAGAGATAGACATATAGGTATAAATACCAAGTAGAACTAGGACCAACAATATCACATATCATTATAATAGTTTAAGGTTCATGATCTGACACTAGCAAAGTTTTAATGAGAAATTGGTATTCTTTAGTCATATCTATTTGTTGAATCAATGATGAAATGGTGTCGATTGCATCTATTATTTTGTTTCTATCCCTTGGTACATGTTCAAACTAGATATCAATAATCTACTACTTGAGAGTGTCGACCATGGCCTTATATGTAACTATCTTGTCATCCTTGGTCTAAAAATGGTTTGTAACCTGATTGATGATTAAATAAGAATCACCATAAATCTTAAGATGATGTATGTTCCATTACAGTTCTTGTCAAAGACTTGAAATGAGTGATTCATATTCAACCATGTTTTTTGTATAAGGAAAGCTAATTCTGAATGACTTAGGGATTATATCCCCTTATGGAGTAATAAATGGAATCCCTACCCCTAATCCATGTGTTGTGAATAACCCACCAAAATACGTCTTATAGTATTGCTCCTTAAGAGGTATTTCAATGATGGTCATAATGGATTCATTATGAAATTATAATGTTAGTGGTTTTGTATTTGTAAGGGGTGCTTTAGCATGCTGATCTACAAGAATTTGGCCCTTAATGTATTTCTAGTTGACAAACTCTATCTCAAACTCACTAAGAAGCATAATCCCTTTGGCCATGAAACCTTGTAATGTTGTTTTTCATATTAGATACTTGAGTGGATCTACTTTATAAATGACCATGGTTTTATTTTTTAATATGTAATGTCACATTTTCTGAGCTACGAAGACCATAAATAATATTTTTCAATGGGTATATAATTGTACTCATGTCAAACCAATGTAAAACTTAAATAATACATGACATGCTCCTTTTTATTATCATCATGTTGAGTTAGAAGGGCCCCTAGGGATTTATCTATCACTGATAGATGTAGAAGGAATGATTTTCCTACCATAGGAGGTATTAAAATAGGTGGATTTGGCAAGATAGTATTTCAAGTGATGAAAATATTTCTAACATTCATCATCCTAATAAAATGTTACACCTTTATTTATAAAATGTGTGAATGGGTGGAATTTATCATCCAATTGAGATATGCAGTGTCTAATAGATTGGATCTTCCCTATAAATTAAGGAGCTACTTCAAATTGATCAAATGTTACATCTCTATTATGGCTCATACTTTGGATGGGTCAACTTAAATGCCTTGAAGGGAAACAATGAAGCCAATAACTTTTCCTCAAGTAGCTCCAAAAACACACTTCTTAGGGTTAAGTCTAAATTTGTATTCTCATAGTCACTCAAATATCCTTATCAGTGTTATTGGATGATTGACCCTAGTCTTTGATTTACCTAAAATGGTATCGACATAGTCTTTAAAAATGTCATGAATCATATCATGAAATATGATGGCCATGTATCTTTGATAAGTGGTCCTTGAATTTTTGAGAACAAATGGCATAACCTGATAACAAAAGGTTCCCCATGGAGTGGTGAACATTATTTTTTGTTGGTTTTATGATGAGATTTAGATTTGATTATAGCCTAAGAATCTTTCTATGAGTGAAATCATCTCATAACCTATCATAGAGTCAATAATCATGTCAATGTTTAGTAGAGGAAAGTCATCCTTAGGGTAGGCCTTGTTAATGTCTTTGAAATCTATATGCATTCTAATTCCTTTGGCTTTTTACTGAGTAACACAACATTAGAAATCCATTTAGAATAGTTGATTAACATAATACATCTCACTTCCAAGAGCTTTTCCAACTCTTTATTCATTCATATAGCAATGTAAGGATGCATCTTATATAATTTTTGTTTTACTAGTTTGGCATTAGGATGTACCACAAGGTGGTGAACAATCAAGGTAGGGTCCAAACCTAACATGTTAAAATAAGCCCATGTAAATATATCTAAAAATTCCCTTAATAGGGTTGTAAGGACTTCACATTCCTCCTTAATGAGGGATACACCTAATTTAATCCATTTTGGGTCATCTAGAGTCTTGATGTTAACCTCTATTATGTCCTCCACTAGAAGGGTTGAACCATCTTCAAGAATAGTGGGCAAATATTTGAATTAGTTTTTAATGGTAAAGTCCTCTATAAGGACTAGTTATTCATGTTATCTTAGGCATGATGAATCAGAATCCTAAAGGGTAGGGATGTCCATGTGAGAAATATGGTTGGAAACTCTTGGATTATAAAATAAAATACCTATTATTCTTCAAGATTAAACTCAGACCCATAGACAAGTTCATTATTTTTTGTGTCCTAGATGATTTGATCAAAATATTGTTTCTCTTCAAGACTAAACTCAAACTCATAGATAAGTTTTTCATTAGTGGTCTCCTAGTCTATGTTTGAGGAAGGATGAACAACCCCATTTAATGGCACCTAAAATAGGCTTTCACCAGTAGACTAGAGTTTATCTTTACTATTTCCTTGGTCCAAAAGTTCCTCAAAGAGTTTTTCACTTTATGGCCTTAATGTTTTATTTAATTAATTTTGTCTAAGGGTGTTCACCCACTCTCCAAAATAGGCTTCAAGATTCAACTTGATTGAGAACCCTTATTTGTGGTCTCCTAATGGAACATTGTCCCTGAGTCCTAGAAAATCATATAACGTCTCATCATTTTGGAACTTGTAAACTAGCATGTTAGATTCTTTTTGGCCCTAGTCTATTAGTTGGGGATAATATAATGGAAGTGGGTTATGGAAAATGACTAGTCTAAAGGTACAAATGAAATTATTATCAAAAAAATTAGTATAGGGTAGGTCATCAAAAGGTCTATGATCAAAATTTACTTCATTTTTGACATTATTATCATTATTTGGTGATATAACATAAATAACATATGTGGGGTCACCCCTAAGTAGCTTAAATCCAAGTCCATATGTTCCTTCGTACCTAATCTAGAAATTATCTCAAATGTTCCCTATTGATTTGGCCCAAGGTCTCCTCCTTCATACTCTTAGTTCTCCATGATCTGATTAGGAATGGGGTATTTGTAATTTTTATAACAATTGTCTAATTTATCATTATAAAATAGTGATTCATCATTTATAAGAGGGTTTTGTTCTTGGTCATAGGCAGATATGAAAGTGACAGGTCCTAGACTATGCTATTTACTTTTTCCCTTTCTTTAGCATTTCATGAGTGGTTTAGATTTTGGTCTTCCAAAGCACTTTGGGTTTTGTGAAAGCTTGGCAATGTGAAAGGTGTCATGGGTCAATAATTCTCCTAGGCCATTAGATAAGATAGTATAATTATTGGATATTTCAGGAGGTGGCATGTGGGAAAGTGAATCAACGGTATTAGGGTCAATGCAATTGAATTCTAGTGAATTAAAAAGTATTTATTTCCCTTTATCTTTCTTGGTAACTATATTCATGCCAAAATGGTAGTTATAGCTTTTAAACTTAGCCTCTAAATTCTTATAATGCTTGTATGGATGCAAATCTCTTAGAATAGTAACCTCCACACCTGATACGAGAACTTGATATAATAGTACAATGTCGATGGGATTACATGAATCTCATATATCCAAGGTCTACCCAAAAGCATATTAAATGAAAAATTGAGGTCTAGCACATGGCATAGTGTAGCATGGGTCAAAGGCCCAATGATAATTGGCAAGCTAGTGGTGCCTTATGACTCTCATTCTTTATTATCGTAAGCTTTGATGGTGATTGTTTATGTTTAGAGATCTACTATTGTGTACCCTAGAATCTTGATGAGCTTTAGAGACACAATATTTAGACCTAATATATTGTCTATAAGGACATGTTTCATTTTGTACCACATTATACAAAATTATATGTAGAATGGATTATTATGTATTGGACAAAAGGATGACATATAGTTTTGGTTGAAGGTTAATTCTTGGCTTAGATCTAGGTGTCCAACTAAAACCTAAATTTTTTATAGAGATATGTCATTGATAACTAGGGATTAGCCAAGGAAATATATCAAGATTTTTTTTATGGATAGTAGACCTATGCAACAAATCCAAAATGGATATTTGTGTTATCATCTTTTAAAAATATTCCACAGTGTCAAACATGTTTTCTTCCATAATGGTAAATGGCTTATTTATAGCTATAATGGGTGGTTGTATGATGGGTGAAGTGGTAAATGGTTGTGGTCCTAGTATGGTAATCCTTGACCACTGAGTTGTGATTACATAATTGGGGTTAGGTATGAGACCATTATTGTTAACAAATGTTGGTGGAGGGGGAATAAATAGGATAAGTTTCAATTTTTGGTGCACTTATGCATGGTCATATGATAACAAAAAGTTATTAGTATAAGGTCAAAAATTGGGAATACCTACTTTTTGGTCCACTTATATGTGGTCCTAGGTCAAGGAAGGATTAATGAAATGGTTTGGTTGATTGGGTATGAATAAAAATGGTCTTGTTTGATTGGTACTTGGCCTTAGATTAATGGAAATGGTGTTAATGTGACCTCTTTTAATATGGTATATAATTATTTTTTAGTCATGTGTAACTACATGGTAGGTCTATTGGTTGTTGGTATCATTCTAGCCTTGGTTATGTCCATTATTCTAACATTGTTGGTTATGTGATTGATTTTATTGGTTTTATTGGTTCTGACTTGGTTGTTATTATTACACTAGACATTGTTGTTATTGTTGTTGCTAGTTTTTATGTTGGGGAAAAGGATTCTAATAAATGTTGAGGTTCTAACTATATGTGAAAGCTCCATGATCTAATTTTATAGCTCCGTTTTATAACATATTCTCAATCACATTTTTAATTTGCACATGATGATGTAAATTATGGCCATTGGCTTGATGATACTTAAAAAATTCATTTGGCTTGCACCAATATGGATAGATAGCATCCTTAGGATAGTGATTTGAAATAGTATATTAAATTAGATTAGTTACAGTGAGATTGAGAAACATAGATTTAAGGGGTTATCTAAGGTTACTAAAGACATGATGAGTAGGCACAATTCTCCTTAGAGGAGGGTTTTGTAAAGACATAGGTTGTTGTGATTATTTCATTTGTTGAAGAGGTTATTGGTTAGGAGTAATTTGGGAATGTAGTGTAGGCTGAGCATATGGTGTATTCAAAATTTAAACATGTCATGACTCTATTACTCCATTTCCCATAACATTCTTATTATGATTTAACTTCTTGGGTTTATCATAATTATTGACCTAAGTTTGTTGTGATGATTATACTTGGACATGGTTTTTATTCTAGCCATTATTCTAGTTTTGGTTTGCGCTATGACTTAATGAGGTTATCTTAATGATCCCTTTATTAATAAGGTCTCTTTAGATCACCAAAGCTTTATCAATGATCTCTTTAAAAGTTTGCACACACTAAAACTCTAAATTTTAAGATATCTCACTATGTAGATTTTTGGTAAACACAGTGACTAGTTACTTATGTGGTAGACTATGAGTAAATTGGCTTTCAAGGGCTCTCCATCACTATAAATAGCTTATGAATCTTTCTCTAAGATTTTATATGACATATGCTAAGTTTAATAAAGAAATATCATGCTCAATATTGTAAGATAAGTGTTTCATAAACTTATACAAATGATCATCAAAATTAGATACTGAGTTCTTAGGTAATTTCAAGAACCATTCCAATGGTTTCCTTACTAGGATTATTGAAAACAATATCAATAGGTATATGTCATTATAGGCCATTGGTTGGAATGTAAAAAATAATTATATCAAATGGGCTTTGGGGTCACCTTTCCCCTTATATTTTTCAAACTTTGGTGCTTTGTACCCTTGAGAAAATAATATATAATAGAAATGCATGTTGAAGGGGTAAAAATATACATTATACAACTTGAAGTTTTTTTGTGTATTTCCATATTTGGATGAGGGAAATTATAGCCTTCATTTATTTTATCTCTTGTGTGAGGAAATTTTTCATATTATTAGCCTAAAGTAGAGGTTATATGGTTACAAGTGGATAAATTTGATTGGGATATAATGGAGGAATATGTTGGGGAATGTTAGATTAGCTAGGGAATGGACCAGGAATATGCATGCATATATTAGGGTGTGATTGTTGAAATTTCACATACTAGTGTGTGTTATTCTGGTTGGGATTAGGTATGTAGGCTTGATGTTGGGAATATTATAGTTGGGATGGAGGAATATGGTTGTACTATGCCTATTGAGGTTGAATTGGGACTCTTAATGACTACTCATACCTTTTTAATTAAGGGGAACTTGTGAAACAAGACCCTATTGTTAAACTTGTGGTGCATTTGGTATCAAAGGCAATTATTTCTTAATAGGTACTTTGGAACATTGGAACCTCTTGATTACACAAATACCTATTGGGAAGTGGATATATGTTAGAGATTCAACATCTTTCACTAACCAATACTATTATATTTTTGGTTTGACATCATTTGGTTTTGGATCAACATGTTAGTCTATGACTAAAGAGGTATGTTTTCTACTACCTGATGAGCTGGAACATTGGTTGAACCTTGTTGAGGTGGCAAGATGTTTTACCTCTATTGTGTGGGTACATTAGATGGTGCTTTTTATTATGGAATATTACTCATCACCTATTGGGGTGGAGTAAGATTTATCACATTTTGTTGTGGTAAGCACTGGTCATTGGTTTACTACTTAATCCTTGATGTTGGGTGCTTGAAGAAGTAGCTAATTGAGGATTGGAGGTAGTTGGTTGAGGTTGGGAATTAGATAATCTTACTCCTTGAGTTTGTGAACCACTCATGATGTTATTTAAAGGCATATTTTGTTGTTGAATATTTGTTTATGTGCTAACACCACTTTCTTTTGGATTAGATGTTATGTGTGTATTATCCACTATGTTCTGTTCATTATTCTACATGGAAGCAAAAGACACTTTCTCAATATTTGGGGTATTGAACATGTTTTCTCTAAAAGTGGTTTATGTAACTAGGTCAAAACCCTAATTTTATTAGCCTATCAATTGAAGTAAGAATATTATTAAAAGAAGTGACTTAAGAAGAGGTGCATTTGACATGGTCATATTATTAAAGTTACATTCTAGGTTTTGATATGTCTAGTATATTGTCAAGATTTGAATGAAGTGGTCTTCCATGAGGCCTCTTTGTGTGAAAATAATATGTATATCTTGATATAAAATTGGTAAAATGGCATTAGGATTGATAGAAGATGCTTTTTCATTATTCTTATTGTAATACATATTATAAGGATCTCTTACTAGACTTGTCAAGTTTTCATGGGGAAAGTCTACCAAAGACTTAACCCCTACCTCTATGGCTCTATTAGGATCATAGGATGATGGAATAATAATTTAATAACATTATTGTTATACTTTTTATGAAACCATAGGTATGCTAGCCAAATATTGGGCCATCTATTCTTAGTCTTACTCTATGTATGGAGGAGAGATAACTAAATAATGTCCCAAAGGATCTTGGCTCTATTCCCATATTTGAGTGTTATAAGGTGGATAAGAATTCATCTCCCAAAATACATCTTCTTCATAAGGGTCTTTACCAAAGTCCTCTTTTGTGACAACATTTCCATATCCTATATTATACATGACTCCACTACGTGTATAGTGAGACATGGTTAAATCAATGGTAAATTTTTTATGATAAGAGAGTGGTTAGAATTATACAAAATTTGAAAAGATATGATTAAAAAGATAAAAAGGATCAAACTAGGTCTAACTTGGGCAAAGGGATAGAACTATATCTCCCAAAGGTCAATGTAAAAATTTGGTAAAAATAGTATAACATCAAATGTTTAATGTTAAATGTCTCACACTAACAAGGTTGAGTAAATGAACTAAAAACAAGATGCCAAACTTTAGGTCCAAAGATGTTCCAAATAAGTCTAAACTAGGAAATGTAAAATTTGATAGGTCTTTTGACCAAATCTAGCATCAAAAACTAAGATCAAACAAGCCATGCTCTAGGACTCTTGGCCAAACATGACATCAAAATCTAGACTTGAAACAAATGGATGATTTTAATTTAACAAACTCGGAACACTTTAACATAAACAAGGCACTTGATTTTAGACATAAACATAATCAAATTGGTATAAGTCACTAAAAAAAAGGCACTTGGAGATATACTAATTCTATTTTATAAATGCACACACAATATATTTTTTTAATTTTGGGTCAAAAATTAACCTAAGTTATGAAACCCAAAAGAGAAAGATCTATGTATCAACTCTTGCAAGATGAGGCCTACGAAAAAATCAATCAATGTTTGGATCAAAACATGTAAAATTTAATTAAAAACTCAACTCATAAAAACTTAATATTTAGTTAACCAACAATCTAGGTAAATTTTAACAGCATGACTACACTAAAACAAAGATCCCATAAGACACATAGTTAGGTTTAAAAACAATGACAATTTGGATACAAGATAAGAAAAGTCTATGAAATAATTTGAGTAATATAATGGAATTAGTGCTCTCAAAAGTTATAAATAACGGTTTGTTTCAATAACTTCTAAGGCTCAAAAATTGAAATGATTTGGGTATCATAACATTACCTATTCCAATGAAGTGATACACACAACTTTTTTGACATAAAAATTGTCTAAGTTAAATCAAGGTGACAAAAGGATATCACAACACCTCCTAAAAAAATGTAGTATTGTAGATAAATAAACTCATTTATGACATGACATAACAAACAAAGTTTTAGACTCAAGAAAAAAATAATAAAAGGAAAAAGATTAAATACCACTAAGTATATCATCCTAGATATTAACAAGATATGGCAAGTGGAGTTGACTAAAACTTACAGTTTATGATTGTCTATATTGATCTAAAGTATGGCTAACACAAGAGAAGCATCAAATCAATTGAGTTCATACTATTCAACTTATCATGCAAGGTTCTATTCCTTTGTATGATTATTCCATTTGTATAATGATTAGTGGAATCCCTTAGTTGACCAGACCTGACTCGAGACTTCATTACAAAAAGAGAGGTCAATTGCTTAACCACCTAGCTCTCATATTATGTTTACCCTAATTTGTATACCCTACCATGGATTGGGGTTGAAATACTACTAGGAGATGAAGCCCCAGGTCAATGATTCCCTAGATAACTCATGAGAGGCAATGACCTCCCCTTCATAAGCACAATTATATGAAAATAAAACTAAGTGGAAAGACTTTAGGGTTATTTTTAGATCATCCAAACCATATAGGTTTTGGGGAGAGCCTAGACATATTTATTTTCATGCCTTGGACTAGGCAAAAATGAAATGAAAAAGCACTTTTGGTTACCCAAGTTCCCTATAAGGGATGGGGGGAGAGTATACATGTGCTATTCAGTTTGAAAAAAAATAAAAAGGAATAAATAGTTTCAAGAAATTATGATTGAAATAAGTGTTGATTTAGGCACCAATTTGAAATGTGTGATTAAATTCATTACATATCCCCTTAGATTAAGTGTGAAATACTTGAAAGAAATTTCACAACATAACTTAAGTAAAACCATCTATGTTAATTTTAAGCCCAAAGCCCAAATGTTCAAGATTTATCCTAATTCATTTTTAAACACCAAAAATTAAGTGTTTAAGAATTATCCATTCTTTATAATCATAAAAATGAAGTGTTGAAAAACATTAGCAATTCTAACTCTTTTTAACACTAAATATCAATATGTTCAAGATCTAACAAGATCATTTTAAGCACCAAATAGAATTATGCAAGACTTAGCTAATTCCTTTTAGCTACCCAAAAATGAAGTGTTAAAACCATTTAAACTTGAAATTATGTTCTTAAATCATGGCTTGGATGTGCAAGGGTTAGAAAGTATCCTTATATTTAGAATCACTTTTAATACTTTGAAAAAGTAGCTCTTGGGTTTCTATTTTAAAAAGAAAGTGACCATGGTTAGTTAGAACTAATCGAGGTTGGTTTTAAGGCAACCAATGTCAGTAAATATCAAAGAGAATTGATGATAGTAGTAAAGGACCAATACTATTGGATTAAGACTGATGTTAATCACCTGTGAATCCAAAGGCAAAACCAAAGCATAAAAAAACATTATATTAGTCCAAAAGATGATAAAAACTTCTCAAAACCTGTAATGTAATGATTAGGTAATGATATCAAATGCTAATAAAACCAAGGAAGAATGATAAATAATGCTAAAAATATTCAAATTTTAATCTTTGTAATTCATGTTTTTCCCTACATACTAACTGATGATGGTCACATAGAATCGAGTTCAGTTAGGAAGAATCAATGATGGTTTGGTAGAACCAATATCAATTAGGCCTAATCGATGTTGATCTATATGTAGATCCAAGTTAATTAAAGAATTAAAAATATGTAAAATTCAAATCTAAAACTAAAAATTTGATGATACTCAAGGATTTAATTGTCAATTTTTGAGTTACATATTCATCTCCTTAGTATGTGGGGTTCTTAATGTCCCACTAGGTGTGCCATTTGTGATGCTAGGAATTTGACTATGGAGGGGAGGTTATATCACGTTTTAGTTTTCATATAAAATAATTAAATAAAAACTCACTAACAATCATAACAACTCCATGCTTAAATCTGAAGGGAAAGTTAGTGAACAAATAACAAATAATAAATATCAACTAAAATGCAAAGAACTTACAATATTCCTTACTTTCCTTGAATTTTACAAATGATTTATTTATTTAGTTTACTTGTCTTGTGCTCAAGAAGTCTTTATAAAATTAATTTATGTGGCTCTTTCTTTCCTTGGCACCATTTTTTGGCTCATGCTTGCTTGATGTAGATTGATGGCTTATTAGAGGTATAATCACTGAGAAGGGGGTGAATCAGTGAGCCTAGATAATCCAACTTAAATTTACATCCTTTCAAAATATTAATAATTTACCACAATCATTCATAAAGTATACACATCATTTATATCGATGAACAAGAGAGACAATACAAGATCAAGTACATAACACATGACATATGTGGGAAACCCTCTTAGGGGAGAAACTCCATTGGAACCTAAAATTAAACTACTATCCTATAATAATAGGAACCAATTTAGACCA
Organism: Torreya grandis; assembly: GCA_037957365.1. Classification (NCBI taxonomy): domain Eukaryota; kingdom Viridiplantae; phylum Streptophyta; class Pinopsida; order Cupressales; family Taxaceae; genus Torreya; species Torreya grandis. Next base: position 346,449 of record JARHVA010003522.1, read on the forward strand.
GTTAAAATTGATCAAGGAGCTACCATCCCTCATTTTAGTGACTACAATCCCACAAGGAGATACTACACTTGTCTAATTGAGCTACTACAATAACTAGACATTTAACAAATATCACCTTATAAGGAGGATAGAACCCCCTAGATTTTGATCTACTACAACAACACCTACAAACACAACATATCCTAAACATTGATTTCCTACCAATATTATGGATATATAAAGTATATCAGCTCTCCTCAACTCTACACACTCAAAGCAGTTAAAACATCATTTTGGATCACCCTAGACCTCTTTATTCATCCTCAACCAAAAAAATATATTTTGACATATAAAAATATGAACCACAAGTCATACACAAAATAATTAATCTTATCTACTCATTGAATCATCTACTAGGAAATATCCTTCTCCTTTTCTCTGTAACTCTCACATATACACACACCTCTCAAGTTTAAAAACCATCACATTTGGTTTCACTATTTATAGATAATACATGATCATCACCATCTTGGTTGGATAATAGTAATTATTTAAACCATAAGGAATATATCTCATTAATACTTAGATCAATAACATCCACATGGGGTGGCCATATCACCCATGGGTCATCATTAAGAAACAACCCCTTTCAATTAGGCCAAACAAACACTTATAGGTCTCATGGAGACCTATTCACTCCATTAGCACAACAATGATCAAAATATAAACATAGGTCCACTTAAAAATGCATAGGTCCAATCTACATTACCCCTTAGTCATCCTCATATCATCACATTCATCTCTACTCACATCTACATATTTTCAATCAACTCAAATAATGACCTTCTACATTTGAACATCATGAATACACACACACTCAACTTTTTAAGAATTGTTCATACTCAAGATAGATTGATAATAATTCCAAAATCCATATAGTTTATCTTCATGTATTCTAAAATGCTCTACAATAGCTAAGTCATCATGAAACATCAAAATAACATCAACATAAGCTCAATTATCCTTCTTAGGTTACTTGTAGAACATGCATGAACACATAATAAAATTTGAACCTAAATATGTTTGACTATACATAGTTCCATATATTCAAATATATATTTATATAATAACCTGGATTCCTCTACAAATTCTCTTTTTACACTATGAGTAAATTTTGCCTGTATTAAAGGATATGGCCCAAAAACTAGAAAATGGTCTTTCCTTCGTTAAATTCAAATATTTGAATTCAAATGGTCAAAATTAAAATTTGGTCACCATGATATCATCTCACATCCTTGATAATTATATTAAATATTAATTATCAATCTTATTCAAACTTTAACTCATAGTGCACTACTGCTCAATCATTAAACTTTGAAAACTTGACATCATCTCGCTTCTTCCTAACATCTTAGAGCAAACACGCTCTGTCGATCTCTTGTACATAGTTTGATATTTATTTGTGTTTAAACATTGTATACTTTTAACTCATTTCTCTCAACACACTCCATTTATCTTGATTAGTAAAAACACTTACTTATGATCAGATCTTAGAAGTAGCTTAGTCTTTACCTCTACCTATTGTTATGCAACTATCACTTTGACCTCTTTGACTTGATATGCACCATTATATAAATCTATATGATCAATCAAGAACTATTGGATCTTCATTTAGTCTTTATATTTATCTCTTGTAAAATTTACTAATTATAGGAATAATTACAATTTGCCTGGAAGGCCAACTTTGGACGTCAATAAATTTTGTTGTGCTTAGATGCATGATCTAAAATTTGGACCATATGATATCCTCAAATAGGAAAATCCAACCATATATTAAAATACTCCTGAAACCTTTATACATGTAATATATAATTACATTAATTTTCTCACTCAAATATTCTTACCATAGAGCCAACTATGCCTAGAATTACTTAGAAGGCTAACCGTGTATATGCATATCTTTTGATGTGCTTCATCACATGACCTAAAATTTAGTGCATATCAACTAGGAAAAAAATTGAATAAACCCATATTATCAATTTTTTTTAATACCTTCACATGTGTGAAATATAACACCATAAAAATTCCTACTCATCTTTTCTTGCCACGTTATAAATTTGGCTAAGTATGGGAAAACATTGTCAAACTGCCTGGGAGCCTAACTTTACACTTTCATATCTTATGATGTGATTTGTAACATGACCTGAAATTTATCACATATAAAATATGCACAAATTTTATTTCAACCATATGAATAACTCCCCCTAACTCATCCACATGTGGCAATGGTGATGTCAACAAACTGCCTACTCATATTTTCTTCCACTAGACCTAAAAAGTCTAGATGAAATTAATGATCAACAAGATGAAATAAACTCATGAACACAAGCACTAAAAACATTATTTAATTCTGATATAATCCATTTCATATTCTTAAATCACCATACTCATCCCTAAATATCTCTAACCATGCCAAAATTGAAGATCAACGAAGCCTCCTTTAAGCATACTAGGATAAGCATATTACACACTTTTTCATTGTCACTTAGGATATCAAGGAACTTAATCCAATCATGAGGAAAACTACATGACACAACCATGAAATATTTAACAACTCTCCAACAATCTCCCCCTTTGTCATTGATGTCAACACACATCATATAGCTTACCTACCTTCTCTTTCTTCAAGCACTCTCATAATAAGAACTTTCTCCCCCTTTGACACTATGATAAAGTGGGAACAAAATAATCCAAATTACCTAAAAATACTACTATTAGGAGAAGACCATATAATAAATATATTACAAACTCCCCCTTACCTTAATCTTATATCATCTTGTCTTGACAAATTCCTCTTGCTCAATACCAACACTCTCTTCAACCAAGTACTACAAACAATGGAGAAAAAACACACAATAATACTAAAATATAATTGAAGTCACCAAAAAAAAATTATAGGGACTCCTCCTAATATATTTAATCCATTCTACCTCTTGAAAATCTTCAAATCTCCTTAAACCATGAAGAACCACCATACATGCTTACTAGCCTTCTCCCTCAAACTACCTCAAGGACCACCAATAGAAATTCATGCCACTCACCAAAAATAAATAATTCTCTAAACCAACTTTATAAATCTCATAAAAACACTCAAAACTTGCTATTTTGAATAAACTGATCAAAAATCACTCTTCTTCTTATTAGGCTTGTCTAGTCTCCTTCTAGCCCTAACTAGAACTTGTAGAGACCACAAATTTTAGTAGACACATCTTTAAGACATGAAAATTCATATATGCATCACTCTCACATTAAACTTTAAGTACACCATTTTTAAACACCTATATTATCCTTTACAACATACTTCCTTCATAAACCAACTTGCCAATGAAGCCTCCATCTTGATAAAAACATGAATAATTTAAAAATACCAAACCTTAAAATATATATGAATATTTATTTGACAACCCATTTGGACCATTCAACCTATTAAGAAGCTTCAAACCTCAACTCATAAGGAAACTTTCTAGCATATCCTAAATTAATAGAATCATAAAACAAATAGAGTCAATAAACCTCCTTCTGGTCAACATCCACCTCTAAAGCTTCATGTACACCTAGAGACAACCATTACACACTTTTGGACCAATTTTTGAGCTTACACATATTTGAAAACCCATACATCCTATAAAACATTTTAGGATCTGCATACTCTTAAGTAGAAACTAGGAAACCCAAGAGCAAACAAAAATTCTCCAATAACACACAAAATATATTAAAAGCTTGAAATCACTTGAAACACATCACAAATAATTACACAAACCGTTCTGAGCATCAAACTCTTCTTTACATTTCATCAATATCATTAGGCCACCTAGAAACACCCATTTTAACCCTATAGACACTGCATACACAACAACACTTGATTCTCCACGGAAAGGAGTCTTTTAATAAGAATAGACAAAGACACCCAACTTAACAATGTCCTAAAATAGTTTTAAACCAATATTTTTACATAATTCATCATATCCCTTATCGTCTTTGGTCATCTAATAATACCATTCTTCTTCTTCTTCCTAGGCTTAAGATAAGCAACATGCTCATCCACTATAATATCATTATTTTCTTATAGTATTTAATTGATAACACATGGAGACAACATAGATTCATGACATACCTTTTCATCTATGGAGTCTTCCTTGCAGTTCAAAATTGTTGGCCAAATTTGGCCCACATATGAATTTTTAGCATGGTTTGATGAAGTAGTAGATCAAAGGCTTAAAAATGAGTCTAAAAATGAAAATGGAGGGATCCAAATAGGTTCTCATATGTTATGAGCATTCAAAAGCATGAACCAAGTTACATAGGCCTTAGAAAATCATCAGAACCTTGAAAGAATGATCAAAAGATGAATAATGTGAATTTGAGGCTAGATCATCATTAAGATGTCATGGAGAAGTGAATGGACTAGCTAAATTATGTATTTTATAAATGTACCTCAAAAAGAAGTATGAGCTAAAAGATTATAGTGCCATAGATCTATACATACTAAGATCATCTTATGAAAGTTTCATGCCTACATAAGCTTTTTGCCTCAAGTTATGAAGCTTCAAATTTGGACTTATAGAGTAAGACATCCACACAAATGTTAAAATAAAGCTCACATAAAACTATCCTTTTTGAGATTAAATTTAAAGTTTGCGTGAATGTTAATGATAGTCACACAAATGTGAGTTGATAGGAGTGTGAACATCAATTTCAAGCTCATAAATTAGACATTTTATTTCAAATAAGTGGGTCCAATAGATTTTATGGTCCACATTAAATCATACATGTTGATTTGATGGTGTAAGAAGAATAAAAAGGTTAAGGGGATTGATAGACTACCACATGCAATAAGTGCATAAGGCTGTAGACTAATAATGAATCCTAAGAATTAATGTGTCGTTGACATTGAAACCATCTTGGATAGAGTTTAAAATTCAAGGGAAAGATTGATGGATCTCTCTCATTCATACTAAGTAGTATTAGTGGTATGAGATGGGTCAATGAGTCAATGATATAGGTTAGATATCAACAATTAATTAAAACAAAGGTGCCCCTAAATTTTTTGATGCAAATCAAGAAACCATTCTTGAACAAGGAAAATAGGTCTTGTAAGATCATCTTGTCACCATTGAAGCTCGATCCAATGCCATTAAAGGGACACACTGATGTAGTCAAGGTGATAAAGAATATAAGGCACCACCATTGGAGATCAACACGGATCTCTGGTTTTAAATTTGTGTAACTATGTTCACCATTTTTAAGTATCCATGCATATGGTGAATTCCTAGTTCTTATAGAGATATATTAGGTCTTTTGGACCTATTTAGATCTAGAAAAGAGGCTATGTGTTCTATAGGTCTACATTAATATAGAAAACTATAAGAAAACCAATAATCTTAAATTATTTTTCCACCTATAGATAAACCTATGATCTGGATATGGAAATGGAGAAAATATGTGTTTAATGTAAAGGGTTTCATCTATCTATGTGTCCCTATCATTGACAAAATAGGTACTCACCGCCACTCAAGGTATGGTACTATTAGTTTCAAGATTAAAGGATTTTATCCTCATGAACATGTTAAGTAGACTTAGGGTCCCAAGGTGGTGAATTGATAGTTGGAAGAAATAGTTAAGGGCATTAGTTCCACTCAAATATAATTTTTCACTATGCATAACAATCCCTGGTCTTCTAGTGGGATCTCTTAGCCAATAAAAGGAGCTTGAAGTTTATTGAAGCAAGAAAGGGCTAGTTCATTGGAAAAAGGCATAAGTGTAGAAATCAATCAATGAGCTACTCCCTCACTTCTTGATCATAATGACTCTCCACTCTCCCATTCATTATTCCCTTATCTCTTTCTACTATATATAGAGGCTTTTGAGCCAAAAAATGCATCCTCTTGGTATCACTTTGATCCCTCTCTTGGGCATGACTAAACTCTACCAAGATGGAGATCATAACCTCTTGAGATGAACACAAGACTAATTTTCATATTTCATTATTCTATTATAGTGTGTACATGTTATATTTACATGTGTGGTAGAGCTATTATCCCTTATCAAATCTTGATATCATCTAGTTAATAGTTGATCTTATTATGTAGGTCATGTTCAGTGTTCTATATCTTTTGATTGAAGCCCACATGTGGATATTGTGACTATTTAGTGTCTTATATTATACCTATCCATCATTTCCCTTAGTTCTTGATCATTTGGTGAAGCTCTTCATGAAATATTGATGCATGACAAATGTTTGTAATCCAAGATCTAGTCTTGTGTTTATTTCATTATTTTTTTAAAGTTAAATAGAGTGGGTCAGCCATAATTTAGGTGCATCGCCATATTTAACTTAGGTTTTCCTTTTCATGTTGTCTCTCTCTCTCTCCCCTTTCCATGGTCATTAGTAGGTTTTAGTAGTGGGAAAGTGATAAAATGATGCATAAGAAGAGCTATCCTCATTAAAAATCCTAGAGGTCTAACCCCATTATAGGATACCCATATCCTAGGGTTAGTCCCATGTTGAGCTATTTTTTATGTAGAACCTGAACACTTCTACTTCTAGCTAGGGTGAAATCTATACCTCTAATAGTTCTAACACACTTGATGGAACTAAGGTCCAAAACAGTGAATGGATTTTTGGTTTTCTTATACATATCAATCTTTAGAGGCATTCTACAAACATCATTGGTGACTCTAAGAATATATCAACTAATTAATCAGCCTAACTATGTGCCTAATCATCATAATCTGGTATGTACAATCAATCATCTGATCAATATGCTTATCCTCTACCCCAACATCACATTTATTAAGAAAATAATTTTTATGTGTTCCCCCAAATTGGCCCTAAAATAACCTATCAACCTTATCATGGCCTTTGTCCTCTTTCTACCATTGTATATGACCAAGGTCAGCCTTCTTTGCATTTAAATCAGTTATCTACTTTTGATTTTCAAGACTAGGATTATCCTATTACATCTTTGTCAGGTGTCAATCAAGCATTAATAGTTTATATTGATTTGATAAGGTAGATTGGTAAGGGTTTTTATTTTTCTCCATTCATCCCTATCCATGCTCTACAAAAATCAAGGAGTGTTATTCAAGTAGTGAAGAATAGATGGTTAGTTTATGAAATCAAATAATGGTCATCTTTTAGGAATGAGGACATAGCAATGATAAGAAACATGGTCCAAAATGTAGATATCATGTTAATATATTATGAATATTAGTAAGCTCATTTAGACCATCCTTTTGTTCCCTCTCCTCTCCAAGATCCTCAATCTCAACCTTTAAGAGTCCCTGAATGGCTCCCTAGTCAACCTTGTCAAAGTCCATCCTTATCAAAACTCAGAGAGGCAATATTGGACTAAGGAAGAATAATCATGAAGATAAATGCATGAGTTAGGCTTGGAAAATAATTACCTATTCATGCCATGGAAGGGATAAATATCTTCTTTCAAGAGTTATGGAATGTATGGGCATCCATTGAATAAACTAACTTCCCACATGTTGAGAAGCAAGAGATGAAAGGCTATGTATTATCCATTGAATAAGTGTTTGAGAAATGGGAGGAATATATTTTCAATCTTGAGCCAATAAATTGTCCCTTTCCTACCCATATGCCCATTCTCACTCAAGAGCATGAAGTCATTCCATCTTGGATCTTCTCTTATGATCTTAACTATTTCATACCCCTTCTTATGAAATAACCCTTTCCCACACCCAATCAAGAAAAGGAGAAGGTGGACAAGTTTTACACATTCCCTTAGTGGAAATAAATCAAGGAGGACATATTGAATAAAAAGAGAGGTGCTAGTTGAGATAGTATAAGAATTAGTCCTGGAAGAGGAAGGGTTAGTTGTGCAAGAAATGAATCAAGAAACCATAGCTCAGCTCAGTGAGCTTGGTGTATAAGAGTTTCAATCCTCTCTCTCCTCAGTTCAAGATCCACCTAAAAGAGCATTAAAATTACCTATCTAGAAAGATACCCTCCTAAGATGTAAGAAAAGTGAACTTTTTTACCCTCCTACCATCTCCCTTTTAAATGAGGAGCATGTTTTTCAAAGGATAGAGGAGGAACTTGCAGTCATAGGTGAACCTAGAGAGGATAATGTAAGTGTCTATGATGAAGAGATCATGATGGGTAGTCTACTTCATCCAAAAAGTGTAAATTTAGGTTTAGAAGAGCCCTTTTGACATGTATTTGACATAAATAAATTGGACCCTGATGAGGTCAACCCTCAAGATGAAAATAAAGAAGATTTTGAATGGACCATTGAAGGTCCATTCTACTTAAATGAAGAAGATGATTAGGACCAGGTGTCTAAGGTGGGTACACTTTAATACAAGGTGTAAAATTAAGATAGACATGGTATGTTGGAGTTAGAGGAAATCAAATTAGATATTTATTAAAATAGGTATGATACTTCAAACCATGGATGGTCAAATCAACCCTCATTTGTAGTTGAAGAACTAGATGAATTCTTAAGTTAGGTTAATGAATGAGACATCTCAAGTTCTCAAGTGATTCAATTTAATGAACATACTAGTGAATACTTTGAAGAGTTATGGTAGTGGTTTAGTTCCATAACCAAATATTTTAAATTAGTTGAGGGACATGTCCTTCTATAAAGGTATGAATAGGTTACTCTAAGCATGATCTAGTTTTGATTTACATAAGGACAAGGTGGAAGAACATGGTATTTTTGAAACACAAATTAAACCAAGTGTAGTTTCTTCCAAGATCCTAAATGAAGTATTCATGTAAGATTATCTCAAGAGTGATGAGAAACAATAAGCAAGTGCTCCCATAGTCCAACATGAACCAAGATTGGAAGTCTTAGACTAGTATGTCTATATTGGAGGCATGTTCATTACATTCCATCCAATGGGAGGTGCATCAGAAGGATTGGCCATCAAGTTACATAGCTCATCAATTCTAATACCTTAAAAGTAAGGTATTTTTCAACTTGATTTGTTACAAGTGAATGATACTCATAGTTTTCCATTTGACCTATGAGGGAGGTGCTTATAAATTGTTTTAAAATATTGTATATATTAAAGAAGGTTCATGCTTTTCTCTAAGTACCTTTATGTACATTTTATTTAGTAGGTTAGTTTCACTTCAATAAGTGCCTTGGGCACTCTATCTTGTTTTTTTATTTTCTTGGTCCTTTGTATTTGTTTCAAAAATGTTAGTGAGTCACCAAAGATGTTGCCAAAGATGTTGGCCAAATTTGGCCCACATATGAGGATTTAGCATGGTTTGATGAAGCAGTGGATTAAAGGCTTATAAATGAGTCCAAAAGTGAAAATAGAGGGATATAAGTAGGTTATCATATGTTTAGAGTATTTAAGAGAATTAAATAGGTTACACATGCTTTAGAGAATCATCAGAACCTTGAAAGAATGATCAAAGGATGAATTGTGTAAATTTGAAGCCAAGACATTACCAAGATATCATGGAGAAATGAATGGACTAACTAACTTGTGAATTTTTAAATGCACCTTAAAAAGAAGTGTGAGTTTAAATATTTCAACATCATGGATATCTACATACTAGGATCATCCTCTGATAGTTTTATGGCCATGCAAGATTTTTAGCTCAAGTTATGAAGCCTCAAAGTTGGACCTGTAGAGTAAGACATCTACACAAACATAAAAATAAATCTTGAGAAAATAACCCCTTTTGAGATTAAATTTGATAATTTCATGAATGTCAATAATGGTCGTATGAACATCATATGATGGGAGCATGAACATCAATTTTATGATCATGAAGTAGCCTTTGGATTTCAAACAAGTGGGTCTTAGCATTGCATCATATATCTTGATCTGATGTGCAATAAGAATCAAAAGGTCAATGGACTAAAGATATCATTACATGATGTAATCACATGAGTCTCAATAATTATAATGAATCCTGATAATTAATGCAAAATTAATATGTGGCACCAACTTAGATAGAGTTGAGAAGTCAAGGGAAAGATCAATGGCTCTCATTCATTCATACCAAGAAATATAAATGGTGTGAGATGGGTCAATGTGTTAATGATCTAGGTTAGATATAGACATCCACTTAAAACAAAGGTGATCTTAGTACTTTGAATGGAAGTTGAGAAACCATTCTTGAACAAGGAAAATAAGTCTTACAAGATCATCTTGTCACCATTAAATCTCAATCCAATGCCATTAAATGGACACACTAATGTACTCAAGGTGATAAAAGATATAAGGGACCACCATTAAAGCTTAATATAGACCTCTAGTTTATAAATTTTTAGCCTATGGGGTTATTTTTGTAACTATGTTTTCCATTTTTAAGAAGGACCCCTACATATGGTGAACTCTTTATTCCTACAGAGATAGATTGGGTCTTATAGACCTATTTGGATATAGAAAATAGGTTATGTATTCTATAGGTCTACATTAATATGGATAATGATAGGAAAATCAATAATATTATATTGGTTTTTCACCTATAGATGAACCTATGATCCAATTATGGAAATGGAGCATATATGTGTTTAATGTAGAGTGTCTCATCTATCCATGTGTATCTATCATCGATAAAGTAGGTACTTACCACTACTTAGGGTATGTCATTGCCAATTTCAATATTTGAGGATTTGATGCTCTTGAACATGTCAACTAGACTTAGGGTCCCAAAGTAGTGAACCAATGGTTAGAAGAAATAGTTAAGGGAATTGATTCTACTCAAGTAGACTTTGTCACTATGTATAACAATCCCTTGTATTCTAATGAGATATCTCAACCAATGAGAGGATCTTGAAGGTTATTGGATCAAGAAAGGGCTAGTTCATTGGAAGAAGGCACAAGTGTAAAAATAAATCAATGAGTTTCCACCTCACTTCTTGATCATGATGACTCTTTCTACACTCTCCCACACATTTTTCCCTTATCTCTTTCTATCTTTCTTCTATATATAGAGTCTTTTGATCCAAAAAATGGATCCTCTTAGTATCACTCAGATCCCTCTCTTGGGCATGACTAAACTCTACCAAGATTGAGATTATAACCTCTTGAGATGACTATAAGACTACTTTTTAGATTTAATAATTTTTTTATAGTGTTTATATGTCAAAATTACATGTGTTAGAGTTATTCTTCCTTATCAAGTCTTGATCTCACCTAGTTACTAGTTGATCTTGATATGCAAGTCATGTTTAATGTTCAATGTCTTTTGATTGAAGCTTGTATATGGATAATGTGACTTGTTAGTGTCTTTCATTACACCTCTCCATCATTTCCCTCAGATCTTGATCATTTGGTGAAGTTCTTCATGAAATAGTGATGTATGATAGATGTTTGGAATATTATATCTAGTATTGTGCTTGTTTCATTAGTGTTTAAGAATAAAATAGAGTGGATCAACCATAATTTAGGTACATCACCATGTTTATCTTTGGATTCCCTTTTTATGTTATCTCTCTCCCTTTTCCTTAGTCATTAGTAGGCTTTAGTAGTGGTAACAAGTTAAAATTATGCATTAGAAGAGATAGCATAGTTAAAACTCCTAGAGGTCTAACCCCATTATAGGATACCCATAGCCTGGGGTCAATCTCATGTTGAGCTAGATTTGGAAGTAGGACCTGAACACTTTTGTTTCTAACTAGGGTGTAATCTAGACCTCCAATAGGAACCTCATCACTAGGAATAAATGACTAATGTTTTTTGCATGAAACATGCTCAACAACAATAGGATGTTCACTTGGATCCATACTCACCTTAAGACTATATTCAACTAGTACCTTGGTCCTCTCCTTGATCTTAGTCTCTTTATCCATGACATAAGTAGACAATGAGACCCCTTGACACTCATTAAATTTTGTATCATTATCCACCATAGTTAATAGATTAATTGGACCAACATACCCATCATGACTATTACTTACCACCTTTGGTTTTCATGAGTTAACTTGCCTTCTTCCTTACACTCTAGGAACCTGATTGAACTCATTTTGACTTGATGGCCTTTACTTTTATAACCTAGAAATGTGTCCAATATTCTCATAGTTGTAGTAAACAATACTCCTTAATGGAAATATAGTTTGTCTTACCTTTTTTGGACATAAACTTGTAATGTGTCCGATGTCATGACAAATGAAACAACCTCCTATTTTTGAAGTGTACTTACCTTGTCTAACCTTATGTGGGAAATGGTTTGCAAAGTGTCCCACATCAAAATAGTTGAAGCACTTAACTTTATTTACACCTTTTGATTGATGACCCACATCATAGTTCCATGCAAACTCATTTCTAACATGTGTAACAGTAACCATTAAAACTTGCATACCTCATGGCATTTGGCTAATGTTGAGGTTAACATCCCCCTCATTTTTAAAAATTGGGGCCCGTGAGATATTTTGAACCTTTACTATGAAATCATGGATTGTTTTGAACATTATTAGATTTTGAATATCATCCACTCTTATAAAGTTAGTTTACTAATTTATGGTTTTCTTTAATCTTGCTTAATATTAGTAATAATTGGTCTTCATGTTTTATAGTTACAAGTTTCATGGAGTCCTTGCTCATAGATCCATGTTATAAAAACCTAGCATAAACCCTTGGTTCAAATTTTAATTTTGTAGGAACAAATAGGTAGGAACATTTTTTGGACTTAAGCCCAAAATTTATGTTAAGGCTTGGTCATGTTTTTTAATATGACCAAACCTTATCCTAAAAATTATGCCTTGCTCCCTTTTATTTCCCCCCCTATTTATTTCCTATATTTATAACATCTATATAAAAGTATAAAATTTGAATTTCATGAACCTTAGACTAGAGACTTATACTAAGTCATATTTAAAAGGGTCTTTGTGACATAAACCTTAGCCCAAATGCTTTTAATTGAATATTTTATTATGTTTATTAATATAATAAAGACCTATGTCAAAATCTATAATTTTGGTCCTTATGTCACTTTGACCCCTTTGGGCATGTTCTAAGAGCTTAACATAAGTATTTTAGCCCAAATTATGAATTGTGTTTATTATATACAATGTAAGCCTTGAGTTAAAATATTTAGCTTGGCCCCCTTTTTGTATAAATCTAAAAAGACTTAGGCATAAAAACTTTAGCCTAAAGTTTATTTCATGTTTAATAAAAACAAAATGAACCTTAGCCTAAGGTATTTAAACCTAATTTCCCATGTTAAATAATAATGTTAATTAAAGCATGTGCACCTTGTAGGATCTAACGGTCTACACTTTATTGTAGTGGATGATCCAACAACGTGAAATAACCAATGACTTTGTAACAAAGCTCTTAGAGCCCATGAACTCAACATATGGTAGATGCATGTTCAATATGTGACTAAAAAAGGTGCCAGAGCTTGAAAATCCCATGGAGGTGCCAAGTGGCATAACCATAGGGCATGATACCAAAAGGAACCAATGACAAGTGAGGGCCCAAATCACAATCAATGGCCCATGCTAATCCAAGGATCTTGATTTAATGACATGAATAAAAAGTAATTTTAAAATACCAATGGTTAGTGATTTCAAGGCATTTATGAAAAATGCCATGAAAAGTGTTAGATAGATGCTAAATAAGCACCATGCAAGCACAAAGCAACAAAATAAGAGATATTATGTGTTTGAAATGTTAAGGTATAAAATTAAACTACAAAGTCAAATCTAAGTCACATATAATCCTAAGTCCAAATAAGCTACTACCATTAAATCTATAAAGCCCTAAAACATGCATAAAAAACCCTAAGTGAACTTAGATTGATTATAACAAATATAGAAGAAATTCAATTGTGATTTGAGCACAAAGGAAATAAACTATAAACCATTTACAATATGATTGAGATCAATTTGAAAACATGGAATCCATGGTAGCTTATACAAAATAATTTAGGGATGAGATAGAATTATATCTATCTACAGATAGTGAGGGAAGGGTTTTCAAAGATACCGACCTAGACACTATGGCCTTGAACACTAGCAACAAGAATTGCTTCGACCTCTTTTAGACCATTAAGGAGATGCAAGCCATCAACAAAGAAGAAAAAAATATTTCCATAATAAATAAGAGGTACTATGACTTGTTTATAGATCAAATAGATAGTCTTCATTATGTTGTTACTAAACCAGAGGTACTCCATTGCATTGATATCCTTGTTCCCATTTTTCTAGATTATAGAATTGAAAATAACTGGATCATTCATGAGGGTAGTTCCAGGAGAGTTGTATATATTTCCCCATTAGCCTTTGAGAGGTATTATAAAATTAAAAAACCCCATTTGGATCTACCCACAATAAAGGAATGGATTGAGAATAATGATCTTGACACCATCCTTAGGCCATGGTTGCTCCAAGGTAACCTTGTGATCCAAGACCCTATTGACAACATCCTAGTAACCTAATTTAAGGAAGGAATTATGGTAACTATGACCCTCTTTAATAGAATATTTGGAGCCCCTTCAACCAAATTTGTCGGTAAGAGTTGGGTATCCTATGTATACTTCATGGTATAGAAAGGGCTCACTCCTCCAATTAGAAATATGACTAGCATCTACCTAGGGAGATAATTTACAACCATCAAAAATAAGATTAGTAACCAATTCTTTATGATGTCCTATATTTTGGATGCTCTAATAGCCTCCATATAGATCCCTCAAATAAAAAATTGGTCACCTGGGGGTAGATTTACAAGATCCCACCATTATTCAAAGCTACATATATTCAAATATAGACACCACATGCAGTTCATTTGTTATTGTGTCTATCCTACTTAGGTAAAATCCATCATATAGATCACAAGCCCAGGGCAAGCCTTATAATAAAGAAGTATGTGGAATTTATGGGAGACATCTAGTTGTATCCAAATTGTACTATGATTACAATTTAAGGGATTCTGACTCAACCTTACAAGTTACATATCTATGTTCCCAATAAATTAGTAGAGCAATGAATTACATGTAAACTTCTTCATGGTGTTGATGGAGTATGAAAGGATAAAAGGAAATGCCTTCTTCATCCCTTCAATTTAATAATTATTAAAATGATTTTTAAATATTGGAAACATGTGAACAACATTTCTAGGCATAAAGATTATTTTGGATTTCAACTAGATGATCTGAGGCATTGGGATCCTTATGATAGGGTAGGCAAGCATTTAAAGAGAAAATAGCTACCCAAGAAAATTTATGTGTATCAACCTAGTCCTTATGATCCTTTTCACATCAGGGCCAACAATTATGAAGAAGTTTTGGCTAGGCTTAAGAAGCACAATGTTAGACTTGATCATAGATTGACTATTAATGAAAAGCCACTAGGGTATATATGGAAAATGACACCTCTTCAATATCATTTGTTGTCTAGAGCTTCTAGGGAAACTTAAGAGAAGCCACAAATATAAATGTAGCCTCAAACACAAAATAAATAAGGTCTTAGTAAGGATAACTTGGAAGAAAGTCTTGGTGAGGGACCTTCATTCTTATCCCTACCTTAAATACTAGGGTCCCCAATAGAGTTCTTGGTTATGATAGGATTGGATCCCAATGAAATAGTAGAGGATGAACTTAGAGTGCTAGATGAAATTTATGGTTCTAAAGAAGAGGAGGAAGAAGCTTAATAACCCTAAGCTTAAATTGAAGAGGTTGAGAAATACAATGGAAAAAAGGTTGCTTTGGATTTAGTTCTAATAGCACCCCCATAGAAAAAAAGGCATAGTTAGCCTTGGTCTTAGTTGGATCAAAGAGGCCAAAGTTAAATTTCATACATATTAAAAGTGAAATCAAATTATTTAGTGAGGAATACCCTATTCATGGACCAATCATCCCTGATTGGTTCATTTATGTAAAATTGTAGAAGATTCCCACTTTGTCACAATCTTAGGCCTTGACCCAAACTATTAACATTAATGTGCATGATAATATCAAGCCATGGATAAGGGATTTGATGAAAGAGGAAGAATAAATAATAATAGAGACCATTTTAGGGTCAAAAAACAATCATATGGATGCTCTAAGAGTATCATGTAACATAAGGATAGAGATCCTAAAACCTTCGAAGTACATAGAGTCATCTACTACTATGTAATTCGATCTAGAGATAACTAGATTAAAGAGAGTGATAATAAGAAAAGCCATGGTGTGAACTAAATATTTCAAATTCCAAAAGGTTGAGCCATTTATAAGCTTAAATCTAGTTGGAGGGAAATAGCCTGGTGAACTACCCATCCATGAAGAGGATATTGAAAGCCTAATTAAAGCTCATCTAGCTCAATTTAGGGTAGGCATCAAGGGAATGAATCAAAGGATTTATAACTTAGAGAAGGAAAAGAATAACTTAGAGACCTAGGCTATCTTATCAATGCTTGAATCCATAATTAAGATGTTTTAAGAATCCTTTTTTGACATATTTGACTCTTTAAATTCAATGAAGTTAAGATATGATGTATTGAGCTAGTAAAGTGAGGTGGCCAAAGGATTGATGACATAATGGTAGGATAAAAAGGATAAGATAATGGATCTCATAAATAAAATTATTAGGAATATAATTAATAATTTCAAAACCATTAACCTAGCCCACCTAAATTATATATTAGGGATAGTGGTGGATAAGATCTAGAGCTTAAGTGCTTTGTCAACATGATTGGATAGACTTCTAAGGGATGATGAAGAGTTGATTGCCCATATTAAGCAATTCCTTGGAACCATGTTAGACAATATTGAAAAGTATAAAAACCTATGAATTATTGATGATGAGGAATATAAACATAGAGTCACTTTGGTGATGTAAGAAATAAGGGGAAAAATCTAGGGTCAATTAGGTAGTGACAACAACAAAATTTTGGGTATGATCCTCACTACTAAAGAAAAGATTTCTAAAACTAGAATCATCAAAGAATATATGGTAAGTGATGAAAAATAATTTGAGTACTTAGCTAATCAAGAAGATTTTTGTCTCCTAAATCTAGCTGTGGATTTGGAACTTGTCAAGGAATAACATCAAAGAGATATGGAGCTTTTGTAAGAGCAACAGGGGAACCCTTCAATAATAGGCCTACCCATTAATTAATATTCATTTTTATATAAAAGAATTATAATATTTGAAATAGGAATATTATTTTGTAAAGGTATATACTAATCTATTAGCATATTTGCCTCTCAGTTGGTCTAGTTTGAAAAAGCTAGTTTATTCTAGAACTTTCTGAAAAAGGATAGATGTCCTTATCTTTTGTACATTTGTATCTTATAAATGACTAGTATACTACCTTGTATTTCTATTAAAGGAAGTAATAACATCTTTTAAATGGAGATAATTTTGACCAAAACTTGTATACTTTGAGAAATTAATACTATCAAATAATTCTGTGACGATTGTCCAAATTTGATGTATCAATTGTTAATGTGGCTTTCTCTCAATTATTGGTTTTGAATATTTAATTTTAATGGTTTCATGAATTCTAAATTTTCATATGTGATATAGGCTTGCTAATTTGTGCTTATGATAGATTAGTTAAAGGATCTTGAATTTTTTTATTTCATTTGTTTTGTATTCATATGTGTTAATGCTATTTGAATTTGGTCACAAATATTTAAAGTAAAATCTAGCTCTTACTTATATGATTTCATATTATCCTTAGAGATTTTCTTGGTGTATGGTGAGATCTGAGCTTACACTATTATGAATTATATACTAGTTAAATGTAAGCTTAGTTATAATTGAAACTTTTTCATGATATTTGAGTTAAGGATCAACAATCACTTATTAGCTTTCTACCTTACCCTTCTCTTTTGCTTCTTTTTTAACAAGATCACTTTAGTTTAGATTTAATTATAAATACCCATTTAGATTAGTCTGTAATTTAAGTTCTTATCACAATTCGTTAATATTAGAATAGATACTTACAATTTCCTTACACCATGGTGGCTCCCAACTACCCATTAATATAAATTTTGTGGAACATATAAACATTGATTTACCACTATTTCACCATAGGTAACCAAATTCACCAAAACCTTATACTCATGCTTTAAAGTCTCAAAATTCTAAAATGAGAAGTGTTATTTGAACACTAAGGACATCTATGGTACACAAAGATGTATCAATAATTGTCTGATGTGATTTATCTTCATTCTTCCAACACCTTCATTCCTTGTCTATTGATTTATCTTCAAAGTATGATTGTCCTTGTTCACATTAGTCTTCATCTTGTCTTGAGTTACATTCTTTTGTTATTCTTCATATCTAAGACTAGTTTTATCAGTATCCTACTTTGAACACTCAGAATATTGTCTAGATCACTTGAGCTCTTTTCAAATCTCACAAATGATTTAATCTTATTATAAGTCCTCTATAACTCAAATTTTAATGAATCATTTTCAATTACATATCTTGAACATTCATCTTCTTTAGCTTTCAAGCTTATAGTCAGTATTTTCATTGAAAACTAAGATGTTTGACCATATCTTCATGCTCCTTGGTGTCTTCATTAATTATTTCCTCATGCACATTGGATTTCTCCTCATAGTCTTTGAGTTTAGAATTCATCTTCTTGGTAATCTTATTCTCAATCTTTAGTTCTTCAAGAGCATTTGTCAATGTAGTCTCATAGTCTACCTCATCTTCGTCATCATATGAATCACTCCAAGTAGACTCATTTTGATATGAGAAAATTCATTTCTCAACCATGAACATGGATTGATATTCAATAGGACCATCATCTTCATGTTCATACTCTGAGTCACTATCTTCACTCTAATCTGATGAGCTATAATCTTATTTGGTGTAGGACTTCTTGTTCTTGAAGGACTTATTCATGTTATACTTTTTGAATCCTTTATTCTTTTCTTCATCTTGGCCTTCACCATGATCTTCATCATCACTCTTCTCATGTTTATGAGGGAGCTTACAATAAAAATGTCCTATCTCTCAATAGTTGAAACATTTGAAGGGTAGTTTACCCTTATACTTCCATGAGCCTATTTTCAATTTCCTAGTAATCAAAGCAATTAGTTCATCCTCATTAATGTCAGATATCTCATCCTTTTTGGGTTTTTTACCTTGGAAATTATTATTTGGATTCATTTTTGTCTTGAATTTTAATTAAATATTTGGTCTTATATCATCATTTACTCTCATCTCATAGGCAGTAAGGGTACCATGCAATTGATCCATCTTTAACTGAGTAAGATCATGACTTTCTTCTATATCAGATACTTTTGGATCAAACTTGAGAGATATAAACCTTACAACCTTTTGAACTATATTAATGTCTTTTCAAGGTTCTCTCTAAGACCTCTGATTATATTCTCTATCTCATCAACTCTCTACAAAAATGATACCATAGAATTTTCCTCCATTTTAAGACTCTCAAATTGTCTTTGGTGAATTTGTAACTTTACTAGCTTAACCTTGAATGTCCTTCATGAATGATTTTTAAGTTTTCCCATGTTTATTTAGCATATTTTTGTTGGATTACCTTGGTTAACTTATTATTTATAATATAAAAATTAATCTCATTAATTTCCTTAGAATTATTCTCAAATAGCTTTATGTCTGCAACACTATATGGAGGAGTAGTAGGAGAAACATAACCATCCACAATAGATTGGCATACATCAAACCCTAGTAACATAATGTACATCCTCATCCTTGCACTCCAACAAACATAATTGGATCCATTGAACATTGGTGTTTGTTTAGTAGAGAAACTTCTTTGACGACTATCAATTTTTTTTGTAATGGATCACCTTCGAGCTATCAAGCCTTTACTAAATGACCTACTCTAATACCAATTGTTAGAGGTACAATCACTATGAGGTAGGGGTAAACTAGTGAGCCTAGATTATCCAAATTCAATTTCAAACACTTAAAAATCTTAATCAATTACTAAAATAATTCATGAATCATACACATAATTCATATAAATGAAAAAGAGAGACAATGCAATATCAAGCACATAACACATGAAATATGTAGGAAACCCTCTTGGGGGATAAAAATAAATAGAACCTATGATTGGAATACTATCCTATAATAATAAGAAAAAATTTAGACTAGATACAACTAAATAAGGAAATACCATCCCTTATTTTAGTGAGAATGTAATCCCACAAGGATCTACTACACCTATCTAGCTGAGCTGCTAGAACAACTAGACCTTTAGAAATTTTCATCTTGTAAGGAGGTTATAACCCCATAAATTTTGATTTTACACAAAAATAACTATGAAAACAACATAGTATAAACACTAATTTCATACCAATATAATGGAGATACAAATTATACCATCTATCTCCAACTCTTCATAGTCAAAGCATCCAAAACATCTTTTTGGATTACCCTAGATATATTCAGTCATCCTCAACCTAAAATAACACTATTTTGAAATAAAAAAAATTACCCAAATTTTATACACATATTATTTAATCTAATATTTTTATTAACTCATCTACTAGGCACTCTCCCTCTCTTTCTCTCCATAACTCTCACATACACACACCTCTGTCAAGTCTAGAAACCATCACATTTGGTTTCACTATTTATAAAGCTCTCATGATCATCACCATATTGGCTAGATAATAGTTATGATTTAACCCTTAAGTAATATATATCATTGATACATATCTCAATACCATCCACATAGGTTGGCCATGTCACCCATGGGTCACCTTTAAGCAATAACCCCTTTCAATTAGACAAAACTAGCTCTTAAAAATGAGAAAAATAGAAAGATATGACCACTTTAAAATTTATAATTCCACTCTAAATGACTCCTTAGTCATCCTTAATTGATAAAAGTCATCTTTGCTCACATTACATATGCTCAATCACTCAAACAATGACGTTGTACATAGGAACACCATGAACAAACACACAATCAACTTATTAAGCATTGCTCATACTCATGATAGATTTATCATACCTATAAAATCCATATATATGATCTTCATAGAGTATTAAAAACTCTCCAATAGCTAAGTCATCATGAAGCATCAAAATAGCATCAACACAAGCTCAATTATCCTTATTGGGTTACTTGCAGAGCATGTATGAACACACAATCAAATATGAACCTAAATATATTTAATTTTACACACTTTCAAATCTTTAAATATATATTTATAGAATAATCTTAGAGTCCTCTAAAATTTTACTTTGTACACCTTGAGCAAATTCTACTTATATCAAAAGCTATGGCCCAAAAACTAGACACTAGTCTTTCCTTTATTAAATTCAAATATTTGAATTTAAATGGTCACAGTTAAACTTTGGTCACCATGATATCATATCATGTCCTTATTTATTATATTAAATACACATTTTTTACATTCTTTTAACTTTAACTCATAATGTACCACTACCCAAATTTTAATCTTTGAACACTTGACATCATCTCACTTATTCCTAACATCCTCAACAAACATGCTTCGTCAATCTCCTATACATAGCTTGATATTTATCTATGTTTAAACATCAGACACTTTGTACTCATTTCACTCAATATGCTTTATTAATCTTAATTATTATGAATACTTTATTACCATAATATCTTAGAAGTATATTAGTCTTTACCTTTACCTATCATTAAGTAATTGTCACTTTGACCTCTTTGACTCGATACACATCGTTAAATAAATTTGTATAATCACCCATGAACCATTGGATCTTCATGTGGTCCTGATATTTATCTCTTTAAAAATTGACTAAGTATGGGAACCATTGCAAACTTCTTAGAAGGCCAACTTGGGACCTCAATAAATTTTATTGCACTTAGATGCATGATCTAAAATTTAGACCATATGATCTCATAACATAGGAGAATATAACCATATATCAATCTACTATTGGATACTTTGTGCATGTGAGATATATTTCCATTAATATACTCACTTATATATTCTTTCCATAGAACCAATTATGCCAAGAACTGCCTAGAAGGCCAACTTTGCACATGCATATATTTTGATGTGCTTCATCATATTACCTAAAATTTATCACATATCAACTAGGGAAAAAAATGATCAAACCAATATGATCAACTTCTCCTGATACCTTTACACACAAAATATAACACCATTAAAATTCCTACTTAGCTTTCTTGCCACATTGCAAATTTGGCTAAGTATGGGAAAACATTGTCAAACTACTTGGGAGCCTAACATTGCACTTACATATCTTCTATTTTACTTCATCCCATGACCTAAAATTCAAATCATTATATCTAGGCACAAATGTGATCACAAACATATGACCAAATCCACCCAACTCATCCATATGTGGTAATGGTGATATCAACAAAATGCTTACTCAAATTTTCTTCCACTAGACCCAAAAAGTCTAGATGAAAATAATAATCAACTAGATGAAATACACCCATGCACATAATCAATAAAATCATTCTTGACTTCTAATAGGACCCATTTTAGATGCTCAAATCAACATTATCATCCCTAAACATCTCTAACCATGCCAAAACTAAAGATCAACTAAGCCTCATTTAAGCATACTATTATAAACATATTACACACTTTGTCATTGATACTTAGGCTATCAAGGAATTGTTATCACCAAATATTACACCTTAGAAGAGGTTGTTTAAGATTCTTCAAGATTTTGGCAAAATAAGAACATTTTTAGGTATGTGGGTGTACCTATATTGGGATTGAACCTCTAGGTTAAGGGTTAGTTCCCTGAATATATGATGCAATATTCATCACTTAAGCTACTACTTAAATATGGGGAAAAGTGTTAGAAAATGCTTAGATTGAACTGACTCTAATGGAGGTGATGCACCAAGAATGTCTTCCACATAACCATCATATTTATATCATAATGAAATAAAGCATATAGACTAGTCTCTAAGTTTTAATATATTCTAACATGAGTATTTCAATATAAAGGTAATATGTGAGCAACAATACAAGGTAAATGAACTAGAGGGTAGAGTGCACACTCCAAGGATAATTGTGTTGACCATTTTTTGTCCAACAGAGCAAAAAATCAATCCCCTTCTTCCCCTGCTATTCAAGGCCAATTCATTTTTTATATTTTTCACAAGTCTAAGAATTTCTATGGACTCTGCAGGTCCATTTCTATAGACTCTACAGGTCCATTTCTACAGACTCTACAGAGTTTGGTTTTCTACAGACTCTGTAGGTTTCTACAGACTTCACAAGTTTTTCTATGAACTTAGCAGGTGTAATCCTTGGTAGATGAAAATTGATTTCAGAGAGTATGAGATTTTACAAAGCTTCTTTGGATTTTCATCTAAAGAAATTCACAAAGAAAGTTGGTGTCTTTGAACCATTGAACCATTGAAATAGTTCAAACACTTTAATTCAACACTTTGGTTCAACACAGAGTTCAATCAAAAAAATTCAATGGTTTAGTTTAATTGGTGGTTCAATCGGCCTTGTTTTAGGTCTTGGCTCATTATTTCAAGTTCATCACTTCATTTTGCAGCCTTGGTTAAATATTCAAGTTCATCGCTTGGTTTAACAAGGAGTTCAACGTCCTTAGCTCAATAGTCACTTAAAATGTTGAACCATTAAATTGGTTCAACAGGCTAGTTCAATTTTTTGGTTCAAAGACTTCAGTTCAAGACTTTGGTTCAACACTTTGGTTTGATCACTTTGGTTCAATGGATGGTTCAATAAAGGGACTTAGCGAATAGTTCAGAGGGGCTCAACACGTAGCATTGAACCATTTTTTGGTTCAACACACTTCATTCAATACATTGGTTCGATGCCTAATTCAATTAGTTCAAGTGCAATCAGTGGGTTCATCAGTGCACAGCTTTGAACTGTTAAACGAGTTCAACCAATTGGTTCATTTGGCAGGTTCAATGCATTGGTTCAATCAGATGGTTCACTCACTTGGCTCAACAACTTCTAGTTTAACCAATTAGTTCATCAGCAACTTCAAAATCTTGGTTCACTTGGAATCAATACACAGCCTTGAACCTTTGAACCGGTTCAACGAGTTGGTTCAATAGGCTCGGTGCACAGTCTTGAACTAATTGAACTGTTGAACCAATTTTGGTTCAACGACTTGGTTCAAAGGCTTGGTTCAAGGGTGTGCCCTAAATTTGGAGGGTATTTCAAGATCCAAAATCCCTTGTGGAGGGTAGAGAGAGCTATAAAAGGCCCGAAGGAATTTAGGGAAAGGATTTTCAAAGGGCTCAAAGGTGCAGAAAAAGTCAAAGAGCCCACAAAAAAGTCAAAGCAGCTAATTCCCATGGACTTTTTGTCTGTGGGAAAAATCCCAAAATAGAAAACCCATGGAAAAGATCACCGAAGGACGTGAATGACTTCTTGTCGAGGATGGTGATGTCTTGAAAGCCATCAAATTTAAGCAGACAAACTATCCATTAGGAGACGGCCGTGTGAACATCAAATTTAACACAGTGTAATAGCCATTATTTTTGAACTGTCTGAGCACCAAATCATGGAAATAGCTCAAGGAACGTAGTGACCTACCAAAAGATCACCCCTGAAGGCTGAAGGAGTATAAAAGGACAAAGATCCTAAAGAACAAAGAACAGGCAGATAGTGTAGCTCATAGATTCAAATCCTATCAGTAGAATGGTCATCACCCAGAAGTAGATGAAGTGATCTAAGTAATGCAGGAAGGTGTCAATTCAAGAATTTATTTTAGTAGTTGACAAAGTGCCTACCATGCAATCATCAAAGAGGCATAAATAGTGGTCGATGTGACTGGTTTTATTCAAAATGCATTGGAGAGTAGTCAAATGGTGTAGCTCATAAATTCAAATCCTAACAGTAGAATGGCCATCACATAGAAGTAGATGAAGCGATCCAAGTGACATAGGAAGGTGTTAATTTAGGAAGTTATTTTAGTGGTTGACATAGTTCCTACCATGTGATCATCAAAGAGGCATAAATAATGGTCGATGTGACTAGTTTTCTTTAATATGCATTAGAGAGTAGTCAAAAAGTACAGCTCATAAATTCAAATCCTAATAGGAGCTGACATAATGATAGATTCAAACGGTTTCCTCATCCCAATGCTTAGAAGGTGCATGGGTCACTTGTTAAAAAGGGCACCAAAGGGCCCCTTTTCTTCCTCTATATAATGAATACTTGTCATTTGAGAAATCATCTTCCACATTGGTAAGGTGTAGCCCTGACAAATTTTCACTTAATCAATAAACACATTTTTTACCTCTATCCTAGTTAGATATCTCTGTGTATGTCTGAGTGTTAGTTTTTGTTTAGTCATTTCTTCTTGATGCTTCCACAGGTTCAACACCAACATACCTGGTGTCTATAAGGTGCCATTTCTATAGCTAACAAGGAGATATATATTTGGAAGTACAAAAATAGAATAAATTACTATACAGTGTGCCTTTCATATCACCTTTGGTGAATCTCTATTTTCTATATTTTCCATTAAAGCCTCCCTGCCAAGCTTCTTACAGCCTAGTCCTTCTACCAATTTGAAGTATATGTATGTGTTTGTCTGATTTTAAGTGTGAGTGTGAGAAGGTCAGATCATTTTGGTGCATCACCTCCTTTAGAGTAGTTTGTTTTCCTACAATCTTTCTCCCTTTTCACCCCCGCCACATTATATATCTATGTGTGTGTGTGTGTGTGTGTGTGTGTGTGTGTGTGTGTGTGTGTGTGTGTGTGTGTGTGTGTGTGTGTGTGTGTGTGTGTGTGTGTGTGTGTGTGTGTGTGCACTTATTAGAAAAAAATTAGATGCATCAAAGGGAGCTAGCCCTTACCCAGAGACTCTCGCCTCTAGCTTTGCCAGTCCCATAGGTGAGAGGGGATTTTCCATTATTGCATGTGGAAGGCAAGAGCTCAACCTCCTTTCCCCGAGTGCAATCCACTATGTCAACAAATTGTACACTTTAAAAAGACTTACACACTAGAATACACTCTATATAACCTATTAGACTAGGAAATCTTTCTCAAACATGAAAGGATAAGGGAAGGAAGGATAGATAATTGTCACTTCTCATCACCATATATCACTTACAGACTTAGATAATTATATAAAAACTCAAAAATAGACTTGTATTAATGTTCAAAACTAGAATATAACATCAATCTAGTATGGTTTCACCATACATGGTGTGGTTGTTTTTACAATGACTCAAGATCTATATTTATAGAATAATGGTAGCAAGAGAAAGGGAGACTTGTCACTAAAAAATGGAATCAATCAGTTCAAATGATTTAACCACAGTTAAAACTAATTTTACAAATAATACTTATTTAAATAATTTGATTGATCTAAGTCAGCTCAACTGGTTGCGTAGTTACAATATTCCCTCTTTGATATTCCCTAACATTTGCAATGGTGGGATCAAGTTATTTTGAGCTAGATTTTAACATCAATCCAGTTAGAACAATAGGATGGATCTATTAGGGCTTTGTCCTAGTACTAACTATTCTTTGTTGGTTCACCATTACATGTAATGGTAATAAGTATGGGCCACTTCATGTAGTTGGCCTTTGGAGATGAAAACATTGAGATTTTCATGTCTTCCTAAGTGGCATCATTCAAAACATTAGCTCTAGTTTGAATTTAACCATGATCAAACTTAGCTTTATACCTATTTTTTACCTTTCCCCATTGAAAATTACTTTTTCAACCTTTTTCTAAGTCACTTAGGCTTGCCTTCATTTGATTGGTCATCAAAAACTAGCTTGGATCATTGATATCTTGATTCACTTTTCTCTATTGATCTTGATTTTCATGATTAAATGTTCTTATGCCACTTGTCAATCATGCATTGATCTCGAGATCCTGATTCTAGTCTACTACTTCATGCACTTACACCATATGTCAACCTATCAAACTCCTTGACTCATTGACATTCTTGCATGCCATCAAATCTGAATCCATGATTGAACATGATCCATTAATCCATTTGGGCCCATTTTTTTACTAGTCAAGTTATGCCATTAGATTTCTTCTTAGTTGATCCATACTGTCAGATATTTCCTTTTAAATTATAATGGCTATTTTCTAGGACCTAAATTTAACATCTACATGACTATCATGGGAATATTTAACCTTCAACATATATCTATTAGGACTTGAATTTGATGTCAGCACAAATGTCTTATGTTACAAGTCTAACTTTGAAGGCTTATAACTTGAAGCGTAAAATTCATGAAGGCACAAAACTTTTAGGAGATGTTTTCAAAGCCAAAAGGAATGAAACCATCTAATTTAATGGTCTCAAGAGCCTTCTGAGTAAAAATATTAAATACACAAGTTGGATTGTTCAAATTCTTCTACGTGATGTCCTAGAAATGATCAAGCTTATTTGGATAAGTATGGAAAATTTAGAGAAACATAACTAAGGAGCCAACTTTTCACATGCATAACTTCTACCACACTTTGGTAGATGATCTGAATCTTATCATGTAAGAACTAGGGACCAAGCTAAACAAACCCATATAACCAATTTATCCTTCAACTATCAAACATATGAGATATATATTTGTGAATATGCTCAATTGGCTCTATTGAAACCTCTTGAAAATTTATAAGTATGGGAAAACATGCAAAAAGTGATCAAAGAGACAAATTTGGACCTTTGTAACTTTTGATGCACTTATTCAGAGGACCTAGAACTTGATGCATATGATTAAGTCATAAATGTGGAAAAACCCATATGACTGATTCTCTCTTACTCATTCACACATGGTAATGGTGATGTCATCAAAGTGACTACTCAAAACTTTTATTACCAGGCGCAAATATCTTAATGGACACAATGAAGAACCAATAGGATCCCATGCACTTCTAAGCCATTCCAAGACTTCTTGGCATCCCATGGGGTGATATTCAAAACTAGCCCTACCCTTAACAAATGGAAATATACACTTTAAGTGAACCCAAAGTGTTTTAAAATCCTTGTGAGTAAATTAAGATCTTGGACTCCTTCCAATCAGAACCTTGTCTTCAGGATTTGTGTATCAGACAAAATGTTTGGAATAAGTTGACTTTTGGGGAAATTGTCAAGGGATAATTTTCATGAAAGAATTGTGGCATTATAATTGCCCTTCAACTTTCTCAAAATAAGACTTTTACCTTTGAAAATGTGTCTTTCATAACTTTTATAAAGTGCCCTTTGGATATTTTGTATTAGACCATTTTCTTATATAATGCCCTTGGGGAAAATTGTTCAAATAATTTTCTTAAAAGAAATAACCCTTATCTTCTACTTTAGACTATTTTTTTGAAAGAATTTATGCCTTTAATAAAATTATGTTGATAATTTTCTTGAAATAAATCTAACACTTATCTTGAAAAATATACCCTTCAGGTTTTTTTGCAAAGGTCCACTTCTCAAATAAATACATTTAAAGACTTTTCTAAGGTCTATTTTATTGAATAAATGTCCTTCAATATTATTTTTTTGGATAAATTATCTAAAATAATTTTCGACAGTTATCCCAAAATACTTGAAACAAAACTCTCAAATGAAATAACACTTAGCCAAAAAGGTGGAACAATTCTTTAGAGGGAAATATGCCTTGTACTTTTATTATGGGATTTGTGTGGATAATTCCTCTAAAGGAATTTTGAATGCTCTAACAATTAGATAAAATTTGAAAAATTTCCCAAGTGTAACCTTAGGCTTTTTTGTACTTGCTCTTGTAACTTCTCAACACCACAAAAATATTTTGCTTGTATATATGATCAAAAAATGACCCTTAAGATGTCAAAAGACAAAAGGACAAAGCCAGACCATGACCACAATTTAGATTTCAATATTAAATAACATAAAATGAGTTATAACATGTACTACAACATTATAAAAACCCCTATAAAATACTTTGACTATAGGGTATTGTTCCTTTTTTCCCTATAAGGAAAAATGGTCAACATCTTTGGTGATTTACCAAGGGTAGTATGCTTTCTATGTCATGATTAGTTACCTTATCTTGTCCATTGGGATATGGAATCATAAGTATATAGGTTTAACATATAAACTACCTTGAACAACACACAAAACATAGAAAATAATAAGAACAAAACATAAAGAAAGGAACTAAGCAAAACATAGTGTGCTTCAAAGCACCTATTAGGACACAAAAAAAACCAAAAAATAAGCACACACCTAACCTAATATTTACAATACAAACCTTCATCTCTCAATACTAGGGTTTTAAATGTATCTCATTCATAGGGATAGGTAGTTATTTTCCATTCATCCTTGCTAACTGAAAGGAATTGCTTTGCTTTTACTTGTTTATGACATATGGTCCACTCCATAAGGAGTAAAATTTAGTATGCCTCCCTATATTTACTCTATCTTCATCCCATTTCAAGACTATGTCACCTTATTGAAATGATTTTGGAGTTTCTTTCTTGTCAAAAGACCTATTCAATAGTACCTGGTAATGTTCCATGGCATGATGAGCTTTACCTATGGTCTCTTATAACTACATTAATTCTATCAATCTCAATTACATTAGAGTGTTCTCAATCAACTCTAGTTGGTGCACTAATTCTAAGGCATGCACCTCTTAAGAGTTAGACATCCTGGATTCCCTTCCATAGACAAGCACAAAAGGAAAATTCCTTATTGACCTCTTAGGATTTATCCTATCAGCCCATACAACTATCTTCAATTTGGTGTGCCAAGCTCTTTGGTTATGATTCAAGGTTCTCTTGATGATTTTGATTAGGTTCTTGCTGGTAGATTTAGTCAATCAATTACCTTGAGGATAATAGTTGGATAAAGTGCTCAAGAATACACCATTTCTATTCTCCCAATCAACTATCCTTACACCCATGAAAATAAGAGAATTATCTAAAATAATGGTATGAGTACCAAACCTCATTATGATGCTCTCATATAATTCCAAGATAGAACTCTCATTAGCCTCCTTTAATACTACTACCTTAACCCATATTTTAAAATATTAAGCTGATGTGAGTATCCATTTTTGACCATTAATTAATGGGGGATTTATCATTCCAATGAAATCAAGACCCCAATACATGAAAGGTTGGTCTAATCGGATAAGCTTTAGGGGAAGATCTAAAAGCTTCTACTTTCCTACAAAGAAAGACATTGTCTACACCTTTTCATCCAAGCATTACAATCCTTGAAGAGGCTAGGCCAATAATAGCCAACCCTCATGATCTTGGTAGTTGTGGTCCTTGGAGAGAAATGACCCCCTATTATCCCATAATGGAACTTCTCAAGTAATACTCCAAATGTATCTTAGTAGCACACCATTGATGTCCATCCTAAATAGTACACTATATAAAATATAAAAGGGAATAAATTGTAATCTAAAATACCTTATTTGTGATCTATTCATATTATTAGAGTACTCACCATTTTGGAGAAATATGATCATGTGTTGTGTCTAACTTTGTGGGGGTAATGGACCAACTAGTTGGGGACACTCATGGTTAATTAGAACTTCATATTTAGACTCATGAAGATCTAAATCTACATTTTAACAAATGCCTTTACCCCTTACTAGTTTTATCACTTCTATATCAACATCATACTCCATCACCTTAGTGATCCACCTTGCCCTCTTTTGACTACGGTATTTACTCACAATAAACTCTTTGGTACTGGGTTAATAGACCATAACATGAATCTTATTATTTGACAACATATGTCTAAACTTATTTAGTCCTCTTACAATATCAAGGACTTATTTCTCCAAAAAGGTGTACTTTTATTCATAATCTTCTAAACCTTGACTGAAGAATGCAATTAGATACTCCATGCCCTCATCATTATTTTTCATCATCATGGCTAAGATAGTATCAAGGTTGGAAAATAAATAAAATATCAATTCCTTTGTAAAATAAATATTCATAAGATTAGGAGCTATTACAATTAGTTTTTTTATGGCTTCAAAATTGCTCTTATGCTATTTGGTCCAAGAGAAGACCCGATTCTTCCTAAGCATAGTTGTGACAGGTTTTACTAAAGATGCAAAACTAGGTATGAACCTCCTTAAAAGATTTATATTTCCCATGAAAATTTGAAGACCCTTCTTATGAAAGAGCAATGATAAGCCTCTAAGATCGTCTATTATCACAATAATAATAGTAAGACCATCCTTAGAAATAATATGTCCTAAGAGCTTACCTTTATGAATAGAAAATATGCACTTATTTGGATTAAGAGATACCCCATACTACCTGCATGTTTCAAACACTTGCCTCAAGTGTTTCATGTGTTCATTTACATCCTTAAAAATAATTTTTATATCATCTAGATAAACTAGTACCATCTCATTGATCAAACCATTGAAGGCCATCCCCATCACCCTTTGAAAAGTGGCACTTGCATTGGATAGACCAAAAGGAATCTTCCTATAAGTAAAGGTCCCCCATTTGGTAGTGAAGGTTGTCTTGAAATCATCACATTCATTGACCAAAATTTTATTATATCTTGAATAGCCATCTAGAAGTGATAAATATTGAGACCCTGAAACCATCTACAAAATCTAATCCATCGAGGGTAGAAGATAGTTATTTTTTAGGGAAACTCTATTAATATATCTAAACTCTACACAAAGCCTTATCTCCCCATTCTTATTTATAAAAATAACAAGGTTAGGCACCCACATTTAATTCTTTATGGGAAATAATATCTTAGATTCAAGGAGCTTGGTGAGCTCCATCCTCATGAGTTACTCAACCTTTGGGTTGATGGGTTTTTGCTTTTGTCTAACTAATCTAAATCCTAGTTCTAACTTGATGGTATGGTGTTATAGGATAGGATCAAATCCTTTGAGGTCCTTATATTCCCATGAAAATATATCATGAAACTCTCTACATAGTTTAATTAATGATTTATTTTCCAATATGAAACATACCTTACCTAGTTTGAGGAGTTTATCTTTAAAGATCAAGACCCTTTCATAATTCTCCTCTTTTGTAGATGCACTCACTTTCTCCTTCCTCTTTTGATCATTCTCATTAAATATAATTTCTAAGGTCACTAAACCCTTAGGTATCTTATTGGTCCTTAGTTATACAGTCTAATCACCTAGCTATTCTTGTAGCCTCCTCTAGTTTCTTGAATAAAACTTAGCCTCATTTTACTAGAAGCGTGCAATGTGTTTTTCATTGTTAAACACTTGTCAAGTCACTTTATTATTAGGTACATAAGTCTTGAAAATTGTCTTAATATGAGATGATTTTACTTCTTCTTTTATGGTAGTTGGAGTGTCAAATTCAGATACTATGGTAGGTAGTCTATTAGTATGACTATTCTACTCGCTTGGGACTAAGTGAATATTGAATGCATTGAATTATTAAAGTAGATCCTGTACCCTATGCCTGTATGAATTAAGAATGGTTTTTGGAAGAAATCACATTCCTCACTTGATAAACAACCAATTCATTATCTCCATACACTTGTAGGTTCTTGATCTATTTTCTCCTTACCCATTGAAGGTTGTGAATCAAACCTTCATACTCAACCACATTACAAGTGA
This sequence comes from Torreya grandis, assembly GCA_037957365.1. Classification (NCBI taxonomy): domain Eukaryota; kingdom Viridiplantae; phylum Streptophyta; class Pinopsida; order Cupressales; family Taxaceae; genus Torreya; species Torreya grandis. The sequence continues at coordinate 378,925 of JARHVA010003522.1, forward strand.
AATTAAAATGAAATTTATTTAAATAATAATAATATTCTTTGGATGGAGATACCAACATAAAACCATCCCCTACACTAACTTTACTTCTTGAACCATCAAAAAACATCTTCCATTCTACATCATCTTTACCCTCTTCCTTGGCAAGTAGAGGTGTCAGTATTCCTTCCTCATGTATACAATATGTTCTAGATTATTTTCCTCCATGAGAGCTTAAAGTTCCTACTCATAAGTATTAGTACTATATTCATCAAGAAACAAATCTACAATTCCCTCAATCTTGGAATAAGTGACACCATCTAGAATAGAATCCTTTTCTTCATTAACAACATAATTAAAATTAGAACTTGTCTCAATGTAAGGTTCAATATGAAACTTTGCAAGAGGTTGTGTCGTAATTATCACATTGGTCTCATACCTTGTTTTGAAATATAAGAAGGACAAAGTAGCTGAGAGATAACCACCTATCTTGGCTGTGAAGTCCCTTGATAGGCATATTGTAAAGTGGGTTGGGAGATCAACCACAATAATGTCTTGCAAGATAGGGAAACTAGGAAAATTATGCAAGAAAACCTTTAATCCTTTTATTATCCCTACCATATTTTTAGGTGTACCATCTAATTAAAGGACCCCCTTGTTATGTGGCTCATATTTAAGGCCCATCTTGTTATCTATAATTTTGGGCATGATAGAAGTTGAAGTTCCACTATTGACTATGCAATTATGTAGCAATTTGTCACCTATAATGAGGGTTAGGTAAAATGGTGGAGGTTTATCAACCCTATTGGATGGTTCAATAATTTTACTAGGAGAATTTACAATATAAATATGTACATGATTTTTATTTGAGGTTGATTCACTAGAAAGGATAGTGAATAATTGCTTTTGTAGGAGCTCTTTTTGACCAAGCATATGAAGGACATCCCAAAGAGAAATGGATGTCTTAGTATTTTTCAAAGAGTATATGATGTTAAAAAAATCCATACCTACTTTATATTAGGATCTTTAAGTAGATAATTGCTTGAAACTTGACGAATAGGGGCAGACCTTACCACATTTTAACTTATGGGAGGTTTAGAAGCCTTTGGAACCACCATAGAAGCCTTTGGAAATGTCACATTTGTAGTTGTCTTTTAGGAGGATTGGATGAGCCTATAAGCATATTTCTTCCACCTTCTATATCCTTCTTCTTGGCCCTTGTATTTTATACAACAAAGGCTCCTTGATTTATCACTAAAGTGTCTTCAACCAAAAAAATGGTGAAGATCTCTCCTTGAGGTTGCCAACCTTCATTAACTTGCATCATCACCTCCTCTTGATTTTATAATATGGGAATAACCACCATTTGAGCCATTAGAGATTGGTATCCATTTTTATTTCCATCCATGAATTGATTTTTCTACCAATCTTCTCCCTACACCAAATTACTATAAACTAGTACCATCTCCTTTGCATTGGTGGTAAAGTTAAGATTGTATGTATTAGTAATCATGTTGGGATTAAGCTTCCATTAACATTTCCATCTTAAATATTGATAACCATTATATTTTTTATATGGGTAAGGGTTATGATAAGCACCTTGTTTCAAATTAGATTGTCTATTTTGAGCCTAAGGCTAGAAAAATTGCTTTCCAATCATCACTATTTTTTGCTTGCCTAGAAACCACCTTAGTTTTGGTATTGGCATTAGGAACTTTGAATACATATAGAGTATTATAATAAGCATGAGACAAAGGAGGAATAAACAAATTAGGTTTAATTCTTCTAACATGGATGATATTATTTTTAGCTCTGATAGAAAGCTCATATGCTTTAGGGAGGGTGGATCCTCCCATAGATTAAAGAATGACAACATTTTCAGTCCCAATGGATCTTAAATAAGTAGGGAAAACAAAAAATAATAGGTGGTATCATAGGAGGAGGAATCCTAGGCCAATTCTTTTGAATCCATTCATTAAATTCATGCACTATTTATTTGGGTCCCCTCTTTATCATGTTGAGCTAATGTATGAGAGAAGCATGGTCACTTTCATTCCCAATTTTGGAAGTCAACAACACTCCAAAATAATCCCATGTCATGATGCACCCCCCTTCTATATTCTTATAAAAATTAAAATCCTTCCCTTTAAGGGACATGGAAAGGAATCTAATGGTAATCTTCTCTTATACAATATTGTAAAAGTTGAAAAAATTAGAAACATCTCTAATGTGATCACTAGGTGTGATATGGCCCTCACCATTGAATGTGGGCACACCATTCATGGCATTAGGAGGGATGGAATCATATACATGAAGTTAGATTGGATTACCAATTTTTAAGGAAAGGAAAGTATGAGGTTTATCCATGTATTATTTTTCCAAATCTTTAACTTCTTCAACATCTTCTTCTTCTTCCTCCCTAGCAAAATCTATTCATTCTTCAAAGGGTAGATTAGGCTGTGAATACTGAATGGTAAGAGGGATATCGGGATGAATGGGTGGATTAATAATAAAAAATAGTCTAGCAAAGGATGGCCTAGTAAGGATCATGAATTATAGGGGGAAAGTTTATACAAAATAATGGTCTAAAACTAGATTTACTTTAAGGAGTCACCAAATTTTGAGTGGCACACCACTTTGTAGCTAGTGTTGTCAAAACCAACATTCACCTTGACAAGTTGTCTTGAACATAATGGGGTCCCATCAGGCATGATATAAATGTTTTCATAAATTATTTCACCCTAGAAGAGGCTATTTAGGCTTATTCTAGATTTGGGCAACTTGGGAACATTTTTAAGTATGTCAGTGTACCCATATTAGAAATGAACCTATAGGTTAAGGGCTAGCTCCTTGAATATATCATGAAATATTCATCACTTAAGATAATACTTACTTATGGGTAAAAGAGTTATAAAATTCATAAATTGAACCTATTATAAAGGAGGTGATGCACCAATAATGTCTTCCACATGACCATCATATTTCTACCATAATGAATGAAATCATATAGACTAGTCTCTAAATTTTAATAGATTCTAACATGAGTATTTAAATATAAAGGTGAGAAGCAAGTAGAAACACAAGGTAAATGAATCAAAGGGAATATTTCACACTCCAAGGACAATTATTCACTTGAGAAATATTTACACACTAGACTAAACTCTATATGACCTATTATACTAGGAACTCTTATTCAAACATGAAAGGATAAAGGAAGGGTAGAGAATCATCACTTCTCATCACCATATATCACTTACAAACTTGGAAAATTGTTTAAAAACTTAGAAATAGACTTGTATTAATGTTTAAAAGTAGAATATAACATTAATCCAATAGGGGTTTTCCATACATGGTGTGGTTCTTTTTACAATAGCTCAAGAGATATATTTATAAAAGAATGGAAATAAGAGAAAAGGAGCCTTGACACTAAAAAAGGGAATCAATCAATTTGAATGCTTTAATTATAGTTACAACTACTTATACAAATTATGCTCCTTTAAACCATTTGAGTGATCCAAGTTACCTCAAGTGGTTCCATAGTTACAATATTCCTTCCATGATCTTCCATGATGCTTATAATGGTGGGATCAAGTTGTTCTAAGTTGGGTTTTGGCATTAATGCTATTATAACAATCATATCAATCTATTAGGGCTTCGTCATGGTGTTAATTATTATTTTTTAGTTCACCATTACATGAAATGGTGAGGAGAAGAGTCCCTTTCATGAAGTTGGCCTCTAGAGATGAAACCATTGAGATCTACATGTCTACCTTGAAGGCATCCTTTGAAATATTGGCTCTGGTTCAAACTGAACCATGCTCAAAATCAGATCCATACCTTTTGTTTACCTTGAATTGTCAAAAATTACTTTGTCAACCCTTGTCTAAGTCACCTAAGCTTACCTTCATCTTATTATCCATCAAAAATTAGATCAGATCATTAATATACTAATTCACATTACTTCATTGATCTTGATTTGCATGACTAAATGTGTTTATGCCACTTATCAATAGCATGATGATATTAGGATATTTTTATTAGTCTGCTGCTTCACACACTTACACCACATGATGACCTCTTAAACTCCTTGAAGTATTGACTTGTTTGCATGCCATTAGATCTAAATCCATTATTGAATGTGAGCCATTGATCTACTTTGGCCCATTATTTTTTTAGTTGATCTCACACTGTTGGATTTCTACTTAGTTGATCCCAACCATTAGATATTGCCTTTTGAATTCCAAAGGCTATTTTTTATGACCTAACTTTGATGTTTGTGTGATTGACATGGGAATATTTAAACTTCAACATTTATCATCTAGGGCTTAAATTTGATGTCAACACAAGTGTCTTATGTTGTAGGTCCAAATTTGAAGGCTTATAACTTGAAGCACAAAAGTCATAGTGGTACCAAACTTTTAAGAGATGCTCTTAAGGCTAAAAAGAATGAACCCATTCAATGTAATAGTCTCTATATCCTTCTAAGTGATGATATTAAATGCACAAGTTGGCTTGTTTAAATGCTTTTTCATGACATCCTAGTGATGGTCAAGCTCATTTGGCTAAGTATGGAAAACTTAGCAAAATATGACTAAGGATCCAACTTTACACACATAACTTCTATCATGCTTTAGTGGATGATTTGAATCTTAGTACATAGCAACTAGGGACCAAGATGAATAAACCCATATGTCTAATTTATCTTTTAACTAATATATTATTGAGATAAAACTTTGTAAAGATTCTCACTAAGCTCTATTGAAACCTCTTGAAAATGGCCAAGTATGGGAAAACATGTAGAAAGTGATTGAGGAGCCAATTTCGAACCTTTGTAACTTTTGATGTACTTAGTCAGAGGACTTAGAACTTAGAACATATGATCTAGTCACAAATGTGGAAAAACCCATATAACTAATTATTTCTAACTCATCTATGTGTGGAAATGGTGATGTTAGCAAAGTGCATACTTAGAACTTCTATTACTAGGCCCATGTATCTTAATGAACATAATAAAGAACTAATATGATCTAATGCACTTATAATCCATTCCAAGCATTCTTTGCATCCCATGGGGGGATATGCAAATCTGGACATACCTTTAGCAAATGGAAATCTACACTTTAAGTGAACCTAGAGTGTTTTAAAATCCTTATCATAAAATTGAGATCTTAGACTCCTTCCAATTGGAACTTTATCTTTAGGCTTTATGTATTAGATAAAATGTCTAAAATAAGTTGACCTTTAGGGAAATTGTTGAGGGATAATTTTCTTGAAATAATTGTGTCCTTATAATTTCCCTTCAACTTTCTTAAAATAGCCCTTTTCCCTTTGAAAATGTATCTTTTGAAAATTTTGTAAAGTGTCATTTGGATATTCTGTATCAAACCATTTTCCTATATAATGTCCTTTAGGAAAACTGTTTGGATAATTTTATTGAAATAAATAACCCTTATATTTTACTTTGAACATTTTATTTGAAAGAATTTATGCCTTCAAAAAAATTTGGAAATAATTTTCTTGAAATAAATATGACACTTAAATTGAAAAATATACCCTTTGGGCTTTTTGCAAAGGTGCACTCCTCAAACAAATACCTTTTAAACACCAAAAATACACACACCATGATTATGAGTGTCAAAATAATCCTAGACCACCTTAGGACACCCTTAAAACCAATCTAACCCTTTGACCCCTAACCAAGCCTAATCATAGTCAATTTTCCAAACTAGCTTAACCAACCTTTTACCCACTTTTACCCTTCACCCTCGACCACTGACATTCAAGATGACCATGAATAGTCACCTTGACCATTAATGATTAGGTTTAGCATGCAAGCCACCCACCATACTTTTCTAAAAATAACTTTTCTAAATCTAGTTGTGAACCATTGCATAGATGAGTTAAAACTAAGAAGTTTAGTTCACATCTTGTTGTAACTCTCTTACCTTGCCTATAAGAAGAGAGGAGCAAGGAGGTGAAAATCATTTATAATTTTTATCAAGAGCTTGTGTATTTAGAGTTCCTTTGTTTTGTAGGTTAATCATTATTAAAATCTAGCCTCCACATTAGATAGTCAACTTTTGAGTGCCACTCTACCAAAGCATCAAGTACTATTACTTTACCAAAATCATGTCAGGTTCCACCCATAATTCAACTACCTCAAGCATCTACCCAATCAGATTTTTACAAGATAATTAGTTGTTTTTTATATTTAATTACTATATTTTATTTTTTCACTTAGCCCAACACCAACCCATCTCTCAAAAAATCCATCTTGTGATCCTGTCAATCAGCTATTTACAAACCTAGACCTATACATAGTAATCATAAATGGTTATCTCAACCACCAATGGTGTGTCTAATTTATAATGGTCAGCTTGACCATCGATGGTCACCTTAACCTCTGATGATCACCCTAACCACCGATGGTCATTACGGTAGTAAATTCTAGCAAGCTTTTTTCACCTACCTATCCCTAATTAAATCTGATTTTAAATGTCCCTACCTATTCATATACCCTTTTCTATTTTTCTAAAGCTAATCCAAACCACCTAGCACTAATATTAGTTTGCTTATTATTTATTTATTCATTTTTAGTCTACTTTTTAAGTAATCATATTTTATGTTATATTTTCTTACCTTTTGATTATCGATACAAGTAATTTCTATTATTTTTATAAACTTAATTATTTCAAATGTGTGGATTGACAAGACTCGAAAAATCTCTTGATTTTGGGATCTACCCAACACTAGGCAATCCACCTAGCTACCTATTAGCAAACAAATTTGCTTTAGTGATATCTTATTTTTAGATTATCCTCCCATGACAAAGAGTAGTTTTTTACAATCATTTAATTCAATGTGCACACAACCAAACATGTTTTTCAACCATACCCATACTTATTTTCTTCTTCTTCCTTCTCTAAATATAAGCTAAAATTCACTGAAACATTTTGGTATGCCTAGTGGGACCTTGAGTCTTTAATTTAGTTTTTTCTTCTTTGCATTCATGTTATTTTCTCTCTATTTATGATCATTAATGAAACTAAAATTTATTTTTTGGTTTAAAATTAAGTGCATACATTGATTGCTTACAAATTTTAGCTCACATAGTTTAACTTAAAGCAAAGTAATCCTATCATAGCATCACTCTTGTTACACACACTAAACCAAACCAATTTCACCAATTAAACTTCAAATAAGCTTGATAGAGGGCCCAAATAGGATTTCATCACCTATCGATAACATTACCCTTTCCTGATGATCCTACTTAGAGGTCATTACTGAGGGGAGAAATAGCTTAGCTCTCTAGTTGAGTATAAAATCTAGAAATCAATATATTTTGGCTAAGCACTTGACACCCTTATCATTGTGGTGTATGAAGTGAGGGGGTAGGCCCCAATACCAAGCCACATATTGATTCCAATATAGATTATTTTTGAGTTCCTAAACACAAATTTAAACCATCCATAGATTTCTTCTCTAGTACCTACTCTACAAGCTAGTTTTAGTCACATAACTTCTTAAGGCATAAGCCAAAATTGAGATTAATAAAAACTCTAGGGCTTAACATTTTTATTAGAGTGTGATTTGACTTATTTGATCATTTATTGTCTTATCTTTTTTTGAGTGGTGATATTGTTTGTACATTTTCTCTCCCTTACCTTGGATGGTTCTTACTCACTAGCAACAAAAGAATCTAGAAAATAAAAACCCATCACCAAACTAATCTACCTCTTCAACTTATTCATACATAGACTACGTATCTAAACCAATATAATCTCCTCACCTTTATGAAGTCCCCATTTCCATTGAGAAGTTCCCCAAAGAGATGAATATTTTTCTACCTTCCTAGACAACAATCTTGTGGCCCTATAACATTACCTTCACACCATGTCTTACCATACCCCAGCTTTAGCTCCACCCATATATCCACATTATGGTATGCCTCTCTATCTCATCAGAAGTACCTATATTGCCATGGTTACAACCCAACCATTAGCTAATTAGGCTTCCTCATCTAATAATAACCCCTTTGAAACTCCCATAGAAAACTAACCAACCCAAAATACCAACACCCTTGTACCTTCCACTCCTACCAACAACTCCTCTACCTTAGGAGAAATCCAACCTCTATTCACCTACACTCACCCCAATATGGGAGTGACTACCTCTAAAATTACCCACCTTCCTTTAGTAACCACTACCTTACTTTAAATCCTTATACTACTTATACCCTTTACCTTACTACCAATTAGCACAAGGGTCACTACCCTTATATTGGTCACCAAACCAACCACTGATCCTATCCAACAAGCACCTATTGCACCAAACTTTGTCTACATCCCTAACCTAAAAGGGCATGTGCCTCTACCCACTACCCAAACACCTGCATCTATCTACCCTTATGTCTCTTCTACCCAACCATTGGCATCCAAATACCAATATGTGGCCACTTTTCAACCTTTTACCCACTATTAGTATGTCACCCAACCACCATAACAATATACATCTTCCAACCTTCCAGGTGCACAACCCTATGCAAATTTAATGAATATCCTTATGGATAAGATGACTAACTTAGAGTCATCCATTTTTAGATCTAACAATGTCTTATCATATGATCATAACTATAATGAGCCCATCCATTCACTCATTCCTATCAAACCATATCCTCTTCAATGGTAACTTCCTAAGTTCTCTAAATTCCAAAGTAAGGAGGATAATAAAAAAACCTTAGATAATTTAGGCATGCTTATTATCTAATTACCTATGATTATGCCCTCCTTATCCACACCTTCCCTATGTCCCTAGTTGATTTGGCATTGGACTGGTATAGTGCTTTACCCAAGCATTCCATCTTCTCCTTTACCTAGCTAGCTCAAACTTTCTAGCATCATTTCTTGATAAACATTTCTAAGAAAGTTTCCATCACTGACCTCTACTCCATACAAATAACCAATTTATTCCACTCAAAGAATCTTATGATTCAATTTTGGAGAAGCTATTGAAAGCTTATATCATATGACTTCCTCTTATCAAGCCACCTTATCAATTTGATTCCTCTAATCTTACACCTAGTTGGTATAATGACAATGATCTATATGCCTTCCATTGAGTAGTATGACATGACATGAGTAGGTGAAACACCTTCAATATTATTGTCCAATCTCTCATTTACAAGGGGGATCTTATGTTAGATAACCCCAATGCACCTCAAAACTAATCCCTTGACATATTTAGGTATCCTTTTCCCAACCATCTGCCTACCAAGAATGAGAGCAACATGGTTGAGTGCTCTCATGATGACCATAATATTAACATAATTCTTGTCTCACTCAAACCTACTAAGTATCATATATGTTCCTCATCCTCTTTCCTTGTTGAGTTAGTGGCATCCTCAACCTCTCCTTTGACTGACAGACCTATAATAACACCCATCTTATCTTCTTCATCAACTATTAAGCAGATTAATACCCCTTTTGGAAATCATTATCAAATAGGAAGCCTCATTATCTACATTTCCAAAAAATGAGTCTCCCATTCAAACCTCACATCCTTTTATTAAGGAAAAGGATGAGGTTTCTATCCCTTTATCCCAACCTATGGGCTTATTTTTTAGGTCCACTATCCAGGGAATAAAACTACACTATAAACCATTTCTAGATTAGTACAAAAATTGGAATTTATTTCAAACCCTAACATAGATCGAGCCACCTTTTGGTGGTAATTAGGGCTTCCCTACATCACCAAGAACAAACCTCCATCCATAACTTTAGTAGACCAACCCACTACTACTACTACTATCTAAACTCCTACATCATCAACTAAAATAATAACAACTTCTACCAACCTAACAATTCATAAGCCACCCAAAACACCTAAACCTCAAGTGGTGAAATCATCATCTCAAACCAAACCAACCAAGCCAACCAAGAACCTTGTCACCTTCCCTACACAGAGTCTTAATCATCCATCCATGAAGGTGGAGCTTACAACACCAAACCCAACAACCAAGTGCTAACCCAAATCAACCAAGGGAGTAAAAGTTAAAAAAGGCCATTGAGCCAAACTATTACCTCACTCAACCTTTCCCTCTATCTTGGAGCCTCATTCCTCCACTTTGAGTAGGAAGCTGATTATCCCAACCGAACCCCAACCACCATATTGGTTACACCAGCACACTTGCTTTCTAATGCACCGATTTTCACCAAAATAGTGATAACTAAGTTACCCACCTTAAAACTTATTCTATCAAACCTATCAACCTCTACCTTACCAAAACCAAAACCACCAACCAAATGCACTACCTTTCCCAAACCTCTTATCACTAAAACTACTCCCAAAAGGCTTTCATCTTATAAATCAGGACCAAAACTCCTAAAAACTCCTCACATTTAATTGAGTCTTACTCCACCATTTTCCAAAGTTTATTACAAGCTTCTTTCTTAACCTTACCCCTATCATGTCATTCGACCCTCTTGATTCAAGACCCATTTGGTATGATGATTGCCAAGTGTGCTCCTATCATAAAACACTAGTCCATGACATAGAGAACTACAAATATCTCTAAACCATTATCCATTAGCTCTATGATGAGGATGATTTTTTAATATATGAACCTCTCATTAGATCATTACCCATCCAAAAACCAATAACCACAAGCCAAAACCTACCTACTCCTCCACTCTCACCTTAGAGTGACCAAGAACCAATCAACTCTCCTACCCCAATTCCTCCCTCTATCCATACCATTAATGTGATTAAAAGAGCTAAATAGAAGGATAAGGGAAAAGCCAAAAAATTTATCCAATGGACATACCCATCTTCTACCTCCAAACCAAACCATACCTAAACACCTTCATCCAAACCCAAACCTAAGGTATCTATCATAGGTGCCTCCCAATCTAATCCCTTTAAGTCCATTATAAGACTGGTGTTAAACAACTCCACTAGACCCCAAAAAAGTGAGATTATATGAATTAAACACCACTTCACCTCATCATCACCAAGTAATGATATAGGCATTACAATTAGTAGAGGTTCAAACTAGAGACCCTCAATCTCTGGTAGTCTTTATCAATGTTTTCCAAATTTCCAACCTTGTCACCTTAAAAGATTCATAGATACCTTATATCCACCTCGCCAACCTAGATACCCCTCTCTTTATTACATATTACATCAACCAAACCCACATAAAGTGAGTCATGATTGACAGGGGAGCTAACATTAACATTATCTCCTCCCATGCCTATAACCAACTCATCCTATCAGACAATGTCATGTCCAAAACCCTAGTCATCTTCCATTCCTTTAATGACACTATGACCACCACCCTAGGAATGGTTGTCCTACATATCCATATAGGACCTCACATGCTTCACAAAAAAATTTATGTAGTGGAAGGTGAATTCCAATATAATGTTTTTATAGGATGACCTTGGATCCACTCCATGGGTTACATTACCTCTAACCTCTATCATTGCATTAAGTTTGAGCATGAAGGCCTAGTTAACACCATTTAAGCTGGAATGAGTCCTTTCTTGACATGAAACATGACCTATCAACCTAATGATGTCCTCTTACCCCCATCTAGCACACCCTCCTTAACTAAAGACAAGACCTCTACCATGAAATAAGAAGTCACTCCTTATACCAATGAGGCATCAACTAGTTCATCCATCCCCTTTGATTATAATCCCACCTCAAACCCTTTAGAATCCACATTCCACCACCTTTAATTGGGGTAATAATGTTTCCTTGTGCTTTATGCTTTCCCTACTCCCCAAGAGTATGGGAAACTTAACCACCAACCCAAGTATGACCTCGCTCCAAACCTCCAAATTTTCAAATCCATTTAATTTATGGGGGACTTGATAAGGATCTTGTTGCTTCTACATCCTCCTCCTTGCCTTGACCACTCACCTTTGTATTTTCCTATTTAGACAAGCCAAGTTTTGCCAAAACATACCTCCATAGGTGTGTTTAGAAAGGATTTGGTCTTAGGCAGTATGAACATGGCCCACATGAGTTGTTATCTATTGAGAATAAGAAGCCTCACCAAAAAAATGTCCTTGTATTCATCCTACCCAATAAGAAGTAACCCAAACTACTTATCATCACCTTTCTTGAGGAAGATACCCCTTCCTCACTGACCTCTCCACCACCTACATGTGAGTATGATGACATCATCCCACCTAAATTTTTTTCATGAACATGATCAACCTAAGACACCTGACTTATCAAAAGGAGGGGGTGACTATAACCATCCCTTTGATCCATCTTGAGATGATAGGATATGACTCTCTTACCATTAACACTATTCAGTGCTAGGATGATGATTCTATTCTCATCTACCTTGGTGCCCAAGATTCTTCCATCCATAAATCCCTTCTTCCCAAGACCTTGACCATGTTGAATGAATCTACCATAGATATCAAATTTGGCATTTTGTACAACCCCCACATTATCAAAACTAGCTAATCATTGAATGTTGAGGAACTTTGGGATTTTGTCTCCTTCCTCCAAGAATACAACACAACATTCACCTAGTCTTATAGTGACATCCATGGGATCAACCCTACCATTTCTACCCTTAACATAGTCACACACCATGATGCCAAACCCATCAAATAAATTTTTTTATTCATGCACCCTCATATAGCCTTTCTTGTCAAAGAAAAGCTACAACATCTTCTATTTGTCAACTTTATTCAACCCATTGACTACCCACAATGGGTCTTGAATGTCATGCCTATCACCAAAGCCATAGGGGGATTACACATTTGTGTGTCATTTCATTACCTCAACATAATTTTCCCTAAATATGACTTTCCTCTACTGAGCATTGACCAACTAGTTGATTTTACAACCAGACATAAGATGTTATCTCTCACAGATAGATTCTTATGTTACAATCAGATCTTAATTTCCAATGAAGATCAACATAAGACTACCTTTATCACCTCATGGGGAACCTTATGCTATATATTCATGACTTTTAGGTTAAATAATGATGGTGCAAACTATTAATGTGCCATGACTTATATCTTTTATGACCTTATCCATAATATTTTAGAGGACTATATGGATGACCTTCTCAAAAAATTGAAACTCTAAAAGAACCATTTATCCATTCTCAAGATCATATTTGAGAAGCTTATCCATTACCATGTCTGCCTAAACCCCAAGAGTGCATTTTTGGGGTCTTTTCAAGAAAACTCCTTGGTTTTATCATCTCCTTCTAGGAATCAAAGCCAATCTCACCAAGATCAAATCCATCCTCAACATGTTTCCTATAATCAACCTTAAGAAACTCTATAGTTTATAGGGGAAGCTTCAATCCATTCATTGCTTTCTCCTATCTTTTGAATCGATGTTAACCCTTCCACCATCTTCTCAAGAAGGATGTTTCTTTTAAGTGGAATAGTGACTATCAAAAGGCTTTCAATTCACTCAAAAAGCTCCTTTTATCTCCACCTATCCTCACCTCTCCCAAGGATGACCAACCTTTCTACCTTTATATCTCTACTACTGATCACTCTCTAGGGGAAATGCTTTCTCCTCGAGATGAAGAACATAGATAGAAAGTAATCTACTACATTACATGCACACTTGTAGAGTATGAGACTTAGCAATCTGATATTGAGAATCTTTACTTAGCTTTAGTCTTCATGGCCACAAAACTTTGCCACTACCTACTTAAACACAAAACCTATGTCATAACCAACACTAACCCACTCAAGTACATACACTCCAAGCCTTATCAAAACTAGAATATTTCTAATTAGCTAATGTTCTTACCAAATTTTGACCTTTAGTTCCTTCAACAAAAGTAAATTAAGTGGCAAGTCATTATCAACCAATTTGTTGAAGCACTATTAGCAGATAAACATCCTCCTCCTCTTGAGTTCCCTGATGAGTCCATCATGACCCTTTCTCAGGCAGACTTCACCTATCAAGTCACAATGTTATTTGATGGATCAAAATGTTAATGTGGTGGGGGAATTGGTATCATCCTTATCCCCTTTGATGGAGAGCCTCTTCTTTTGTTCTTTAATCTTCACTTTAAATGTACCAATAATATGGCTGAGTATGAAACCCTAGTGATAGGTCTTCAGATTACCTTAACCCTAGGAGTCAAGAAATAAACATCTTTAGTAACTCCCAACTTGTGGTCAATCAAATCAATGGCTCTTACTAGTGTAAGAATGATGTTTTCTAATAGTATAAAAAACTAGTTGATTAACTCTTAGCATCATTTAAACACTACCACATCAACCCTGTGATATACCAATAAGTTTTCCAACACTATGGCTTACCTTGATCTTAGATACCATCTACACCTTATGACTCTAACCTATCTATTATTATCCATAGAATTACCTAGCCTTCCTATGTCAAACTAGGTTCTCCCACCATCTTTAATGTGGAAGAGGCCCAACCTGACCTTTGGTATCAGTAGACCTTTGACTATCTTAACCTTGGCATAGTTCTTTTTAGTCTTTTTAGGAACACTCAAAAAGTGTTTATCTATATTAACTCACGTAATATCATACTAGGAGGTATTCTTTATAAACATGGATTTGATGATCTTATCTTTCATTATGTATGTATTCATGAATCCTCTCACGCTATCAAAGATATACATGATGGTATACATGGGGGACATTTTAATGGTCTCATTATGGCTATGTGTATCCTCTACCTTGAATATTACTATCCTAACCTTAACCAAGGATATTTTTACTATGTGAAAAAGTGTGTTAAATGTTAGCAACATGTCAATTTGCATCATACACCTAGCCATAGTCTTCACATTTATACCAATTTTATTCCCTTGTCACAATGGGGTCTCAATCTCATTGGTGAAATTAACCCCTATTTCTCGTAGTGATACCATTCTATCAGCACTATGATCAAATATTTCATCAAATGGGTAGAGGTTATTCCTCTAGTCTCAGCTAAAGTGGAAAATATTTTCAACTTTATCAACCATCATATCATCTACCTCTTCGATGTTCCTCATAATATTACCACTGATAATGGTAAATTCTTTAAAAACAAGCAAGTCCAAGGTTTTTGTGATGAATTTAGAATTAAGTTATGTTTCTCCCTGCCCTATCACCCTCAATAAAATGGATAGCAAAAAGCCTCTAACAAAACTTTTAGTAACATGCTAACTAAAATGGCCAATGAATCTAGTCGAGATTGGCATTTGCACATCCCCTTCATCTTATGGGTATACACTACTAGCATTAGAACCCCAATAGGTGCTACACCTTTTTCTCATGTTTGGAGTGGAGGTCATCTTATCTCTTGAAGTTTAAATACCCTATTTTCACATATCTTTGTAAGATCTTATTTTCAAGAGTGATTATTATCAGCACCATTTAGCTTAGCTTGAGTTACTTAAAGAGTATTGTTTATCAGCCGTTACCCATTTCATGTCTATTAGGATCATGTCAAGTACACCTATAAAAAACACCTTAAAGTGAAAGAATTCAACATTAGATGGCTTCTCCTAAATTAAAATTAGCATGCCACCAACATGTATAAAATCAAGTGGGGCAAGTTTGCTTTCAAGTAGCTTAGACCCTATATCATAACCCACAAGTAAAAATCAAGAGATTACTAGTTTTAATCTCTTGAAGGCCACCCAGAGCTTGAGACCCTTAATGATTCACATCTACATCCATTATTTTATTAGGAAGGATTAAATTTACCTTTTGTTTATCTCAAGATCATCCCTTGATATCCACCCGCATTCCATCTATCTCTTTTAGGGGAAACCAATTAAAAAGGAATCATGTGATATTCCATCATAATCATGGCCTCAATATTGAATGATGGGTACCATAGCTCTATCCATGGCATGATTCTCATGGTACTTTCTACCCTTCTAAGGATGGATTTCCATGATTTTTATCACCTAAGCCTCTTTACACCTAATCAACCTTCTTATGATTTTAGTTTTACTTTCACAAAGGTGAACCACTAAGCTATCCTAAGCAAGCATATGTCAATCAAAATCAAAGAAATAAAAAATAAAACTCCCTATCATTACTAATCATGGTTCATTCCTAACATTCAAATATTTCTCCCTTGAAGGATAGTTATTGAAAATTTATTTGAAATTTCCAAATACAAAGTAGACTACTCCCTTGAAAGATAGCTATAAAAATTATTAAACAAAACACATACACTTAGACCACTCCCTTTAAGGATGGATAAGTAAATCACCTGTCAAAATCATGGCAATTTATTATAAGCTTTCTGCATTGATTAGCTTCTTATAAATAGCAACAAAGAAAAAGGCCCATTATCAAAACCATAAAAAAAGTAAACTAATCTTGAAAGCTTCAATAAGATCTCAAATAGCATAATAAGGTGGAAGCCTCAATCAACTTTCATAGGTAGACTTATCGCATTGATCAGTCTATATAGTTTAGTATATACTTGTTTATATTGACTCCTTGGACACCGATATAAGAGGCATGTTAGTCTCACAATAAGGTTCCATTTTTCATCCATTATTCCCTTTATACACTATGAGCAAGATATTTTAAGCTTCCTTAGCATTATGTGGTCAAGACACCTTTTTAACCCACTCACAAATGCTCATGCAAAGCATTCAAATGGCTTATGTTCATTAAGCCAATCTAACTTTAGTTCTATTATTTTAGTCTTTATCAAAGAAGAAGCATCATGTCCTCTTCTTATCCTATTATGACTTAGTTGATATTCTCATTACGGTGTTTGTCTCTTGATTATATTCTCTATCTTTCCATCTAGTGTTGTTAATTAACTTACTTCATGTACTTTACCCTAAGTAAGATAAAAATAACCATAATTATAATATGCATATCCATGTGTGTCATAAGCAACATCATAATCATAATCAAAACCATAAAAAGCATAATAAAAACCATAACATCCATGATTAATTAAATGATCAACCCTTTTCCACCACTTGTCTACATCTAAATAATGATGCATATATTCAATAAAACCTAAAATGGCATAATCAACTAGGGAGCATAAGAATAAAATCATATCCATCTCATGTCTAGCTCATTATGTCTACATCAATGTCTAGCATCCATAACATAAGATTAATCCATAACCAATATCACATCACATCATAAGCATTAAACATCAATTTAGATCATACACCATAATCATGAGCAATGAACAAATGATCAAATCTATATGTATCTCATGAGTTAAATAACACAATGTGTGCTAATAGATAGATGTGTATCTCTCAAAATGTACATCTCATTATATCAACTTGCAAGCCAGAATTAAAATGATAATATATATATATGTGTGTGTGTGTGTGTGTGTGTGTGTATGTATGTATGTATGTATTTATGAAATCTATGAGTTATATCATGCCCCTGGGGCACCACTATCTCCTAGTGTAACACTAGGTCCGTATAGATGTCCTCATGTAGCACCTATCTACCAACCTATAGATGTGACACACTGACTTAGAGTTGTTACATCTACACCACATACCAAGCTAGATCTATACTCACCCTATCAGGGCTTCTGTGGACACTATGTCAAAACTATAGCCTCATAATACCATAGCTCCTAAATTTTAGCTAGGTATCATGCCAAAGGGATACTACCAGGTGGTCTTACTGGTATTGTAGCTACTCCTCCTCTCTATCTCAAAGTGTCCCTCTCCTAAGTCATAAATCCTAGTGAAGTCCTATCCTAGTCCCTATCACCTATGAGAGTAACAACCTGACTCTATAAGTTATAAATATAGCCCTATAAGGTGGCCACCTATCCTTGTAACACTATAACCTATGCCTATATAGTGGCTAATGATACTCATACCTATCCATCATAGCTAGCCCCCTATACCTATACTCTTTAGCCCCATTGCCTAATTGGGTCCACATCCATAGGCCTCCTACCACTATCACCATCACCAATGTCTATAGCTACATATAAAGGCTAATACCATGCCATGTATCCATCTAAAAATCTAACATTATCTTCTTATGGCCTAGATAATAACTCCTCATAATCTAGTAATGTAAGTATAAGATGTAGCTTTATTAGTGGAATCTCTAAGTCCTCTTACATGGACCTATGGAATGCATTTGGAGTACCCTATGTGAGACCAAACTACCTCCTCACCTACTTAAATGGGATGAGTTCCACTTCTCCATCCCTCCAACTAAATATCCATCTATAATTTTGTAAGGAGAGTGTCTACCTCCTATAGCTAGGCCACACTGGGAACTAAACATAAGGTATCGAGGTGATGTCTCCCATCAATAGTTTACCTAATGCACCCTAAAACCAATCACATCATGCACTCTTCCCCCTACACCTGATGTAACAAAGTGACCCCTCCACCTCATAAATCTGATTAGAAACTCAATCTATGTGAACCCTACCCATGATAATCCCACTGGCCTTAGCACTCAAATGTGATCATAGGACTAGTAATGTAGAACTAGGCCAACACTAATAACATACCTCTTGTGAGACCTAAACCCCCACAACTCCCTATATATCAAAACTAGGAGAATAGGTACCTAGATAAATACCATCTAACCTAATAACAACTCTACTAATACCCCTAGCAAAAAATATGGGAACCACTTACTACTTAAATCAAGAATAGAAAATCAAGAGATGTTTATCATTAGCATGGTCATTAATATCCTCTCACCTAGATCCTTTACATATAGCATGCTATAGCTAAAAACACCAACATGCCATCAAACTCCATCACTATCATCTTTATACAATAGTTTAATGTTCTCCTCATGCTCCTCTTTCTCTATGTGATAGATCAGATCACCTCAGAGTGGTAGTTATGTGATTCAATGGACATCCTTAGGCAAGATCATCATCTCATCGATCAATAATAGGAATGTGCTCATAGTAAGATCCCATCTCTTGATGAGAACTAAAATCATATAGGTATCTTAATGCATGAGCTGATAATGCCTCATCACCCCCAACCTAATCTCTTTTATATGGGCCCAGTCATCTAGAGTCAAAAATAAAGACTACCTTCTCCACCCAAATTGACCACCTCATCACCTCATCATTGGTCCACTTCATCCCAACTAGTGCACATTTTGTGATAACTTTTGCCTAGTCCTTTGATCTTGGTTACAACATTGACATATTGACCCTTTTTTAACTTGTTCCACCTCACACTTACCTTACCTACTTATGTCTTCTTGGTAACACTTCCTAATTTGGATACCTATGACACTTAATCCATTCATGTTTTCACTGGGAGTAATTTATGCCTTAAATACCCATAAAAACACCAACCCTATCTAGGATACTTGATAGGAATAACTCAATCAACTATGTCTAACACTATGGCTCAATTACCCCATCACTAGTCCTTCAAGAGCTGACCTTTATTTTTTTCCAACTTGGTAACTTAGTTTATGCATGATCTTGGCTATCATACCTTTTATCATACTTTGTATGCCTATGTGCACTCTAGTGCCCAACCCATCACCCACTTTTGTGGCACCTACCACCATCACCATCTTCACACATCTTATCAAACCTATACCCAGTTATGATTTACCTCATTTATTCCATGTTTGAGGGGGAACACCTCCTTCCATACTTGAGGCAACCAGACATTTGACTTGTAATCTATTTTTGTTTTCCAGCTTGTTGATTCAAGATGCATAATAAAAAGGGATAAGATGTAAAAACCATAAATTTATACATCATAATTATGAGTGTCAAAATACCCCTAGACCACCTTAGGACCCCATTAGGACCAATATGACCCTTTAACCCCTAACCAATCCTAACCATTGTTAGTTTGGAAAAATGGCTTAACTAACCTTTTACCCACTTTTACCCTTGACCACTAATGGTCAGGATGACTAATGATGGTCATCATGACCATCAACGGTTAGGGTTAGCATGAAAGTCACCCACCTTGATTTTATAAAAATAGATTTTCTAAATCTAGTTATGAACCATTTCATGGATGAGTTAAAATTAGGAAGCTCAGTTCACATTTTATTGAAACTCTCTTGCCTTGCCTATAAGAAGAGAGGAGCAAGAAGGTGAAAATCATCTACAATTATTATCATGAGCTTGTGCATCTATAGTTCCTTTATTTTTAAGGTCAATCATTATCAATAATTTAGCGATCTAGTATCCACATCAGAGATTTAACTTACCACTAGCACTTTACCAAAGCCTCAAGTACTATTACTCTTCCAAAATCATGTCAAGATCCACCCATGAGTCAACCACCTTAAGCATCCTCCTAATCAATTTTTTTCAAGATAAGTAGTTATTTTTTGATATTCAATTACTTCATTTTCCTTTTGCACTTAGCCTAACACCAACCCATCTCTTGTAAATCCACCTTATGATCCCATAAATTAGATATTTATAAACCCAGACCTATACATAGTAATTTTCAATAGACTATCCAACCATTGATAGTCAACTTGACTGATGATGGTCACCTTAACCATTGATGGTCACCCTAATCATCAATGGCAATTATGATAGCAAATTCTAGCAATCTATTTTCACCTACCTACCCCTAATCAAATCTAATTTTCTATGTCCATTCTTGTTCACATACCCATTTTTGATTTTTTTAAGCTGACCCTAACTACCTATCACTAATATTAGTTTGCTTAATGCTAATTTAGTGATTTATAGTCTACTTATTTAGCAAGAATATCTTGTGTTCTATTTCATTACCTTTTAGTTATTGATTCAAGTAACTTTTATTCTATTTATAAACTTAATTATTTAAAATGTGTGTATTGACAGCACCTGAGGAACTCTTTCTTTTGGGATCTAGATAGCACTAGGAAATCCACCTAGCTACTTATCTAACAGACAAATTTGCTTTATTTCTATCTTCTTTTCAGGTCATCCTCCCAAGCTAAATAAGAGTTCTTTATAATCATTTGATTCAATGTGCACACAACTAAATAGGTTTTTTAACCGTACATATACTTAGTTTCTTCTTCTTCCTTTTTGAAATATAAGCTGAAATTCATTGAAACATACCTTTCAAGACTTTTATAGGGTCAATTTTCCCAAAGTAATGTCCTTTAGGATTATTATTTTGGACAAATTATCCAAAAATATTAATGATACTTAGCCCAAAAGAACCAAAACAAAACTCTTGAAAGAAAAAACACTTAGTCAAAAAGGTGAAATAATTCCTCTAAGAGAAATATGCCTTATACTTTTTTTGTGGGCTTTGTATGGAAAATTCATCTGATAGAATTTTGAATGTTATAAAAATTGGCCAAATTTTAAATAATCTCCCAAGTGTAACCTTATGATTTTTTGGATATGCTCTTGCAACCGCTCAACACCATGAAAATCTGCTACTTATATATATGATCAAAAAATGACCCTTAAGATGCCAAAAGACTCAAGGACTAAGCTAGACCATGACCATAACTTATAATGACATATGAAATGAAATCAAATGAGATGCAACATGTAATACAACCTTATAAAAAACCCCTATAAAAGATTCTAACTATAGGGGGTTGATCCATTTTTTCCTGTGGGAAAAAAATGGTCAACACTTCATCCACTCACCAAGGTACCTCCATGACATCACCATCACATCATTGAAAACTCTTCAATAGGCTTGGCTTATGAATTTGGCATGATCAAAATATGTATTTAAATTATGCACAAAATCTTGTATTATAACATTACTATGCTTAAGCTCTCCTTTAAATTTAATAGGAAATGGATTATATTTATATGTTTAACAACCAAACCCAATCCAAGGTCATTTAGAGTGTAGTTAGAGATTATATTGGGTTCAAACTTAACCTTAGTGAGTTAATTAACCCCAATGAAGTTAAAAGGTGTCAAATGTTCATGATTAGCAGTGAATAGACATGTTAAGATATTTTAGGATATTTGACAACTCATAAAAAGGTAATTATGAATTCCTATGATATCTTTTGATTTTTGAATTTCTTTTTTTATAATTCATTAATTACTCATGGATGATTCAATTAGGCATTTTATTAGGTTTAGTATGGTATTTAATTTTTTTAAAGCTTTTTATCATTTTTCAATATTTGAATTAATTGATGTGTGCATTTTCCCCATTTAATAGGTCTATATTCTAAATTTCATAATATGAATCCAAATTCAAGACATTAGTGATTCTTAGGATTGATTTGAAAAGGTTGGTAAGAATTGGTCTAAAGTCTGGTATGAAGCCATTGGTGGCCAATTTTAGGTGTCCACAATTACAAACTCTTGCTTGTATTTTATATATTCTTACATCTTATACCACTTAAGGATATTATATCTAAGTCCCCTACTAGATAAAGTGATAGATTAAAATGAAATAAGTTTATTTTGTTAATCTTCCTTTGACTAGTACCCATGTTAATTTTTAAAATAAAATGAAAACTTATAAGGAAGTTAATTATTCTTATATTCATATACATGTGGGTTGTAATGCAAATGATATAAATGTAAATTAATCAAATGTTAATGTTATGAATTATAATGATGTGAATGAAAATGGTGTTAATAGATCTCAAAATGTTAAAAACTTTGATTTAGACAAAGAGACGGCAGAAATAATTTACATATTTATAGAACAAATCCTAAATCATACTAGTGAAATGAATGAAATGTTATATGTGTTAAATATGTACAAAAAAATCATATCCAAAGATATTATACCTAAGGAAATACCTTTTTTAATTATTCATGGATCTTTGAATTCTTCTAATGTTTTTCTATCTTCTAGAGGTTCCCTTCCCATTCAAGGAATTGTTTTTATGAATTATATTTCTTATACTAGTATTTATCCTCCTTTGTTAGTAGAGGTTCTTAACATTCCTTATAACATGCTAATTATGTGAATATCTTAAAAATCATAAGAAGGAGAGAGAATAACTATTTTTAAAATAAGAATACACCTAAGAAGGTTTGCATAGAGACTCAAACATATATAATATACCAGTTCCAACTAATACTACTTAAATAAGATCTACGCTTCCTTATAAAACTATAATATAAAACATATTGACAACACAACTCTTTATAGAAATTAAATACTCATAAATATATCTTAATATATTTATGAGCTTGCACTAAGATACAACTTATCCATTTCTTACATGTGTTTCACACATTAAAATAAGAACCTTGATTACAAAGTATTTTGGAGAAAGTGTTACATGACAAGCTAAATAGTGTCCCTAAAATCATAAAATTAGGAATTACCTTGATCAGAAACATGCTTAACAATAACTGCAATAGTAAAAATAACCTCTTCTTATCCAATGTATGTTAAATTATAGTATCTTCAAAAACATTTTTAACCTTCAAGTGGTTTCTCTCATTATTATTTACTAGTGCATCATCCAAGTTATTGAAACAAACATGTATCTAGTGTGAATCTAGGAATAGCCTAACAAGAAACAACTACAACCAATTGTAAACCCATCAACATGTCACCTATACTCCACATGTTGTTATGCTCACACAATCTCCCACTAACACTCTCCTTGGATTAAAAGGTTGGATCACCTAGAGATAATGTCACCAATGTGAATAATCTAGTATGTAGAGATAATAATCGTAAAACTAGAGGTAGCTAAGCAAAATTCATAAAAATCACACAAAGTATCATTTACGAAATTTTACATCATGCACACTACTTAACTACCCATGTAGGTTTTCAAATAAATGGTGTGCTAGGGGTCTACCCTTTATGAGTTTTCAACCATCTTGGTCCTATGAAACTTATAAAGGAATCTCATTAAAAATGTACAAAACTTGGAGCCAACATTTTAAAATGGATAGCCAACATAACCTAACTAGTTGATAATGGTGAGGCTTGAGGAGAATGAGAAGGAGAAGGTGGAGCAGAGGAAGGATCACTCTTTTATTGCTAGAGAATGACTAGAAGTTGACTAGGTAGAATAGATAATGGAATTTTAACCAAGGGCATGATTAAAGAATTAAATGTTTCAAGATCAATCTTGAATGGTTTCTGGTCCAAATAAAACTCTTTAATGACACATAAGAGAGCATGTAGAGGAGAGTGATAAAAAAGATATAGAATAGGTTATCATCACCATTACTAGCCAACTTGGCCTTTGTAATTGGCACCTTTACTTTAATATCCTATTTTAGATAATTAAATTTTTATACCTATCATTGTACTTATACTCCAACAAAGGTGTTTCATAGCATTTGGTTTTCCTAAGTCTAAAGACACTGCATAATAGTATCATAGATGTTATTGGAAGTTATAAAACTACATTCATCTAGTTAGAAGTAGTCACATTATCTTCCATAATAATGTGGGATGTAAAAACCTATGTGAAATCTAAGCATGCGCTACCCTATGTGATCTAATTATTGCCTCCACTTTATTAGGTCATGGTTAAATTTATGTTCTTGAGTGGCAACCTAGAATACATCTTGTTGATAAAGTAAAAGTAACTTAAATAAATTCTCAATCTCAGCCTCAACAGCTTGTCCCTATAGTCTATTGATGCCCCTAAGTGTATCACAAGTACTCTTAGTGTTTAAAGAACACTTCTCATTTTTGAATTCTAAGAATTCTTTGCATGGGTAACAGGTTTTAGTAATCTAGTTACCTATGGTGAAATAGAGGTAAAGTAAATTAAACTATTCCACAAATTTATATTGATTGGTGGTTGGAAGCCATTATGGTCCTTAATATTTGCAAATTTTGAAGCATATATGCTAATATTAGTGAATTATGATCAAATTTCTACACTAGAGACTAAACTAAGTGAAACTTTATAGTGAGATCTAAACTAGAGTGATTTAGTCAAAAATAAGAAGCAAAAGGAAGGGTAGGGTAGAAATAAAGTATGTGATTGTTGATCTTTTCTTGAAACATCATGACAACATTTTAATTTCAATTGAACATGTATTTAACCAATATATAATGTGTAGTAGATTCTCAAATCCCACCATACACTAGGAAAATATCTAAGGAAAACATGAAACAATAAAACTATGAACTAACTTTGCCTTATAACTTTACTAATGCATTCAAATAGCATTTTCTCATCCTAATGTGAGCAAATAAAATGATGCAAAGTTTAAATAAATTCAACTAATCTAGCGTCAACATAAATTAGTAACCTTGTATCAAAGATGCACATTCAACATTCATATAAACCATTCAAATTCAAGACTAGAGTAAGTAATTATGAGAGAATCCATGTAACAATTAATACAAAAAAATTTGGATAAACTTTTCATTATTCCTTGCTTATATTAATTACTCAGAAATACACAAGTTTTATCTCAAACCCCCCCTTTACAAAATGGTAATAATATCCCTTATAGGAAACATAAGCAGTATATCGATCAGTCATAATATTACACATGTACAAAAATAAAGACATTTATCCTTCTTTACAGTTTTAGAATACATTTCTCTTTCCAAAATGGACTAACCTATAGGAAAATATTCTAACAAACTAGCATATGCATTTACAAAAGAATATTCTACATTCAAATATTACAAAGCTTTTACATAGGATGGAATATCATCAATTATCTAGAGGACCTTTGGTTAAAGGGATCCCTTACTACTCTTAAATAATCTCCATCGCCCTTTGATTTTGTTCATTGACTAGCTCCAATTCAATAGTTGGTTTTAATAGACAATCATCTTCTCAGTCAGCCAAGTCATTCAATTCCCTATCATTCCTTTCCATGGCCTCCTTGATTTTCCTATATTTAGTAATATTATCTTTAGTAGTGAATATCATGCCCATGAATCATCTATTACCACCTCTAGATTGTCCTTGAATTTTTCTCCTTACTTATTGCATTACTAGAGTGGCTCTGTGCTTGAAATCATCACCATCAATGATGCCTAGAGAGTTAAACATTGTGGGATTGGATAAAATGGTACCAAGGAGTTGTTTGATTCTATTTATCAACTCCTTATCATCCCCCTAGAGTCTCTCTAAGATCTTTTAACAAGTACTTAAACTCTAGATTTTATCATGAACTATCCCCAATATTGCATTCAAGTGGGCTAGGCTAACGGTTTTGAATCCAAGAATCCTACCCGTAATTAGTATGTTGATAAGTTCCCTTATTTTGTCCTCTGAGATCTATCATTAGGTTGATAAAGCCTTAGATATTCCATCTTTCTAGGTCAGTTCACTCTATCTTAGCTTCATAGACTTTAAGGAGTCAAACATGTCATAAAAAAATGCTTCAAACATCTTTATCATTGCCTCTAGGATCGACAAGATAGCTTGTGTCTCCAATTTCTATTTTTCTTTCTCCAAGTTTTGTATCTTCTACTTCATGCCACTGATACCTACTTTGAGTTGAGATGAATGAACATTATCTAGTCCTTATATGTCTTCCTCATGAATAATATTCTCACCAATATTTTGACTTCCAATGGGAGTTAAACCAACAAATAGTTCAACCTTCTAAAATGTGAACTCTTCACTCCCAATCATGGTTTTCTTGGTTATCACCCTCTCCAATCCTATTATTTCTAGATTTAACTACACACTAACTAATGATTATAATATCTTTAGGGGTTTTGGGACTTCCATCCATGTGTTTCTTGAAGCTCTAGGAGTTTCTACCTAATTAATTTTTGACCCTCCTATGGAAATTATTGTTCTCTCTTCTTTTTTCTTCATCAAATCTAATATCCATGGCTTGATCTCATCATGAACATCAATGTGGACTATTTTTTTCATGGCCCATGAGTGGGATAAAGTGGGAATTTTTTGAATCTTCCCATAAATAAACCATTTAGGGATAATTGGCCCATGAATGGGGTATTCATCATTGAACAAATTAACTTCACTCATGGGGTGGGTAAAGGTCAACTTGGGCTTATTTTTACCAACTAGAACTAATTCTAATTCAATTTTTTTTTATGTATGGGTGTAACTAGAAGCAAGTCCAAAGTAACTTGCTTCCCTCTATCTTGTTCTACTTCCTCAGCTTTAGCTTAGGATTCCTCAATTTATTCTTCTTCTTCATCTGACCTATATGGTTAATCAAACACCCTAAGATCATCCTCCACTATCTCACCAAGTTCTAATACAATCATATCCAATAACTCTATTGGAGACTCTAGCCTTTCAGGTGGGGCTATGGATGGTCATCCTTCACTAGGTCTTTTTTTAGTTTATATTTTCTAGTTCCTTGTGTAACTTGTGCTTGAGGTTGTTGTAGAAGGGGCCTAGAGGATGGCCTAATCAAAAATTTGTATTTTAGGGGCCCCATTTTCCATATTTCACTTAGTTTCTTATCATCTCCCCTAGCCAACCTAGGCTCCAGCTTAATGTTATGCCTCTTCAACCTAGATAATACCTCTGAGAATTTAGAGGCCTTGATTTATAATGGGTTATGGACACTAAGTTGATGTTCATAATATTTGATTATGGTTTTTTACTTCAAATGTTTAGTGATTCTCTCATTAGGGTTCCATTGCCTCAATTCATCTTTTGTAGGTTAAATGAGTCCTTGTGTCTAGAAATAACATTCACATGCTCCCAATTCTAAAACATAGTTTTGTTGATTGTCAAAGGAAAGGGATGGAGGAGGTGATTCATTTTATCCTTGAAAAATCCATCTATACCATGAATAATTTGATACACAACTTCTTGTTATGATAGTTTGGTGGGCACATAGATGGGTAACCTATAGGGTTATGTCAGAGTCCCTTCGATCCTTATTACTATGCAATTTAGGTAGAACCAAATTTCCCCTATTAACTACACACATTTTTTAACCTAAGGGATTACCTTACTCATGGGTATCCCTATGATGGATTCCATTATGTCTAGAAAAACATAATCATAAATGAACTTCACATTGTGTCTATATTTGAATATGTGTAGTTTCAAATAATGATGGGAAATGGTCTATCTCCCATTAGGTGATCAATTATTAATGTCTAGGATATTTGTGGTGGGAAAGAGGGCATCCAAGATATAGGACATCATGTATAATTAATTTCTAACCTTCTTCTTGATGGCTATTAATTCTGACTTCAAACAGATATTAATCATCTCACCCAATGAGGGAGTCAGTCCCTTCACTACCATGAAGTAAACATAAGGCACCAAAACTTTATAAATATGTGTGGTGGAGTGGGATACAAATAAATATTACAAAAGGTTATAATTATCCTAATCCCCTCCCTAAATTGGACAATTAGGATCTTCCTTGTGCAGTAGTGGATCACTTGGTTCCTAGTAAGCAACCATGGGGCAAGGATTATGTCTAAGTCTAAGTTATGCTTCCTAGTATACTCTATAATGGTGGGCATGTCTATATAAGGATTACATATTTTATATTATATTTCAAAATAAAGGGTGGAAATGTATGATATTTTCTTAAAACTATGCTCATAAACTATCTAATCTTGCTCAATTTTATAATCCTTGAAAAGAAGAGTAAGGAAATCGATGTAGTGTAATACCTCATACTTGGTAGTAGCATGGTGGAGGCTAGTCATCTGGATGGAGAGTAGGTCCTTGTATTTATGTAGGATGGTTTAATTATTTTGTTACTCCCTTGTTTTGGTTGGCATCTCCTCTATGGTCCAAAAGAGCTTAGACCCATTCTTATTCCTAGTGTTTAATGCCATTGTATCTAGGTTTGTATCCTTAAAGAATCTTCATTCATTATTTGAATTCATATATAACTTTTTCTCATCCCTTTTTGAATACCTTCAAGATACCATGATTATTAAACTTATAATTTCATACTAGCGGTTTTAAAGTAGCCTCTAGATCAATATGTTCTTTCTCAATTAAACTCCTTTTGTTTCAACTATGATTAATTTAAGTTCAAATTAGGGATTCTTATGGAGGCTAAGGATTTTTATGAATTTTAAATGGTGATGTAAATTTGGTCTTAGACTCATTCATGTCTCAAATTTTATTGAGACCTCTATCTTTATACCTTTGCCTTTTTTATCACACAAAATATTTAATTTTGTCATTTTTTTATTGTATGGTGCCTACGTGGTGTCCATTTGGAAAATTTCATGTCATTTTTAATAAATACATTAATGGAATAGTTATTGTCTTTTTAAAATACTCTTTCCTTTTACACCATTAGATCCTTTCTCAAGGATCAATATGGAATATTTATCATGATCTCAGGGCTTGAGAGTTATTGGCTACTTTATGTCGAGCCCCATAATTGTACCACTTGGCACCTTTTTGGGCCTTTTGGGCTCTTTATTATAGGCAATAAATACATGCTTTCCACATGTTGATATTTTAGACCCTTAGGGTTTCATTTAATATTCCTTAATAGCTACATTCCATTCAATCACCTCTGATAAGCAAGCATGAACCATTGATCCTAATCTAAATGAATGTATGCCATTGGTCTGATGGATCAAATGCTTTAGATTCATCAACTCTTTTCACTATGTTTGATCTTCTTTCATAATGAATCAAGGTCAATTAATCCTACAAAGATTATGAAATTTAATTAACATCAATATATAAGAAGGGAATTAGGCTAAATCCTTTAGGCTAAGGTTTATTTTGTGTTAATAAACATGTCTTAAACTTTAGGGTAAAATATTTTATCCTAAATTTTTAAAACACATATAAAAGGGACCCGGGATAAATATTTTCAGGCTAAAGTTTACTTTGTGTTGATAAACATGATGTAAAATTTATTAAAATATTTAGGCTAAGTCTTAGGATGCACCTAGAAAGGGGTCCAAATAATATGTGTTCCAAATGTTAGATTTCAACCTAAGGTTTTATCGTATCAATGAGCACAATAAAATCTTAGGTTAAAAGCATTTTAAACTAAGGTTTATGTCATAGGGACATATTAATATAAGTCTCTATCATAAGCTTTATTTCATTTAAATAAACACATTTACAACCTTAGGAAATAGACTTAGATTAACGATATGTTTGTAAGTATTTAGATCATGAGATCATTTTATCATTTGAAGTTCAAAGATTTTAAGTGTTTGAATATCTTCTAAGGTGTTCCATTGGTTTGTAATATGAGTAGAATAAAATAGCCATGTTTACAAATCATATTTGTATGTCAAAGTAATACATTTGATGAGCTTAATTTGAAAGCCTTACAGACATTAATGATAGCCTCATGGGAATCAAATGATGGTCATGAAAACATAAAATTTAATTTCATGAATCATTGAGTTTGATGAGCTTAAAGTTAATGGTCTCATGGACATCAATGACAACCTCGTAGACATCAAATAATGTTTTTGAGAACATCAATTTTAAGATCATGAAGTCTCTTTGGTCCATAGATCTTGGATTCAATATGCTTCATCTGATCATCTTGCCCTAATTAACTATGGACCATTGATCAAGATTTGGGTAGATGCACACCATTGGTTCCTAAAACCATAAAAGAGATCAAGTCATCTAGGGACCATTTCATAAAAATCAAAATAAGATAAAATACTAAGTTTATAATTATAATAAAATAAGTCCCTTTGATTATTATGGTCATAACCTAAGGTTTTATCCTAAGGTTTATTAAATTTACAAAAAATATAATTAACCATAAGATAAAAACTCAGTTTAAGTCCAAATTTTAATGCATGAGATCCTTTTTTATCAATATTTAATGTGGGAGTAACATGTGGTGGCTCCACAAGGATCCTTAGCATTAAAAATTTTAGAACCATGTTTACTCCATGTGATCTACTCTGTGCAAGTAACCATGGACCATTGATCTTGATTAGGATACTTGAACTTGATTTTAAATTTTTTAATATTGAATCCATAACATAAATTTTATCCTAAGGTTTCATTGCATTAAAAAATACAAAGATTTTCAAAGATTTATCCTATGTTTGCTTTGCTTGAGCAGGCTCAAATAGAGTGCCAATATCAATAACATTAACATCTATCAAGTCATGTATCTTGTGTTTAAAACTAATGCATTTAATTTTTTTGTGGCTTGGTACCCTATGAAAGTCACAAAATGCATTTTGATCCTATCCCTATGGAAGAGGCTTTGTTGTATCAACTTCCCAAATAGGGAGAGAGATATGATATTACATTCTAATAACTATTGTAAAACTTTGGTTGGAAAAACTAGTAGATTGGAAAAAGTTCACCAAGAAGGTGATGATAAAACCACTCACTAAGGGGGATCTGAAGCCACATTTACTGTAGGTTGATTTTAACTCTTGTTATCATTGACCTTTACTTTGTATAGGACTTTGTTATTACTCTTATTTGTTGATTTTTTTATACTTGTGTACTTAAGTTTGCCAATTGAAATGAGTTTGACTTCCATTTCCTTTAGTGTATGACATAACTTAGTGAAGGAAGAGAATATTTTGAACATTATTGATTCATGTAAAGCTAGTAGAAGACTCTATTTGAAGAGATCTTGTAACTCTTGATCAGTCATAGGGCTAGTCATCTTAGCCAAAATAGTCATATATCAAAGAACATAATCTGTGAATGCTCATTTGACCTTTTTTCTATTATACAACTTGGTAATAGAAAACCATATCACCAATGTTAATGTTAAAATGAGATAGGAACATGTTTTCTAAAGGATTGAATGTATTGATTAACTGATTTGGTAGACTATAGAACTATTATGAAGAATAATCCTTTAGACTTCATGGAAATAGCTTGGTTAGTAGATAATCATTTAGCACATAGTCCAAGCATGTTTTGTGAAAATATCTCAAATGTGTCTCTCGATCACCCTTGCCATCATATAGTGTGAGCTTCGATTGAACAAAACCTAGTGGTAAGGGTGTAGAATCAATATGGTGTGCCAATAGTGTATGAAGTAGAGCAAAAGAATTTAAGGCCTGTGTAGTTGTATAGGTACCTTGCTCAAAATTTAGAACCTTAGATTAAAGAAATTTTATCTCTTATACAAGGGTTTCCACATTGAGAGACAAATATGTACTAGCCATAACTAGTGGTGCCTCATATGAAGGTTGGGAAAATTCTCGATTGGAAAGGACCTAGTGTATGCAACTAAGGTTTGGAAGAAAAATATTTTTTTAAAAATTACTATGTAATTTTAAAATTTTAATTTAATTTTTTATTTAAATAAGAAAGTAAACAAACTAAAAAATACTCAAAAAATTAGTAATGAATTTACCCTAGGGTTTTTATGTATAAATGAAGTAAATCCAGTTCACCAAATGATTTACTATTTTTGGGAATATTGGAGTATTATTCCTAATTTAGTTAAAGGTTTGAGATAATTAAGTAAATAATATTTAAATAAATAAGTGACTAATTTGTATAATTTAATTGTAATTTAAACCTTTCTAAAAATAGTAATAAATGAAGAGAAATATAACATAGCTTAAAATGGACTAAGATGACTGAGATAGAAGCTGATATTGGTTGTGTAGCACTAAGACACTATAAAAAATTAGGATTTAGATTTCATTTGATAAAATGACAAGAGCACCAAAAATAAGACACTTTAGGGTCTGGTATTATAATCTAGGTCCTACCACTATTATCTAAACTAGTCATATAGATATGAGTTTTTAGGTTTTGTCCACTGTCCCTATTGTTGACGCTGGAAAGTGCACCCAGTGGCAAGAAAACAGATTCCTGCCCTCTCCCTGCAACATGGAAACCCCTCTCTCACCTGTGGGATGGCGAAGCAGGAGAGGAGAGTCTCTAGATATGGGCTAGTTCCCTTTGATGTATCTTGTTTGTTTCAGGTAACGCAAAATATAGGTATATAGGTATATACTGGGGGGGATGAAAAGGGAGAGAGAAAAGCATGAAAACAAATAGCCTACCTAAAAGAGGTGATACACCAAAAATAGGAGTGACCTTCCAGATCCACTCTCAGAATCAAGGGAAATGCAACATACATACACTGAAACTTGGCAGAAAAGACCAGGTTGCTGGGATGACAGGGAGGTTCCAGTGAAAGATATAGGGAACAGGGACTCACCAAGATGCTGTGGAATGCATACTGTAAGTGACCTCCTCTGTTTCTACACCCCAAGAAGAACTCTTCACATGTAAGCTGCAAATTGATATTCTATAGATAGTTGGTACCTTGGTATTTAAAACTTGTGGGAGTATTTAAAAAGAAATGACTGAGCACAAATCAAACACACAAAATATACACAGAGTATCCATCCAAGAAAAAGGTAAAAACTGTATTTTTATTGATTCAGGTGGGGAAAATGCAGAGCAGTGCTCCTTACAAAAGTCAGGAAGATCCTGATAAATGGCTAAGTCTGTGTATTTATATCAGAAGAGCCAAGAGAGGTTTCATTGGGAAGAGTGAAAAAACACTATAGCTGACATCACAAATCTGCCAAGACCATGCTTGTTGCCTCATTTTGCATGCTGGTATTCTCCTCCAGCAGCTGGGTGGGTTTTTTTTGTGCACTGTAGGTGAATTTTGCTGCCCTTGTAGTGGGCGGCGATTTTGCCACCCTTTGCATGAACTTCATGTAGGATTCTCTGCCGACGTCGGCCGATAAGATGCTGATGGTGGCAGTCTTGCCGATGTCAGTTTCTGTAAGCTACCAATGTCGGCAGTATTGTGCTCTAGGCGGCAATTTTGCTGCCTTCCGCATGTGGGTGGCCCTTTCTCCTTCCCCGCCATGGGGCGGGGTTTTCATTTTCACCGCCTGAGGGTGGGGCTTTTCATTTTTCCACCTGAGGGCAGGGCTTTTCACTTTTTTCTGTCTTCTGTTGTGCTGCCGACGGTGGCAGTTCTGCCGATGTCGGCCTATGTAAGGTGCCGACGGCGGTAGTATTGCCGACGTCGGCCGATGTCGATGGCCTTTTGTGTTATGGGCGGCAAATTTGCCGCCCTCTGCATGTTTGTAGGTGAGCTCATTTTACCCGCCCTTGTAGTGGGCAGCAAATTTGCTGCCCTCTGCATTTTGTCTGCCCCCCTTTTTTGCCTAAGCGTTGAAACGCTCCATTTTTTCTCTTCTCTCCTTGCATGAATGTTCAGAGATTCTGTCTTTCGCCACCGTGAATGCCAACGAACTAGGCCAATGAACCAATGCTCTAAAATGGAAACTGTTAAAACCTAAAAGTGGACCTTGCAACCTGAAATGACTGGCCATGTGAAGCAGGTGTAGGAGGTGACCGGGATTTTGCCTGAGGGGCAAAATTGGGTCAACAAATTGGTGACTCACGGGGGAAGCGTGCCTGCTATGCTTAGAACCTAATTGCCTTGCATATCCATTGGGTGCGGAGTCGAATGGTGACTTTGCGGCGAGTTCACAATAACTTTGATAATCCCAAAATCAAAATACATAGAATTTACCCCCAAACAAAGGGAAACACACAAAGCTAAAAACAACTACCTGTGTAACTAAACTTAGGGAAAATAGGAAAAAAAACAAGGGAAACTATGTACAGTCAAACCAAAAGTTTAGTGACAATGCTTCAAGTGTATCCCGTTGACCAGGATACGCAATTCTTCACTATCCAACTTGGAGAGCTGGAATGTGTTATCCTGCTTACACTGAGTAATCATGTAAGGACCGCTCCAGAGGGAATCAAATTTTGCATGTTTTCTAGGCTTAGCTCTATCTTCGTCCCATTTTAGGACAATGTCTCCTTCGGCAAATTTTTTTGATGAAAACTTCTTGTTGAAATGTCTTTTCACCTGATGTTGGCGACTGATCATAGAGACCATGGCCTGATTTCTTACCTCCTGGAGCTCCATTAGTTCACACAATCTGACCTCCATGCTACTTCCTTCTTCTAGCTGCAGCTGATGAGCAAGGTCTAATGCCGGAAACTCGAGTGAGATAGGAAGCCTTGCTTCCCTTCCATACACAAGCGTATATGGAGAATTTCTGATTGATCTTTTCGGAGTGATTTGATCAGCCCATAGAGCTATTTTCAACTTGGCATGCCAAGTTCTCTGATTTTCTTCTATGGTCCTCTTTATAATCCTGATCAAATTTTTGTTAGTGGACTCAGCTAGTCCATTTCCCTGTGGGTAGTAATTTGATGAAGTGCTGAGGTATATACCATACCTTAGCGCCCATTCACTAGTTTTGGTTCCCAAAAAAGCCAAGGCATTGTCTGAAATTATAGTGGTTGGGACCCCAAAATGTGTCACTAAGTCCTCATAGAAATTCAAGATTGCGCTTTCATTTGCTTCCTTCAAAGCAATGGCTTCCACCCACCTAGTGAAATAATTTGTAGCAGTCAAGACCCATTTGTGTCTGGCACTGGAGGGAGGATTGATCATCCCTATGAAATCCAGGCCCCACTGCATGAATGGTTGCTCAACTTGAATGGGTTGTAGGGGCATGGCAGCTAATCACTGCTTTCCATCAAAGAGTGCACACTTCTAACACTTTCTTATCTAGGCATGGGTATCCTTGAAGAGAGTGGGCCAGAAATAGCCAGCTCTCATTATTTTTGTTGCTGTGGTCTTAGGGGCGAAATGGCCGCCTGCTGGCCCATCATGAAACTCAGCCAATACCTTGTCAGCCTGACTGGAGTCAATGCATCTCAAGAGAACCCTAGAGAGATCCTTCCTAAATAATACTCCATCAATCAAAATATAGGGAAGGGACTGAAGTTTAAAATACCTTCTTTCGGCCCTACCGAGACCCTGTGGACATTCGCCTATAAGAAGGAAACATCTCACATCCAGTGTCCAGTCTCTTATGATAGCTGGTTCTTCTACAACGGCTACGTCATGAATCAGCAAGCTGTCCTCATCCTTTTGTCTCAATTCTGCAGCTAGCTATTCACATAGGCCCCTTCCTCTCACCAACTTTATGATTTTGATGTCTATGTCGTACTCCATCACCTTGATGATCCATCCTACTCTTTTCTCATTTAAGTCTCGATTGGTCAGGAAATCCTTGAAACCAAGATGTGGAACCATGAGATGGATCTTGCTATTTGACAACATATATCTAAATTTCTTCAAGCTGCGCACCACTGCCAGGACTTGCTTTTCTACATAGGTGTACCTGATTTCGAAGTCCTCTAACCCTTGGCTGAAGAAGGCGAGTGGTTGCTTGAGGTCATCACTGTTTGTTTGGGTGAGCATAACAGATATTACTTCTCCATTGCTGAAGGTATACAGATTGAGGTCTTTATTGAAGTCGGGGCTGATTAAAGTGGGAGCCTAGGTCAAAGCCTATTTGATAGCTTCAAAGCTATCCTTTCTTGGCATTGTCCATTTGAATTCTTCACCCTTCTTTAGCAAGGAGGTTAGGGGTTTAACTATTTTAGCAAAATTCAGAATGAACCTTTGAATGAAATTTATCCGGCCAAAGAAACTCTGAAGGCCTTTCTTGTGCTTTGGTAGGGACATCTCCAGAATGGAGCGGACTCTCTTTGGGTCAATAGACAAACCTTCCTTGGACATAATATGGCCAAGAAGTTTCCCCTCATGAACCGCAAATACACATTTCTTTGGATTTAGGGAGATGCCAAATTCCCTGCACCTCTCAAAAATCTGCTTGAGGTGTTTCATATGTTGTCCTACCTCTTTGGAGAAAATTGTTATTTCATCAAGGTACACCAGCACGTTCTTATTTATCAAACCACTGAAAGCCATGTCCATGGCTCGCTGGAAGGTAGCACCAACATTGGATAGTCTGAAAGGCATCTTCTGATAGGCGAACATTCCCCATTTAGTGGTGAAGGCTGTTTTGTATTGGTCGAAGTCTCGCACCAGAATCTGATTATATCTCGAATAGCCATCCAAGAGGGAGAAGCGTTCAAAACCAGTTACCTTTTGGAGGACCTACTCCATGTTTGGAAGGGGATAATGATCTTTTAAAGAGACTTTATTAAGGTCTCTGAAGTCAACGCACAGCCTGATCTCCCCATTTTTCTTTCTAACTAGAACCAAATTGGCCAACCATGAGGAATGTTTGATCGGAAATATAATGCCAGACTCAATCAACTTGGCCAATTCTTTCTGCATAAGGAGCTCAACCATCAGGTTAACAGGCCTCTACTTTTGTGTGACTGGTTTTGTGCCTTCATCTAATTCAATGGTGTGCTGGGCGAGTCTTGGATCGAAGCCTTTCAAATCGCTATAATTCCAGGCAAAAATATCGGCGAACTCTTGACACAACAAAATGAAAGCTTGCCTTTCTTGAAACGTGCAAACCTTACCAAGCGCTAGCAATTTGTCCTTGAAGATTTCAACTTTTTCATAATTCTCCTCTTTGGTAGTGATGCATGCTTTGTCATCTCTTAGTTGGTCCTCTCCATTGAAAATACTTTCAAGTGTGACTAGACCCTTAGGGAGTTTATTGTTCTTCAATTGAACAATCTGATTTCCATATTACAGCTGCAATTTTGCTTGATTGTGGACCGCAAACTCAGCTTCCTCCTTCAGGAAAAGGGCTATCTGTTGGTCATTTTCAAAGACCTACCAATTTGTAACATTGTCTAGAATTGAAGGCCGAACCACCACCTTTAAATGGCGTGAACCACAACCCCTGCTTATCTCTTTTGAAACATCAAATTGGGCACCAACAGCTGCCAACCTGTCAGCCTGCTTGTTTTGTTCCCTGGGAATCGAGGTAATGTTAAGAGCAAGGAAATCCTCCATCAAGTCCTAGACTCTGTGCTTGTAAGACTTCAGCAAGGAGTTCTTGGTTAGGTTCAGGCCTCTTATTTGGTTCACTATTAGTTCGCTGTCCCCCAGGATTTGCAATTTTCTGATCCCTCTCTTTCTTGCCCACTCAAGTCCATGAATCAAAGACTCATATTCTACAACATTACATGTGCAAGAGAATTGGAAATGAAAAGCTGAAAAATACCTTTCTTTAGAAGGGGAGATTAACATTGCCCCAACACCAGCACCCAATTTGCTTCTGGAACCGTCGAAGTATAACTGCCACAGGCCAAGGTCTTCTTTGTTCTCCTTCATTATATTGGGCATGACGGTGCTTTCTTCATGCAAGCAATAGACACCAAGGTCTGCCTCCTCAATAAACTTATAAGGATTGTGCTCAAAGTTATCGCTTCCCCACTCATCCAAGAGTAGATCTGCAACTACTTCAAGAGCAGAAGATGAAGACTTGTCCATCTGAGAGTCTTCTGGATCAATGATAGTGTAACTAACATTCGCTACCTTGGGTGAATAGGGCTCTAGGTGGTCCTTGTAGAGTGGCTCGGATTCAATTTTCACTTTGGTACCGTATTTGGTTCTGAAAACTAGGTATGACCAATTCGCTGCTAGATAGCCCCTATCTTGGACGTAAAGTCCCTTGACAAATAGATCGCAAAATATGGAGGAACGTCTGCTACCACTATATCTTGGGGGATCAAGAAAGTCAGGAAGGCATGCAATGTTAAACCCAATCCCTTTAGGGTTCCGATTGTCTTTGCAGGCATCCCATCTAGTTGTAAGACTCCTTTGTTCATTGCTTTGTACTTTAACCCCATCTTATCAGCAATGCATTTAGGCATTACTGAAGTGTTGGCCCCGCTATCAATTATGCAATTATGTACTAAGAAATCCCCTATGATCAAAGATACATAAAAAGGGGGAGTATTTTCTTCTTTCTTTACCTGACTTGAAGCAGAAGGCTGCCCATTCGTCATTAAGATGTTATTAGTGTCTGGCAGGATGGCCTGTCGATCTAGCTCGTGCAATTCTTTCTTCAATACCTCTTTTTGTCTTGGAAGAGACAACGAATGCCATAGAGAAATGTTCACATGCAATTTCTTCATTTGATCAACTATATTAAATTGGGGGCTGATTCCCTTCGTGCTCTCCTTTGCGTTGATCCCGGCTGGAGCTGTAGACTGAGGAGATGGAGGTGTAAATGATTGTCTGACAATTGGGGCCTTTTGAAAATGGTGTGGTGGAGGATTCGTTGTTGCCTGAGGGGAAGCTTGCACTTCTCCAACTACTCTTCTTTTAAATCTTGTGTTGGCTGCAATGCAATCACCTTGATTGCCTGCAGTGCCCCTATGATTAATTGCACAGAGCTCGCCCTCTTCGTGATTTATCAGGGTAGAATCCGGCTAAGTTTGATTGTTACTTGCGCTGGGCTGAGCTGGAAACTCAAAAAATTGGGAAAAGTTAGCAGCCTAATTTTCTGAATTCTGGAAAAAATTGATCATATCGTTCGTGTGGATAGCTTGCTCTTGACTTTGTCCCATGGTTAAACAACTTGGTTTCTCCTGCACTAGATTGTTCTGAGTAGGCACCATGGCTTTAGATGACGAAGAGGGGCCTGGGTTATAATTTTGATAAGGCCTGGTTGTAGTGAGCTGCCCCTGACCTTGGTTATAATTTTGAAAGGGGGGTTTAGGGGCATGGCCATAATTTTGATAACCCTGGTTTGGCTTGTGGCTTTGAGCTTGCTGCCTTTTAAGGGCAACAAGTTCATTTGACATGCTCTGCAACAGGCCCTTAACTTCATTTAATTCATTGGATGGAATAGCAGTTGGCTTCTTAATGATAGGTAGGGGAGCAATTGTGGGAGCGATAGCCTGAATTAGGGGAAGCGGTTCTAGGAAAAGTGGCATATGAGGCCTAGGGGCAATTTTCCTAGCTTGAATTAAGCAATTTTCAGCTACAATGGCTATGTCATACGCAGCTGGCAGTATGTGTCCCCCCATAGATTGGATCATCATAGCAATGTCACTATTTAATGCTTTTAGATAGTACAAGAAAGTGTAGCTGGGGGTCGGCCTTACCAGGATGGGAATTCTATCTCAAGTCTTTTGAAACCGCATATTGAAGTCCTACATATACTTGTGCGGAGCTCTTTTATAGTTGTTAGCTACTC
This sequence comes from Torreya grandis, assembly GCA_037957365.1. NCBI lineage: Eukaryota > Viridiplantae > Streptophyta > Pinopsida > Cupressales > Taxaceae > Torreya > Torreya grandis. The sequence goes on from JARHVA010003522.1 coordinate 418,688, forward strand.
AGCAAGAGAGAGACCATCACTTTTTTCCCTAAAATGATTAGTCAAATGTGTGCCCAATTCATTCCAGGAATGTATGGAATTCACAGGCAAGGTGCCGTACCAATCAAGAGCTTTCCCTTTCAGAGACAAGGCTAACAGTCTGATGGCAATATTTTCTTCTGTTATATTGTGAATATTGCAAAGGTTGGCAATATTTTTGATATGCTCAATAACTGTAATAGGTCCCACTCCATCAAAAGAAGGCACATTCTTTAGAGCTATTCCTGGGATCAGATCATAGCATGGGAGGTTCAAAGGGCTCTCATCACGAAAAGCTGTAAAAGGCAATGCCATGGCTGGGACAGGTTGTATTTGTGGTTGAGTTGGGTTGGTGTTTCTAGCAACAGGTCTAGGAGGATTTACTAGTGGATAAGGGCGAGTTCTTTCAAACCTGAGCCTTTTAGTAGAGTTTAAAGGTAGTTCAATGAACTCAAAGGGGACCCTTCTTGAAGCTGACCTTGTGGTAACCTTTGGCATAGAAGTTTAAGTGACTGGTCTTAAAAATAAAGAACTGAGCTCGTACCAGTGGAGTCACTAGATGCTATAAATCTTTAAAAATCACTGTAGCAGGACCAACATCAATCTTGAAATACTACTGTGTTAGAAACTGATAAAATTATAGTCCCACTGGGCGTGCCAAAACTGTTGACGCTAGAAAGTGCACCCAGCGGTAGGAAAATGGATTCCTGCCCTCTCCCCGCAACATGGAAACCCCTCTCTCACCTGTGGGATGGTGAAGCAGGAGAGGAGAGTCTCTAGATATGGGCTAGTTCCCTCTGATGTATCTTGTTTTTTTTAGGTAACACAAAATATAGGTATATAGGTATATACTGGGGGGATGAAAAGGGAGAGAGAAAAGCATGAAAACAAACAGCCTACTCTAAAAGAGGTGATACACCAAAAATAGGAGTGACCTTCTAGATCCACTCTCAGAATCAAGGGAAATGTAACATACATACACTGAAACTTGGCAGAAAAGACCAGGTTGCTGGGATGACAGGGAGGTTCTAGTGAAAGATATAGGGAACAGGGACTCACCAAGATGCTATGGAATGCATACTGTAAGTGACCTCCTCTGTTTCTGCACCCCAAGAAGAACTCTTCACCTGTAAGATGCAAACTGATATTTTGTAGATAGCTGGTACCTTGGTATTTAAAACCTGTGGGAGTATTTAAAAGGAAATGACTGAGCACAAATCAAACACACAAAATATACACAGAGTATCCATCCAAGAAAAAGGTAAAAACTATATTTTTATTGATTCAGGTGGGGAAAATGCAGAGCAGTGCTCCTTACAAAAGTCAGGAAGATCCTGATAAATGGCTAAGTCTGTGTATTTATATCAGAAGAGCCAAGAGAGGTTTCATTGGGAAGAGTGAAAAAACACTATAGCTGACATCACAAATCTACCAAGACCATGCTTGTTGCCTCATTTTGCATGCTGGTCTTCTCTTCTGGTGGCTGGGTAGGTTTTTTCTTGTGCACTGTAGGTGAATTTTGCCGCCCTTGTAGTGGGCGGTGATTTTGCCACCATTTGCATGAACTTCATGTAGGATTCTCTATCGACGTCGGTCGATAAGCTACCGATGGCGGCAGTCTTGCCGACATCAATTTTTGTAAGCTGCCGACGTCGGTAGTATTATGCTGTGGGTGGCAATTTTGCCGCCTTACCCATGTGGGTGGCCCTTTCTCCTTCCCTGCCATGGGGTGGGGTTTTCATTTTCACCACTCAAGGGCGGGGATTTTCATTTTGCCACCTGAGGGTGGGGCTTTTCACTTTTTTCCATCTTCTGTTGTGCTACCGACGGTGGCAGTTCTGCCGACATCGGCCTATGTAAGGTGCCGACGGTGGTAGTATTGCTGATGTCAGCCGATGTCGATGGCCTTTTGTGTTATGGGCAGCAAATTTGCCACCCTCTGCATGTTTGTAGGTGAGCTCATTTTACCTGCCCTTGTAGTGGGTGGTGAATTTGCCACCCTCTGCATTTTGTCTGCCCCCCTTTTTTGCCTAAGCATTGAAACGCTCCATTTTTCTCTTTTTCTCTCCTTGCGTGAACATTCAGAGATTCTATCTTTCGTCACCGTGAATGCCAATGAACTAGGCCGATGAACCAATGCTCTAAAACAGAAATTGTTGAAACCTGAAAGTGGACCTTGCAACCTGAAATGACTGGCCATGCGAAGCAGGTGTAGGAGGTGACCGGGATTTTGCCTGAGGGGCAAAATTGGGTCAACACCTATATTAGTCCACTTATGAAATTTCAATTCTTGACCATCAACAAATATCCTTATATATTTTATTTAATCTCCAATCTTAGGTATTCCTTCTGATTGAACTTGAATGAAAACTTAGAGAAAGAGGGGGGGTTAGTGTCTGTAAGATGCATTGAATGTGTATCCACACCCCTTGTGTGGGCATGCTACCTACACACCAATACTTAAAATAGGGATGAAGCCATATATAATTCTCCCACTTGATGTGATTTTTGAAATGGTGTAATGAAGATGCAAAAATGCTAAACTAGGTGTGCTTGACATGGCTAGGGACTAGTGTGAGGGTTTGAATGATCTTATAGCTATATTGGATGGTTGTATGAAGAGAATAGGGAAAATTTAATTAGTGTTATTTATTATATTCTTGATTTATTTTTAGAATAATTTCCAATCCTTCTAAATGAAATTTAAATGTGCTTTTTTAGAGATCTATTGGTCATGGGTTAAATGCAATCACATAAGGCTGACACAATGAAGAATAGAAATTCTAGAAAAATGATCTAGGTTTAAAATGTGATTGAATATGAGTGATAAAAAAAGGACACCATATGATACAACACTATAGTCCAACTTGGGTGATATTATCTTAATGGTATGGGACCTAGGGGATGGAATAAGCATGGAAAAAGGGTCCTAACTGAGTTAGAATGAGGTTTTGAAAGCCTACATATGATTGGGAATCAATGAAAAGATGATTAAAAGGGTCATGAACACATGAAATAGGGACCCATATATTATGTGTCATAAACCACACTCAAACCTCCAAATTTTACATTTTATATGACTACACTTCTTTGTGAGTTACCAAAGATGTTGGTCATTTTTGGCCCATATACCAAGTTGGTGCCCAAATAGACTAGGTTTCTAATAGATGAGAAGGATAGGAATAGATTTTAAAAAACCCCATGGGATGCCAAGAGTGATTAGAATGACTTATAAGTGCATATCATTCATCTAGTTCTTCATTGTGTTCATCTAGACATTTTGGGTATAGTGGTATAAATTCTAAGTAGGCAGCATGTTGGTGATATATCTCACATGTGTGGTAGTTTTAGGAGAAAATGGTCACATGGTTTCATTAAAATTACTCCCAAGAACATATGCACCAAGTTTTTGGTCATCTGTTGAAGTGCATCAAAAGATATGAAGACTCAAAGTTGGCCTCTCATACAAAATTTTCTAAGTTTCCATACTTAACCATTTTGTAAAGGAGTTCAAATTAAGCTAAGTGGGCATATCAACAAGGACATATATTGAATCTTTGGTAGTTTTAGGAGAAAAAAAACATATGGATTTAATCTACTTGGTCCCTAGTTATTACATGATAAGTTTTAGATCATCTATTAAAGTGTAATAGAAGTTATGCATGTTCAAATTTGGCTCCTCAGTCAAATTTCACTAAGTTTCCCATACTTAGATAAATTAAATAGACCATAATTAGGATGCCATGTGAGAATGAAGGGCCTAGTAAACTTGAGAATTTTTTAAATATGCTTAAAAATCTCTTAGGACCAGTGGATCAAATGGGTTCATCCCTTTTAGTCTCAATAAAATCTCCTAAAATTTTGGTACCTCCATGACTTTTATGCTTCACATTATATGCCTTCAAAGTTGGACCTACAACATATGGCATTCATGCTAAAATTAAAATGAATCTCTAGAAAAAAATCCACATGTGATTAAAATTTATGGTATGTAAAACATCAAAAACATTTACACGACCATCAAATGATGTTCCATAGATCGTCCAATTTAGAGTTCATAAAATAGCCATTGGTTTTTAAAATAATGGGTCCCAAGAAGATCTGATGGCACATGTTTGATCATACATTCAAATCTAATGATGAGCATAGGTAAAAGGGGTCATCAAATCTCAAGATCAAATTCATGCATGATAAGTGTCAATAGTGAATTCAACTAACATAGGATCAATGACTCATGGGCATTCATATATTATCAAAATTGATGGAGTGAGATGAGTCAATATGTCAATGAGCCAAGTTGAATTTAGATGGCCAATTATAAAAAAGGTGAGCTTAGGGTTTTTGGTGGAGGTTGAGAAGCTAGTTTTGACCAAAGGAAATAAGGCTTTGTAAGGTCATCCCATTGCCAGTGAAGATCATTCAAATCCTATGGAGTAGTTGATGTGATGCAACCAAACATAAAGAACATAAAGAAACTATCATTAAGGCTAAATATGGACCTCTAGTTCATATTTTTATAGCTTGCAGGGTTCATATACAATTGTTTTTGACCTTCTTAAAAGAGGAGCTACATATATAATTAACTCTTGGTTCCTATAGGGATAAAATGGGTCTATTTAGACCTATTTAGATCAAGTAAAAGGCTATGTGATCTATAAGTATGCATCGATATAGAAAACTATAGGAAAATAATAATCTTAGATTGGTTTTCCACCTATAGATAGACCTATGATCCAAACATGAAGATAAATAAGAGATTTGATTAATGAAAAGGGTCTTCATCCTTTGGCATGGCCATAGTCTCGATAGGCAATCACCTAAAAAGCACAAAGCCATGATCCAGTGAAATCTAGATCCATGAGTATGAATTTTTGGCGTCAAGTGAGAGATGATGTAAAGGATAAAAGAAAATTTCTACTGTTAAGAACTAAATCTAGGAGAATTAAATTCATCTTTGAAACCTTTTTTGAATTTCTCACTTAATAAGCCACAAACAGTGTCCTGATTTATCAAAAAGGTGGCAAGGATTTCATTAACTAATGAGCAAAAGGTGGCATCTTAGGTTCAAATAATGACCTAGGACAAAGGGTTCTTTTTATGATGGCATGTTCCCACCTCCTTTATTTATCTCTCTCTCTTCTCCTATATATCATGGTCTCATTCCCATTGAAGGGGTTCTTAGCTCTTATAATTTAGCATTTTATTTTATGGGACAATGATACTCATCGAGACTCTTGTGAAAGTGTGCTCATTTGATATGGTTAAACCCTATCAAAATATTGTAATAAATACCTTTTTAAGTAATAGGATTAACTCTTTACATATCTCTTATATTTAATCAGTGATTAGTATGACTTTGTATGGTAAATTTTTTAAGGATATTCTTCCTAGTTTGATGTCCTTCAACTTGCCTCTTTGAAGGTGTTTTCAAACTAACTTGCAGGTCTAGAATAGTGTTTTACTTGGAGCCTTTTTTATGAAATATTTATGCAACTAGTGAGATTGATTAATCCATAGTTGTCTTTTGTTGATCCAATGTGTGTTCAAACTTATATGAGTGTCCATTTAACTTTGGTGCATGACCCTTTTAGCTTTCTTATGAGCCTTTAACCATCTTTCTAACCTTTTTCCCTGTGAAACATTAGTTTAGTGTCAGCTTTAGGTGAGCATCAAGAGGAAACCAACCTTCTCTAGAGGTTCAACCTCATCACAAGATACTCACAACCTAAGGTTGTTCCCATTATGTAGCTTAGTTGGAGAGATTCTGAAGAACCCTCTCTAAGGATGCAAATTAAGCCTATAACACTATCCATGTTTCAATGTCTCACTATCCTTGTAACCATATTAACATAATTTCCTATGGAAGGAGTGTTTCCATGATCATTTCACCATTGTTAGTAGAAGTTTATGATGTAATAAAACATGTTAAGGATGAATACAGCTAAGTTTTTTTATACTACATAAGATTTTATAGAGATTTCATAATTAGCAGAAAGGTTCATCATCTTCTTCATACAAATATACATAGTTATAGTCACTACAATTCTTGACTATTCATATTATTATCATATATTGGTGCCAAAGAGAGGATGATATTGATATTCTATCCCTTTAAAACTTATGGAGGATTGGATAAAATAAATATATCCAACAATTTCATGTATAATGCATGAATATTTGAAGAATATCCTTCACAACTTTAGTTATCTATTTTCTTCTCCCAACCCATTTAACATTGATTTTGAATTAAATATTTACTTTAGTGTATTAAATTATTCTATGTAATCACTTGACTAATGTTATGATCAATGCATATTATTCAAATTAATGATATTTCACATTCACATACACATAAAATGATCATTCAAATTAATACAAATAAGTTGGGTCCCACCAACAAATTTAAATTTTATGACTAATGTCATCAATATGGAATAACCAAATATTTCACAACTTTCAAAAAATAGGGGTGTAAAAAATAGTCACAACACCTCCTTTTAGATATGCCAACAGAAACATTATTCTTCAACCACCAATTCACAATAAAATGCTTCAAAATATTCAAGATGAACATCTAGATCCCCTCATTATGTCTATGGATATAAGAAACATATCTCCAAATATTACATATGATGGGACTAAATGTCCTAATTTTCATCTTAAAGCTTTTGTAAATATCTATAAGGAATGGGTTTAAACTAAAATTTATGCTACTACCAAAATTCTAGCCAAAACCTTCATTGGAGATGTGAAATAATGGTACAATCAACTTACTCAACATTCCACTAAACAACTAGAGGATTTATTCATTGATCTAGTAAAGGAATTCTAACATAATTAAATTCCTATAAATAGCCTTTACAATTTCATTAACACTAAACAACTTCCTAATTAATTTACCCATAATTACATCAAGTGATGGAAATCATTAATGGATAAAGTGGACCATAACATGAATGATGATATTATTTTGAAACCTTTTTTTACCATTCTTAAGGCCAATCTTCAATACAATGTTAGGATATTTTATTCTTAGACTTTAGAAGAGGTCTTTGACCAATAAAAAGTACAATATTTACATATGTCTCAATTTGAACCATCTTAAACTACTAAAAAGGAATATTTTTAAACCTTAACCAATGCAATCAATACTAATCCTTCTCAAAATAAACCTCCTAAATACAAAATGGAGCACCTAAATCAGATAACCAAATTCCATAGCACCCTCACTTCAATATATAGGAAATTAATAAGTTGTCATCTCCATCTAAACCACACATTTACTCTATTACCCCTTCATCATAGTATGATCACAAAAAGTTCAACTAATTCCATGATGATAGTGGTCATTCTCATGATACATGTCATGCACTACAAAAAATTATGGTAAATACCATACCATGTTAAATATTTAATCATGATCTCATCACCAAATATCACCATAATGAATACCTCAAATCATATAAAAATCAATTCTATAATCTTAAATCTATAAATTAAAAACCTCAAAAATCATCTCAACCACCTGATCACAATGTATAACATTAAAATTAACTTGCTTGTGATATTGATGCTAAATATCATAATTATACATTAAATCCCATTTTGTGAATGTGGTAAATGTTATCTATCATTATAAACCTGATCACAAAGATCTCATCACTAAACCTAAGAAGCCTTCTCTTGAGGAATAAATTTTTAAGGATACCAATACCACAACCACACCATCATTTGATCCACCACTTAGAAATGAGACTATTTCACCATTAGAAACTCAACCTAGTGTGTCCAATCCTTATACTAGCATACCTCCTAAAGTTGCCATTACCAATCATGATAAATCTCATTATGGCTCTAACTCTAAATCTAAATGGAATTCCCTATATAAACTCAATTTCATGACTTATAAAGTTACTCTAATATAACTCATGTGAACATCATCATATAATTTAAAGTATCTCATGAAAAAATTATATGGCATAGAAAAATTCCTGTCTAGAGGACCATAATTATTACTCAAATGTTTCAAAGGTCTTGCACCTATGGAAGTCCATTTTATTGAAACCATTTCTTAATATTCTTCCTCTAATAAAATTTTCATATAATTTGTATAATAATACATGATTAATAATGAAATACTCTTCTTATTTGATGACCCATCACTCTTTATTAATATAGTGATAAACAATACTCTAATATGAAAATTTATGGTGGGTGAAGGCTCAAGAATCAATGTTACATCCATTTGGTTGATCTAACAACTCAAATATTCCAAAGATGGCTTGAAAAAAACTAGAATCACATGTCATTAATTTGATAAAACTATCCAAAATAATCTTGGTTACATTTTGATCCTTCTTACTATTAGACCCAAAGTAGTGCACACCAAGCTAATGGTTTTAGACCTTCCAATTTGGTATAATCTTATTTTAGGAAGTCTTTGAAATCATCACATAGGAACTACCACTTATTCTAGTATCTAAGGACTTAATTTCAATAATTATTTAAAATATTACAATAATGAATCCAAATCTAACCCATTGGGTCTCACACTACCTAATGCCAAAACATAATATTCCATCTAACCATTTTTCATATCAATAGTCCTCTTCATGAGTTAGTCAATATGCATCCTGATTTATGATTCACTCTTGATGACTTTGATGATGAGAAACCCAATGAGTTACAAAATATTTTCAATACCACAAAATTACTTCCTTACATAGCAAAATGGATTCTTCCATCTATTCTACCAAAAGATAGTACCATTATTTTTAATGAAAAATGAATGTGAGAAAAGTGTGAAACTCCCTCTCTCTTTATAAATGGAAAATGACCATGAAGAAAGTGAAATTACTTCTCCATTTATAAATTTAAATTGAATTTGAATAAATTTAAATTCCCCATCTCTCTCTATAAATTGAATTGAATGTGAAGAAAGTGAAATTCCCTCTCTATCTCTCTATAAATGGAAAATAAATGTGAAGAAAATGAAATTCCTTCTCTCTCTTTATAAATGACAAATGAATGTGATGAAATTTAAATCCCTTCTCTATTTATAAATGATATACAAATTTGAATAAAGGAAAATTTACTTTTTCTCTCTATAAATGCCAAATGAATGTGAAATAATTTAGAAAAAACTTGCAAATGAATGTGAAGAATGGAAACATCCTTTATGCTTTAAAAGTGTTAATATATACAAACACATGTGATGATTTTTTCCCTCTTCAAACTTACAATTTCAAGTTACCTCATTGTATGATCTTGTAATAAAAACAAAATCTGATGAACTCCTTTGTAATGATAAGGTAATAATCTACAATGATACATCCTTAGAATTTGGATCTATGAAAGATGATGTTACACATGAGTGTGATGACTTTTTCCAACCCATGCCTCATCAGATTGAAAAATGAAATATGAGTCTATAAAATGTGGGACAAGAAAAATAAATATAAGTCACAAGAAGAACCAAGTGGTAAAAGAGGAAGACCCTAATGATTAATTTTTTTAATTTTAGTTGCAACTTATGAAAGAGGAATGGGAAGCTACCTCTACCCTAAACGATATTGTCAAGCCTAAAGTCTTCATCTAATTTTATCTTACTATAGTTTCACTTATACTAATGTTTTGATGTAGTTTTTCTACTAGATATTAGTTTTATATTCACTTGGTTTTTTTATTCTAGGCTAATGGTAATCTTAGTTTTTTATTTTGGGATTTGATTGTCTAATATTCTACTATGTTGTATAAGGGTTAGGGCCCTTTCAAAAAACACTTTTTTAAATGTATAGATAGAAATATCTAACCATTGAATTAATATCTTAAATATCTCAATATGTATTCCCAAGAATTAATATCCTGAATGCATTTTACGTGTGCCTTACAACATAAAATGCATCACCTAAATTTTGAAAGCAAATCATACCATGCTTGGGTTAATTTTATTATATTATATGGAAACCCAGTTGAGTGAAATATTATAAATGCACCATTACCTAAACAAATCCACATGCACACATTTCATATATGTGATGGAAGTACATATGTTTATCTACATCTCAAATATTACATGGCTTCTATGGACATATATGATTGTATCCATATTTTACTAAAAGTGTTTCCAAAAAATTTAATTAGAAAATCTTTGGATTGTTTTCAATCTTTGCCTAGTGGGCAATTTCACTCCCATCTTGACTTAGAAGAGACATTTTTAATGTTATGCATTTAGAATAAGGGTCTAAGAGTTACATATGAACACTTACCTTCTCTTTATCAAGGAAAGTCAAAGCTAGTTTGTGATTACATTCTACGTTTTAATACTTATAATGCAAAAAATTGTATATCAATCAATAAATTTGGAAAAATAATACATAATTTTTAGAGGCCTCATTTATACTATAAAAGTATATTTTATTTATGAAATTTATGATCAATTTCAATATCTTTGTTATAAGAGTCTCACACTAGAAGAGAAGTTGATACCCAATCCAAATCCAAAGAAAGCACATGAATACATTAATTTACGAGTTCCACACAAGGAATTTAATATGACTATCTAACCCCATAAGACAAATATTACAATAAAATAAATTTGAGTTAAGGTTATCAACAAAGAGAAATAATTATTTTATAAAGTAGTACCCAAAATAAATAAACCTACTTTAAATAATTAGAAAGCACTCAAATTTGATAGCTTTAGAGATTAAACATATGATATTATAAAAATATTATTAGATAAGAAGATAATTACTTTGATCCTAACTATTATCATCCTCATCACCATCTCAAGAAAAATATCTTATAATTATCATGGTATTAATTGACATCAGGAAATTTATTGTTATGCATTACAAAAAAATATTACACAACTTGTAGATAGAGGGGTTATTACATTTGGAAAAGTTGATACTAGATCAACCAGATAACATTCTCCATATAATTATACCACTCATTCTATGAAGACCAGTATTTCTTAGCTATTTCAATAAAATTCACCAATAACCAATTAGAATTTTATGAATTCATTTCTATGACAAGATCTTCTAGTGCATATTGATATTCTTCAAGTACACATTTTACTATGACTGATCCATCCCGAAATATTCCCATTGTGTAACTAATGGTTATTTGAGATATAACTATAAAAAATACTATATAAGTCAAATTTATAAAATATAAGGCACAATATAATGTAGGCACAATCATATCTCCTTCCAAACAAATATATGGAGACCAAAATTGAATTAAGAATCTATAGATCAAAATAAAGTGAAAATTAATAGTATCTCATATAAAAAAAGGAAAATAAACTCATTTAATTTATTACATAAAATGAAAAAAAATGGTCTAACAATATTAAAATAACTTCTTATTACCTAGTGGGTGGGAAAATCAATGTTGAACATCAAGGATAACACACAATAATACCTATTTAGGTAGGGTCAATGATATTAGCCATGGCATTAATAGTTTTATAGAGTAATGGGGTATTCAAAAAAAAATTAAGATGCCCATGGATTTAAATACTTAATATAATTTCATATATAGTACATTGATGACTAAATTACATATATGATAACATAGTGGTTATAGTTATAGGAGTACAATATGACTATCGCCTTTAGTTAGTGATATCTCCTCCTCTATGCTTGCCACCACCATGTTTATTTGAGACAAAAATTCAATATCATTATTTAGAGATATATGGTACACATATACATGATAATTATTTAGATAGGGATGTTACACATATACATGATCATTATTTAGAGATGAATGGTTCACATATTTAGGATCATCATACTTTGATTGATACATACACTACTATTATGGTATATTCTCCACATGATCAAATGATATTACATGATTTTATATTCATATATTACATGTTATAGTTAATTCTCATTTTGAGATGAGTGACTTATAGGATACACCCCTCATCTCAAAAGGGGGACATTACAATGTGAGTATCTTAGAGACATGAGCCTTCATGAGTAGAAAATCATATCAAAATATAGGCTTCACATATTTTAGAGATTCATATGGTTTAGGTATTAGATTGTTTTAGATACATGAAATAAATTGGCACATTGATATTTAGTATAGGTAAATATTATATGCATATGTATTTAATTTATAGACATTTTAGCTCAAATTTATACACTTGGATGCATATTCATGCATATATTTACAACAGTTTATAGGAACAAAGTTTTATAGTTACACATTCAAATTAGATTTGGCATACATGTACCCAAATTTAACATAAAAATATAAGTGGAATGATATTGGTTCATATACATATACAACACAATTAATCTGAATGTAAATGGTTGTCATTCCACTTCACACTTATCCAAACCTATGTACATGATGGGGGAATTAACATTTTTATTTATTTTGTAACCATGATTTTTTTTACATGGATAAAACTTGATAGAAATGGATAAAAACATCATATTTGAGTATATAATCCATAAATAATGATAGAGTCATTTCGGGCAAACCTTGCTTGATCAGTTATTTGATTTTCTCATGTAGTGTTTTCTTTTGGATTTGAACCTAGCCTGATCAGTTCTCACTATATTTTTCTTGCATATTTATTCAATAAAGTAATTTATGTAATTTTACCCAAATTCACGAGGTTTGGGTCAAATTTCCTTCCCCACTAAGGATCTTTCATGGTTACATAAAATTTAGGGCATGACCACCCCACACTCTCCAATGCTTTAATGAGGAAGCATCATATCCAAAACTAAGTCAATGCAACATGGCTTGCACCAACACACATACTCTAATTATTTCTATTTAAATTTTCAATTTCAAATATCAAATTTCACATATGGGCATTAGCTACTACATTCTAATTTTAGGTTTCTATAGAATGAAACTATATATTTGGAGACATCTCATAAAAAAGAAAAGTGTGTTTTACAAATTCTAGTATATTTATCCTTTTCCTCTAAAAATTTAATTAATAAAATAAAGGGAGACATTTTTATATATTAAAATTATGGTATTCAATTACTTGACAATGACAAATTTGACGCATATTTAAAACACATTACTTACGGACCCAAATAATTCCCTAATTTTCCATATTCTGACACTTACATGATATATTATGAGTCAAAAATTTCATTATTTTGGTATAAATCCACAATAACATCAATATCTACTCTAAACCTACAAAATACCCTACATAGACATCTCCAGACTCTTAGAGCATCCCACTTATACATGGGTAGTTTTGTAAATTATGGTCATTACCACTAGTCAATAACAACCTTGATAGTTATAACCTTCCCACTCCCATCAATGACTATTTTATAAAATCAAACCCATAATTAAGGTTGGCATATAAGCCTAGTATTTTGGTAGCATGATGAATTATAAAAATGGACCTATATATAAATAAATCATGCATAATTTTGGTATCTATTTATAGCTCATCTATATTTTATTGCATAATGAGAAAATCTAACCCATTATTCCTAATTTACATATTGTTCACTAGGAATAGTCTCAAATTAAACCTAAAACACTCAAAAACCATGTCAAATAATGCATTATCAAATACCAAAGTTAATCATTAGTTGCATAAACATATCAAAAGAACATAATATCACAAAACTCATACTAGGTGGGAGAGATACATGTGGATTGATTTAATGCCTTTAATTATTATATATCTAGGTAATAACTAGTCATAATATGGGATTGAATAGGGTCAACTCAACCCATTACATTTCCCCCATTTTTGTAGGTTTCTAGATCTCAAAATCACACCTAGTGTTTTAATGTAAAAGAGGTTGAGATTTAGAGCATTATGCATCATGATGGTTCACAATCATAAGTACATAGTAAAATAATATAGTTAAAAGTTACCATATGTACATTCATTGTGTCATATTTCCATGCAGGTCAGTTCTAACATTAATATTAACTTGTAATAGTGATCGAATCTTATAAAACTAAAGCAACACAAAATACATATTTATTCCTAAAGTAAGTGAAATATATGCATGTTTATCCTTGATTTCCACATCTATAATACATTAAAAAACAAACAATCAACCAACAAATCTAAGTATTGTGAACTCTTTAATATTTTGCATATTTAGAATATGCCCTTATCAAATTAGAAGAAATAATTATCAATCATTTACATTTATATGTATCCTTGAATGCCATATATTATAATCTAAATTCTATTTTAATGTTCTATATTAGCTATATTAACTTTATCAATTAATCCAAATTAGGGTAAAACACCTACCACAAAAAAGTGAATAATTTACATGGTCATTTGAGATTCTTAAACAATTTCTTGAATGTAATATGATATCTTTACCTCCACTATGGGAATTTGGATCATCTTGGAATTTACCTAATAACTATGATGTTGATTCATAATATGATTATCATAGATATTCTGATCATACTACCAGCCGACGTTTCTCTCTAAAGCATAAGATTCAAGACTTGATTGATAACCATAAAATCAAGTGGAAAACATAAAATAGTTCTTTGAATGAATTGGTTGCTAAACCATACAAGCATTTTAAATTGTTTACCAAACATTTTACAAATAATTCTAATAAAAAAATCAAGATAATGTTCATATGATGGATCAAAAATAGTCTCTCCCTATTTCTATTGCTCATCTTCTAGATGGGCTCATAGGTGTGGTCATAAAATCATGTAAGTAGATTCTTATAATTACATTCTATGACCATGAGACATTAAAACATAATTATAATAATGAATATATATTTATATATTTTTTAAATAGGTGTTATGGTAAAAATTGGTTTAAGTATAAAAATGTGCACAATGTAATATATTACTATTCATGGATAAATTCAAAATGTTTTAGATGGTTCAACCACTAATATTAAATGATATGTGGATATTTCTAAAATATTTCTATTACCATAGGTACTATTATTATTTTAGTTTTCTTTCATTTATTTAAAAATAATGGGACATATGATGTATTACTTTTATGGCCATGTCTTAATAGAATGAAATCAATACCATTAACATTAAATCATGTACTACTTTGATGCTAGATAGTTCAAAGTATGGAATGCTATATAGAAATCCTACATAATAATATTGTTGACATTTTATGTGAGGATAGAAATAATAATAATCATGCAGAGAATGCTGAGGATCATTAGCCAAAGAATGGTGCACATACTTTGTAATGATCGTGTTTTGAAGGAAGGCACAGGGTGCATTTTTGGGCATTAATAATTATATGTACAACACTACCAATTCTATCTTGGATAATTTGAAACACATTGGCATTTATTTTCAATTCATTCTAAGGTAGGGGAAAAGCTATATTTTTATTTTGAATGTCTTTGTGGGTTTGTAGTCTACTATGGGTGGGGATTTGAATAGGCTAGAACCTTTGTTGGTAGAAAACATCACGAACAAGCTGGAGGTCTGGGAAATCCTCCATACTAGGGGAATTATTAATTTCATTAACTATATTTTGGGTATCAATAGGAATATTTCTATGAAATTTTATGAAAAATTTAGAAATAGAGTGGTCCCAATTAGAAATATTTTTATGGAAATCAGTGAGGAGCTCATTACTGTAGTCACAAGCCTCAAAATTGAAGAGTAGAAATTCAAAAAGCTTATTAAATATTTTGAGCATGAGAAGGAGAAATTTTTGATGGGAAATTAGTGTCTCACATAGTTTAGGGGGTTTTAAAAGAGAATACCCTCCTTCTCCATTCAATAAAGTTTCAGAGCATTTGATAAGGTATGTGACTCTTGATGGTCGCTACAAGGTTATACATTTCTATCATTTTATGTTTTAAAATTATCTTCAGCACAATATTCCCATCATTATTATATTATACATCCTTCATTTGATAGAACAATAAGTTTTGGAGGTGAATAAGGGTAATAAAATTAAGGAGACACTTCATCAAGTGGTTATTTTCCTTATTTATATTTTTTTAGGCTCTTCATCCAAACCTCAAGATATGGTTGATGAGCATAGACCAAAATGAGCTCCTCCAAATTAGAATCCATAATCTCAAGCTTATATGAAGGGTTATATTTATCTATAACCTCCCATGATTAGGATTTATTCTAGATCTCTTCATTACAACATTGAGTCCAAAGTCAAATAGTAGTCTAAGGCTTCTCCTTTTAAAGTGAATGCAAAGAATCCTTTTCAATAGGATAATATTTTTGTGTTAGACCTTGATGATCCCTATGTTAACCAAGATAATCATAATCCTATTCCTGATATGTCTTCTTTTAGGAATGAGAGGATTTTGAACAAGGGTTCTAGTAGTAGTGATGGGGAGGTTGGGTGTGAAGATAAGGGTGTGGATCCTCCCCCTAGTAATCATAACATTCTAGATCCTAAAAACATGGTTAATTATGTCAAGAATCAAATCAAACTATAATGTTTGGAAGATGAATTCAATCTTCAAAAAACATTTCTTAGATGGTTTATGAAGGACCATACCTGACTGAAGCAAGATGTCAACAAGTTCAATCAAATAGATGGTCTCTTTTTTACCAAAGAAAAGGAGGTTGAATTTTTATACCTTTTTAAATCCATAAATGATAGATTTAATATCTTGGAGAGGGATAATAAATACCTCAAAGATAAGTTAAACATCCTTGTTAATTTTAGTAAGGTTATTATTAATAATACTATGCATAGCATGGAAGGCATGTGCATATGTTTCAATAAGGGTGATACTTCGAAAATAATCAAGCCAAATAATAAACTTAAATTCATCATCATTTTCAATGAGGAGTATAACATCAAGAGGATAATTGATAGGAAGCTTAAGAGCAGGACTAAAGATTAGAGAAAAGATTATGAAAACTAGAAAATATTCAATAGCTAAGTCTGGTTTGGGTTGTGTGAGTGTTGTTATTTTTCTATGTCTTTGATATCTTTTTGTTGTTTCTATTTTTATAGGTTCCTTTAGTTGTTTTAAAATCTAGGAATTATTATGGTTTTTGGTTTTCCATAGATGTGATACTATTATATGGGTAGGGTCACTTTAAAACCCACTTTTACCTTTAATAAAAGCATTACATCAATTCTTAAATTTTGAGATGATAATAAAGTTAATACTATTCAAGATACTCATTAATTTCCACCTATGCACATTTTATCTTAGGTGTTACTTAAGTAGCTAACAAATTAACAATGCATACAACCTCAAATGACTACACCTAGAGTTTAATTTCTTAGTCTTCTACATACTAAGGTAGTATTATCATAATATTTTATACATATTCAAGATAAATCATCTATTGAGGGTAAAACCATACAAAATAAAATTTTAACTAAGAAAAGTGATCCTTTACAAGAGGACAATACATCTAATGTATCTAGTTTTTAATAGTAATGATAATGATTATCATTACCATAAAACTATTTCTCACACTGATGATTATACTAGTAACAATGATACAATAGAATTTTTAGATTTATGGTCCACAATATATCTAGATATAGGTTATTAATATAATAAAACATATCATTATACAAATTATGGTAACATAGATGATTATATAGATGTTTTAATTAGTTATGTTTTCCTTTTAACCCCTTGTGCTTGAAATGAATAATATATTGTATATATATTTTTCTTTCCTCTAACTCTCTCTCTCTCTCTCTCTCTCTCTCTCTCTCTCTCTCTCTCTCTCTCTCTCTCTCTCTCTCTCTCTCTCTCTCTCTCTCTCTCTCTCTCTCTCCTCTCTCTCTCTCTCTCTCTCTCTCTCTCTCTCTCTCTCTCTCTCTCTCTCTCTCTCACACACACACACACACACACACACACACACACACACACACAATATGGCTTTTGGGTTCATTTTGTTTATTTCTAAATATGATTGAAGAAGAGAATAATATTTAGATATATGACTAAGCCACCTTATGAGGGTAATATTCAAAAATTTATAAAAATAACCTAAATCATAATATGGTGATTTAATACTAACCACTACCTCTTATATATATCCTAATATAGACACTTAAATATGGTATTTGACAATTAACAATGTGAATATTGACTTACACTTATCCTACATGACTTGTGTATATCTAAACAACTTCTATTCACCATTTTTATACATTTTAATTATATTTATGAGCCCTATCCATTATAATGTTCTCTCAGTCACCTACACGAACCCTTCAATCTATGGTAATATTCTACTTAGACATATCAAGATCACCACATTTACATTTATATTTCCTAGATAGTAACATCATAATTAGATAATAATGTTGATTTTATTGTCATGAGTATTATGTTACTTCCCTTCACCTAATAATGACTATTTATCAAAATTAAGTCATTCTCATAGGTCATCCCATTCACCTATCATGTTGGTGGCATGTGAAAGTACCCAATTTAGAACATATAAATATAAATCAAGTTTAAACATATTCATCTATCTATAATTATTAACTACTTATCAAATACACTATTACACATTGAGAAAATATACCTTATTCTTCCCAAATTTCAAATAAATCATTTAGATTATTCATAACTAAGCTTAAAGCATACCAAACTAGGTCAAGGGTCCACATTTTCAAGATCAAAGCCATATTTTTAAGTGTATTCATATAGAAAAAGAACATAGATTATATAATCACACCAAGGTGAATAACTATGCATGGATTCAATTCCCTCTTTATATTATTGTATATGTAAGTAGAGATCAATCATGAACTAGATTTATTGGGGCAAACTCAACCTAATTAAACTTCCTCACTTTGTATAAGTTATAATCCTTCATAAGTGGACCTACAATTTCAAGGAGAAATAAGTTAATTTATAGAGTTGAGCATACACTGAAGGGTTAAATATCACAAATACATATAAATATTAGGTAGGTGAATTACACTGTATATTCGTAAAAAAGAAAAATATCTAAATATAATAATATCAAGGTTAGGTCACCTGTATCTAATTTATTCACCCTAGGCTTGGTGTTAGTGACCATAGGCACACATATATATAATTTTAGATATATAAGAATCATAAGATTGATTTTAGTCTATTTTTATATTTAGAACATAGTCATAACCAACAATTCACACAATGAAGCTAATTATGTTGATCTCCTTAGTACTTTTCAAATATATTAAATTGCATTATCAAATTAATCTCAATAAGTTACATTCATATTTACACTTGATTTCCATACATTACAATCTGAATTAACTATTCTATTTTATCCTATTATGATTTACATTAATCTAAAAATAGGCTGAACATATTGGTGAACTATATATTATTGAACATTTACAAACCCTAGGTTTCCCTTATGGTTTCATATTTCTCTCTATGGTTTTTAGATTTATGCCTTAGGGTTTAATTTTCAAACCTAATTTTTAATTTTTCTCTCATATTATAAATTACACATAAATTTAATAAATGAACATTATTTATATTGGTTTATTCAATTCATATTGTAATCACTTCATATTTTTCTACTCTTCTATGTATAAATTGGATTAATTTAAGTTTCCTATCAAGCTTCAAATTAATAATGAATTGTCTTTAGCCTTCCTTAATTCACAATGTGAAAACATATTATTTGAATTGAATCCATTAAATAATAGATTCCAAAGATCATTCATGAATCACTTCTCCCCCTAGATCTCATAATGTTAACAAATACCATTCCACCCCTAATATTCATCCAAGTCTTATAATAGGATTAGTGGTCCATATTGTAACAACTCGAAGGGGTAAGGTAACCCATCATACACTAAAAATAATTTTACTCGTCTCCTCTAACCACCTCCCACAAAAAAATTAATAAACCTAAGGAATATGAAACTATGGATCAACTAAAGAATATCCATGCTAAAATTTCTTTCTTTGAGTCACTCTAAAATGTGCCTATGCACAAAGATATTTTTCATGCAACTTTACATGATACAATTTTACCAAGTGATGTAGAACTAGTTTATGTACCTTTAATTATTAACACATTACAATGGACAAAAAAGTCATCTATTTTGAAAAAGAGGATTTAACCCCTAAACACATCATATATCAACACCTCCTATTGTATATTCAAGTGAAGATTCCAAATAATATGGTTAAATAGGTTTTGGTGGATAATGGGTTTGGATTAAACATATGTAATATCTCCTTTTGTAAGTTACTTGGTATATAATCCATACTCTAATATGAACATTATAGGATTTGACAATATTTCACATAACTTAGTAGGAAAAATTAAACTAAATAAAACATTAGTCCTATAATGATCTCAACTAAAACACTTTATTGGGAATACTATGGACACATGAGATTAATTCAATACCTTATGATTTTCATGCATTACTTAAATTATTTTTCCAATTATATATATAAATTTCATCTATATTAATAAAATTCAATCATTTTAAATTGACTTATCCTAGGGATAATGATATTATGTTGTTTATCCAAATATTTCATGCGCACAAATACACCTATTGAGTTAAGTGCACCAAGAAAAACTTTGGAGATAATAAGAGACTTTTGTCTTATTATTTAATAATTAATGTTAAAATAATATAGGGCATGATATGCAAGTATTGGCTTTATGAAATAACCTTATTGAAATAGATATCCATGAGATGTAGTGCTACCACTAGATATTCAATTCATATTTCCCACTTGATAAAAAAACCTCTTCACACTATTTAATATAATTTAAAAAGTTTATCCCTAAAACTTCACTTAAAATTTTCTAAAATAAGAGAAAGATCACTTGATAAACAAATAAACATAAAAATGGAGAAGGGTAAGGTATAAAATGAAGATATATGGGTTAAATAACAACACTAATTTTTGATAACCAAATATGTGCTCAGCTATAGTTTTACCATTATATGATGTGTATCATGAGAGATAAAAATTAAAATTATAGGGGAAGGAATCGAAGGAAATTAATAAATGCTTAATTCCTAGAATAATTTCTATAAGTAAACATATAAAAGATATATAGCTAATCACACATAAAACTATAAGGGTTTGAATAAACTAGAAAGAATTCAAGAAAAAAATAGACTAGCTTGGCGTAGATTATAATTAATGCATATGCATCTATAAAACACATGTTTCAACTCTTTAACATTAACATTATTCATTTAACCAAAGGAATTTAGACGAATTCATGAAATGAAAATCTTGTAATAAAGAAACAAAAGACTTGTATTAATCTTAAGAGTGTTTAACTAAAAAAGTGCCAACCCTAACAAAGAGATATATGACGTGATATATAGGAGCTAATATGGGACTACCTCTAAATATCATGATATACCCCTCTAAACCATTATGACCCAAGATAGTTATAATAAATCATTCAAGCAAGTGCACCCAAAAATGACAAAATAAAAAAGAGAACAGACAGTGACATTTTGGCATAGAGTTCCTTTAGATTCATAGAGATAATAATATCTAGCTCAGTGGTGGTCCACTTCCTAGTTTTATCTTTTCTAAGATTCTAATGATTGGTCCATGAAATAATCCTCTTTATCAAGATTCTACAGGTTGACAAATGGCTCTTGGAAGAACCTATTATGAACCTTAAGAGGATATTCCAATTATATTTTCACCTCATTTACCAAGCTAATGATAGATCTAGATTGGATGGAAAGTTATATAATATCCTTATCTTTGGTATTATTGGCTTTTACCACCATTATCCTCATTGATTCATTGAAATGTGCTAGGTAAACTTTGAATTCATCTTGCCTAAGTAAAGTTCCATTTAGGTGAAAGAGAATAGTGATTATAACCTCATTAAAGTATCAAGGATATGATCCATGATTTATTCAAGGTATTGATGGTAGATTGAACATTTTTTTAACTAGTATTCAATGGAGGTTTTCATGCTTCTTTCAAATCTTTGACATAAATTTAGGTCCACAAGGGGTATCAACTTCAATTATGGGAACATCCCTTTATTTATGATGGTATCCAGCTTATTTTAATTTTTATCCATGTGAATGATCCCATCTAGGTAGGATTATGCTTGTTGGTTAACCTTTTTTCTCTTAGAGAGCTCTATTCACTTCCCTAAGGGATGTGGAACACTATGTAAGTGGTGCTTCTACTTTTTATGAAACATTATGTAAGTTTTGCTTCCACTTTACTAATTATACATGTGAAGAAGGTACTCCTTAATTGGGAATAAAGATTCATATTCTACCCCTTAATATACTCCATTAACTTCTCAAATAGCTCATTAGTGTCTCAGAGCACTAAAATTGGGTCCTCCACTACCCTCTCTTATTTACTTGTAGTCTTCACTTTGGTGAGGAAGAAAATATCCCATTTAGTCCTCTATACCACAAGGTTCCCCTCTCAAGTGAAGGTATGTGTGAGCACCCTTTTCATCCTCCCTAGATCCCAATAAAATTTTAATTAGATGTTGGGTCCCTATGATAGACCATATATGATCTATGTTTTCTTGAAGATATAATGGCCCAACCCATCCTTATATATTTTTTGTTCCAAGAGAGGTGGAAGGTGACACAAAAAGGGTGGCGGTAGTTTAAGTGGAATGTGGAGGCATAATTAGAGGAGGTAGATATGAAAGATAAGGGTTAAATGGAGTGAAGATTAGGGGAGGTGGTATGTAATCAAAGGGAGGAACCAAAAAATAATAAGATAAAGGGAAAATGTGAGACCATGATTGGTCTATGGTCATGAAGACATGAGAGCTAGTGACACCCAAGAGATAAGTATTCAAGATAAATGAGGGAATTATATGGTTAAATCCAAATCCTTGGGTTCCTAGTTTGATGGATAGAGTTATCTAGGTAGGATATTCAGATGTTATGGGTGGATGTAAAGGCTACTTATAATAAATCACTATTTTTTCTTATTTGTCATCTTAATTAGGTATGCCTATGATGTAGATACTAAATTAGGAGAAATAAAACAAACCTAAAATGAATCTTATGTCAGTTGACTGACTACTATTGGGCTTAATTATATGGTAGGATTAGTGGTAGATATGAAAATAATATCCCTAAAATTCACATGAGCCAGTTGGGTAGTTGTAACACCATGTTAAATTATTATTATAGGGGCCACTAATGTATCCATGATAAATGTGACTACATGGGCATTGAGAACATAGGATCAATCAAGATTTGGGATTTAAGAGGGGCCCTGATGACCTATGGGATTAGATCAATATTTACTAATGGTTCATACCATGTAATTAGAGTCAAGATGGCCATAATTAGTATATAGGAAATATTGGAGGAGATAGGAAGCTCGAACTACCAAAAAACTCTAAAGCTAAAGGGAAAAGTAGAACCTAGGTACTTGAAAAGGTTGATGTAGTAGGATTCATTATATATATAATCCACACATGGGCTAGGAGTTTTAAAGAACTAAATGTAGCTAAAGATAATGTAGTTAGGGGGCCTAGTTACTTATTAGGGATATCATAGAAGGGGTCAAAATAGGGTAGGAAACACTTGGGATAGTAAACTAGGAGGATTAATAATGATTTGATAAGTCCAAATATAAGTAGGGTTTGACACCTCTAGGTAAATTATAATATATTTTCAAGGTGGGATATCTTATGAGTCTAATATACTTGTAAAATGAACATATGTATCTTGGGATTAGCTCTCCTAGGAGATGGTCATAGGAGAGGTAGATGTTAAAGTTAAAAGAGTTATAGAATTTGGGATCCCTTGAAATATTTTTGGGAAAGAATCTTTCCCATCATTAGGAACTTGAAACATGTCCTTGTGGAATTGATATGGGAAGGATAGTTATACTAGAGGTGATTATAGAGGATAAATCCTATTTTATAGCATATACATATGTTGTGCTTATGTTTGGGCCTTCTAGTGGCCTACTTCTTTAAATTTTATAATTACCTCAAAATCATCTATTAGGTTATGGTGAATTGTGTGTCGATAAAATGCAAATTTTATATATTTTCAAAAAAAATTCAAGAGCACAAATAAAGAGATATAAAATATTAAAACACACACCTATGATCTCGTGAGCTCAACAAATACAACAGACTACAATAATTAAAGATTTAAAAAAACATAATACAAACCTCATTATAACTTGTCTTTGTTGGGATGTGTCTCAGATGTAGATTTATATGATCTTTATAAATGCTAAATTTTAGTTAGACACCTCTATTAAAACTATGGAACATGTTGATTTGATCAAAGAATAGAAGATTGATACACAAAGAGACTTGATAGTTTGACAACACTTAGTTGTCTGAATTGATCATGAAAATAGTGATGAAAAGATGCATATTTATACAAATATAGATCAATAAGGACTCTTCATCTTGAAATCAAGATGAATGGTTACAAAGGAGTCCTCAAGAGTGTACATGAATCAAGCACATGGATCAATGATTTGATCCCTTCATCTCAATCCAGATGAATGATGGAAGATGATATTTGAAAATATCAAATGAGAATTAATATAAACCATTCATCTTTTTTTCAAGATTAACAATGGAGGATTATTCTCAAAATATATTTTTGAGAGTGATTTTAAACCCTTCATCTTGTTCCCAAGATGAAGGAATGAAAATAATTCCCAAAAAAGCACATGGATAAACTATGTGGGCCCTTCATCTTATTTTGAAGATGAAGAGTGGAGAATAATCTTGTATATTAATTCATTTATCAATTTAATTTTATCACAAAAAAATATTCCATGGGATCTCAAGATCCTCTCTTTTGCATGAAGATGCCTACTTGGGGGGGGGGGGGATGAGGAGGAATTATTTAATTGAAATTAAATTATAATTGTATTTATAATAGAAATATAATTAGAAGAATGATCAATTACATTAATCAAGGATCAATTTAATTAATATAAATGTGGGAAATTTAATTAGAAACATGCTTAATTAAATTAATCAAAGATAAATTTAATTAATACAATATAGATAATTGAATTAGAAAAATGATTTAGAGAAGGGGAATATTAGCATGGGAAATATTAGAATTAATTTATTAGAGAAAGGGGAATTATTGGATTGATTAGATATGAGTAATTAAATAGATAATTTGACTAGAGAGTGATGATTGATTAAATAATGATAATTTAATAGATCTATTATAGTAAATTGGCTCACCTAGAGATGCCTCAAGGTGAATTCAAACATGTATATTAGATGAACAAATGATTTCAGACTAGATTGGGTAAAATTATGAGAAATCATTCCAATTTACAATTTGACACAGAAGTGATAAAAATGGAGTATCTACGTTTCCACTTATTTTAGAAAGTGTTTTGAGACACTAGGTAAAGTAACATATTCTCAAATAATGAGAATGTAAAAAAGGTTGATGAAAAACTAGATGATGAAATAATGAATGTTGTAATTTCATCATTCCCTACTAATAACTGCAAGAGATTAAATGAAAAGATAAAGATATGATTTGATTAATTAGGGATGATTCCCTCTCAAGAGAGCATGCAAGGATGAAGGACATGGATGGGCTCTCAAAAAATAGAGAAATAATATAGAACATAAGAGAAGATAAAGAATGGACAAGATTATGTTGCTTGAGGTAATGCTTACATGCTTTGATTTATAATGATGATGAACATATTTTTCCCAAGTACGGTAGAATTGTTTTGATTGAAATGGAAGAATGATCATGATGTTTATTAATTTTTATGGTTAGATCAAATAGATAAAGATGTATATGATTGATTACATTGACATGGTAAACATTTTAAAGCTTGATTTTATATTACATATCATAGTATTCATCATAATATAGGAAGGATTATGAGAACATTAATTTGTCAAAATACATAACAATTTGAACTCAAAATGCAAGTATATGTAAATTTAAACAAGATACTAAAAATAAAGTTTTAAATATATAACATAATGCACTTAAATTAATTATAATTTAGATACAACTATTCACAACTCAAAATCATGATATTAATAATAAAAAATTAAGTGGAAAACATAATGTACTAAATTAAGGCACCTAAGTAACACAAAATCATATCAATAAGCAAAAAAAAATTTAGGGAAATTAAGATTGAATACATTCACTCATATCAAAACATATTTATTAAGAAACCAAGATTCATGTGGGAAGTAAAATGTAACAAGCTAAGGCACCTAATAAATCAATAAACATACAAATCAACGAATGTAAACATTTTAGCAAAAAATCAGTGTGTGCGATAATAAGGAATTACTCTTTGAGACTAACAGTATTAGAAAATAGTCATGATTAAAGGGGGAATAAAATAATAGGAAGGAAGTGGCTGAGTTGACTCTAAATTCACCAAACAAGTGTGTAGTGCCTACATAGTCCCATGGACATCAGATCCAGCATGGAATTCAAGCCAAATGTAGTTTTCCCAAGGATTTTAGGATTGAATAAAATTGATGATAAGTAAAAATAAATGATTATCTAGAAGACATGAATAGGAACTCACAAAATGATGAGAGTATATAAGGAATAGGGTTGCCAAAGTGGCAAGAGATATATTCAAAAAATGTTTAGAGCATAAGATAAGGGATTAGTGGAGATTTTTCATGATAATGTCATGGAGGTGTATTGTTGAGTGGATGAAGTTATTTGATAGCTTAAGTGACAATGACAAAGTGTGTAATGTGTTTGTCCTAAGTTTTCTTGAAGTATACTTGGTTGATATTCAGTGTTGACATGTCTAGAGAAGTTTAGGGATGAGTATGGTGATTTGAGTAAGTGAAAGGGGCCATATAAAAATTAAAGAATGCTTTGAGTTATTGTGTGCATGAGTGGAGTTTACCCTGTTTAACATTGTTCTCATTTAGACACTTTGGGTTTAGTGGCAGAAATTTTGAGTAAGAAATTTGATGATGTCACCATCACCACTTGTGAATGAGTCAAGGGGAGTTGGTCATATGGTTAGGATCATAGTAGTCCCTAGTTTTTATGTGCCAAATTTTAATTCATAAATAAAAGCATGATCAAAGATACGAAGTTGAAAATTTGGCTTCTCAATCAAAATTCATTGTTTTCCCATACTTAGCCAAATTTGTAATATGGATAGAAAGAGCCAAGTAAGTAGTTTGATGATGGAATATCTTGCACATGTGGAGATTTTAGGATAAGGTGATCATATGGGTTTGTTAAATTTTGTACCTAGTTTATTTTCACTAATTTTTAGATCATGTGATGAAGTTCATCAAAATATGCATATGTAAAGTTGGGCTCTTAGGCATTTTGACTATGTTTTTCCATACTTAGCCAAATTTACATAAGGTAAGAAAGAGCTGAGTGAGAATTTTGATGGTGTTATATCTTACATGTGTGAAGGTTTCAAGAGAAATTGATCATATTGGTTTGTTCCTATTTTATTTACATTAAATTTGAGATCATACACTAAAGCATGACAAAATTTATGCATGCTCAAAGTTGGTCTCCCAAACAAATTCTAAGCATAGTTGGCTCTCTGACAGAAGATTTTGAGAAGGAATTTTAATGGTGTTATATATTAAGCATGTGAGGGTTATAAGATTAGTGTGTCACATGGTTGGATTCTCCTATGTCAGGAGATCATCTAGTCTAAATTTGAGATCCTATGTCAAAGTACAAAATAAGTTATTAATAATAAAAAATGGCTACTCAAGCATATTGAAAGGGTCCCCATAGTCATTTTTTAAAATGTTAAAGATTGAGCAAGATCAATGGTGAACATTTCTCAAATAATTTAAGAATTAATGGGTTGAGGATAGGTACATGATGTTTAATTACTGAGCAATGGTATAAGATAATGATCCAATGGTTAGTGGGCATTCAAATAAATTGATCAAATAATGAGCATTGATCGTTAAATACCTAGTTGATCTACAAGATCGATAAGGAACATTAAGTCAACATTTCAAGAATGTATGATATGAGGTTGAAGTGACTAAGGTTTAACATCTAGCATTGGTAGACTATGTGTTAAAGATTAGATAAGATTGATGGTGTGTATTCAATTTGAGCTAAGAGGACATGAGATTCGAGAATTGTGTTTGAAGGTTAATTGTGACCATTTGAATTCAAATATTTGAATTTAACATAAGAAAAACTAGAGATATATATTTTTTCCATATATTTTGATAAAATTTAAATTTGATCATGCAATAAAAAAAAGATGAAGAGGACTCCAAAGCATATTTGGATATATAGATTTGAATATTTGAAAGTGAGTATAGTCAAAGATATTGAGCCTAGAAGTTGACTATGTGTTCGTGTTTGTCTTACATGTGACCCAAAAAGGATATTTGAGCTTATATTGATGTTATTCTGATGTCTCATGATGAATTTTCTATTTTAGAGTGTTTTATACTCCATGAGGATGCTCTTTAAGTATTTTAGAGGTGTGATCAATCTATCTTGAGTATGAACAATGCTTAAGAATTTGATTGTATATTTGGTAATGGTTTTCCCATGTATAAGGTTTATTTGAGAATACGTAGAAGTGAGAAAAATTGACTATGATCTTTTAAGGATGTCAAAGGGGATATAAGGAATGAACCCATGTATTTGAAAGTGATCCTATGAATTTTTTTTGTTCAAGAGTGTGTTAAATGGGTGAATAGGTCTCTATGAGACCTATAAGAACTACAAATGTTTTATTAAAAGGTGTAGTTGCTTAAGGGTGACCCATAAATGTTATGGCTAATATATGAAGATTGTTTTGAGACATGTATTCATGTGTAAGATGATATAATGGATAATTCATGCCTAATGGCTGACCAAGGTAGTGATTATCAAGATTGATCTATAAATAGTGAAATCAAAGATGGTGATTTATAGACTTTGTGTAAGAGACTAAGGGGAGATTAGAGAGAGTATTGTGTGTGTTTTGGGGAGAGAAGGAGGGATAGAGTCCCATAAGGATGAGTTTAAGAGAATAATAGATTGGGGACTATTTATATGACCCATAGGTCATAATTTTATTGGTATAATAGTTCTCTTAGAGATTGAGGGTGAATGAAGGTGAAGAGTGATAAGAAGAGGTCCATCATCAGGTGTTATAGACATTAGTTCTAAGGTAGATGATTTCATATGTGTTACAATGGTAGCTTAGCATCTAAGGTTTTTGCATCCTCCTTTCAAGGTGAAACTTTCTAAAAGTTTTGGTTATTATTGTAACTTAGCTAGATAGGTATGATAACACCTTGTGGGATTAAAGTATCACTAAATAGGGATTGTAGTTCCTTGATCATTTATAGATGGTCTAAATTCATTCTTGTTTTATAAGACAATATTCCAATTACATGTTTTAGTGGGTTTTATTTCCCAAAAGGGTTTCCCATGTATGTCATGTGTTATATGATTGATTTTGATTTATCTCTCTTGTTCATTGTTATGAATAATGTGTATGCTTCATGAATGCTTGTGGTACCTAAATAAGTATTTTTAAATATTAGAATTGAAATTGGATTATTTGGTCTCATTGATTCACCCCCTGTAGTCATTTTATCTCTAACAATTGGTATTAGAGTAGGTCCTTTGGTAAAGGCTTAACCATGTGATGGTGATCCAAGGTAAAATATGGGTAGTCATAAAGGAGGTTTCTCTTTTAAGAAAGCACCAATGTTCAATGGATCTAATTATGCTTTTTAGAGTGTAAGGATGAGGACATATTATGTTCCTAGGGTTTGATGTATAGAAATGTGTTCTAGATTGTTGTGTTTCTCCTATTACTCCTCCATCTAGTACTATAGACCAAATTTTTTTTTAGAAGAATTCCAAGGTGATGAATGCTATCACTTGTGGTCTTTTAGAGATTGAATACACCAAGCTAATCCATTATAAATATACTAAAGAGATATGGGAAAAAATGAAGATAATTTTTTAAGGAGATTCAAAGGTCAATATTGCTAAGTTACAGACTCACAGAAGTCAATTTGAAAGTTTTAAGATGAAGGAAGAATATTATATAGCATCCTTTCTATAAAGAGTTGATGAGATTGTGAACACCATTAGATATCTTGGAGAGAATATTGAAGAAGAAAATATAGTCTAAAAGGTGTTAAGTTCTTTATCTCTTAAGTTTGATCCAAAAATATTTTCTATAGAAGAGAGTCATGATCTTACTTATTTGAAGATGGATCAATTACATGGCACCCTTAATGCATATGAGATGAGAATAAATGATGATAAACTACTAAAGAAGGAAGTTGCATTCAAGATAGAGATTGAGCCTAAGAAGAAGTACCAAGGTAATAAATTTAAAAAGGATGACATATATAATATTAATGATGATGAACTAATTTCTTTAATTACTAGGAAATTGAATAGAGGCTCAGAAGTATAAGGGTAAACTACCCTTCAAATGTTTCAATTGTGGAGAGATAAGAAATTTTACTCATAAGTTCCCTCATAAGAATGAGAAGAAAGATGATGAAGGAAAAGATGAAGGCAAGAAGACATATAGGAATAAAGGATTTATAAAGTATAACAATAAGAAGAGGTCCTTTAAAAACAAGAAGAGTCTTTATGCCAAAGAAGATTGCAACACATCAGATGAGAGTGAAGATAGTGACTCAAGATATGATCATGAAGATGATGGTCCTAATGAAGATGAAGCACTATTTATGGCTAAGGAAGGAAGTTTCTCATATCATAAGGAGTCTAATTGGAGTGATTCATATGATGATGAAGATAAGGTAGACTATGAGAGTATTTTGATGAATGTTCTTGAAGAATTGAAGATTGAGAAGATCAATAAGAAGATGAAATATAAGCTCAAGGACTTTAAGGAAAAATTTAGTGTTTATGAGGAAAGATTAAATGAATATGCCAAGGAGCATGAAGATATGATAAATCATCTTAGTTATCAATTGGAAATTCTGTCTACAAGCCTAAAAGCTAAAGAAGATGAATGTTCAAGGTATGTTTCTAAAAATGAATCTTTGAGATCTAAGCTAGAAAAGACATATAGTAAGGTGACGACATTTGTGAGATTTAAAAAGAACTCATGTGATCTAGACAACATACAGAGTGGTCAAAAGCATGCTAGTGATAGAACTAGTCTTAGATATGAAGAAGAACAAAAGATTGTTACTCAAAATAATATGAAAACTAGTGTGAACTAGGATAATCTTACTTTGAATAGAAATCATTAGACAAGGACTTAAGGTGATAGTAGAATGAAGAAAAATTAGATTAGATATCCAAATTCCATGAGGTATGAAAGATTCAATGGTTATTATTATACATGTAATCAATTTGGTCATAGAGCTAGAAAGTGAAAGAGAACTATTAGAAATAATTTGCATGGGACTATGATGGGTGTTATCAGTAAAAAGGTGTGAATATAATCAAGTGATTTAATTGTCTTGATGTGAGACACTTTACATACCATTGTCTACATAGGATTAGACAAGGTGAGTCCTCTTCAAAAGGGGGATTTTGTTTTGTTTGTCATGAAATAAGATACATTGCAAATTTCTTTTCCAAATAATGTAAGGAAAGATACATTTATTGAAAAAGGTATGGTGTGATCCAATTGTGAACAAAGAGGTCACATTTCTAGGTTCTATAAACAAAGGTCTATAAGTCAGAATAGGTTTAATTAGGCTCCTAGAGTGTAAAGAAGAAGGTAGATTAACACATGGAAGCCAAAGGTGAAAAGTGTGAGTCATGATGAGACTACAGATCCAAGTAATATATTTTATATGGTGTAAAATGCTTCAAAATTTGAAGAGTACCAAGGGATCTCATTATCTACTCATGTTAAGAGTGAAGAGATCAAGCTTAAAGAAAATACCAAGGTGTTGGATTAAGCTAGTTTTGAGGTATGTATAGATCTAAGTGAACATCCTATTATTGTTGAACACGTGACTAGTGATGAGGATATAAGATGCAAGGAAGATTGTTTAGATGAAAAGGTATGCCATGAATCTATGTTATCTCCATGTATTGTTAATCCAATCATAGAAGAAATGGAGAATATTTTACTAGTTGAGGAATTTATTTCTCTAAAGCTAAATAAGAAGAAGAATAAGAACTATAAGTATCAATTGAGAAAGGAGGAGATGGAATATGAGGATTGGTTTTTTGTTTTAAATAATTGAGTTATAGAGGGTGTCTCTATCTATGCTTCTTAAGAGACTAATTTCAAGAGGAGAAGCAAGTGTTCCTATGGTGTTTTTCAATTGGAGGAGTATAGAAGGTCATACTAAAGGTTCTCAGATAGAAAAGAAGGATTTATGATTTGTAAAGATGATATTTTTGCATAAAAAGGTTGGTTGAACTTATTCTAGCATGCTCTAGATGGTTTTGTGATCTAAAGGTATGTTGAATTCAATTTGGAGATTTTTGTTAGCTCTCGAGTTTCCTAGTTTGTGTTTAAGAGTTTACAGGTCCTAAAATAAGTTATAGTAAGTCAAGGATCCCAATGGTGTGGAATCTAAAATATTGGTACAAAAGTGTGTGATGGGGGTCTATAGGTGTGCAATAAGTTTTAGAGGTGTGCATTGATCAAAAGGAGGTTTGTTGACCCTATTTGTTTTGAAATTTTAAGGTTTTGGCTATGCTATAAAAGTGATTTACCCTATGAATTGAGATCTAAGGCTTCTTAATATATTGAATGGGCCAAATGGGTTGTCAAATCAAGATTCACATAGATTTGAAGGTTTGTGGTTCTCTAATTATTCAATATTTTTTCAATATGCAGGGTTAATTGGTCAGTATTTTTATGAATGAAGTTTGTTGTAAAAGATGACCCTAGTGATGTAAATTGGTGTGATTGAGGGGGTATACGAAATTGATCTAAATATGTATTTTTATGTCTTAAAGATGTGTCTACTAAAAATTGTGGGCTCTGCAAGTTGCAAGTAGGGTTACAAGGAGGCTAGACAGGCCTAGTTTGAAGAAGAGTGTTTTTTTCTTAGTTTCTCCAAAAGAGAAAGGTATGTGTGTTTCAAAGGTGAGCTCTCAAGTTGGTTTAGTGTATGTTACATATTTTTTTAGTGGCATGAATTCCTATTGGTGGTCCTTATGGTAGCTTGAGAGATAAAGCTAGTAAGCATATGTGGTGATTCTTCATGGTTTGTAGAGATTTGAAGATGCTTAGAAGGTGAAAATGCCTAGATTTCTTAGGGGGAGCCTCTCTCATATTTTTATTGATGTATTAAGTCATATTTTTATGGTTTTGTGTGTTATTTATTCATTGGTTGTAGTGCTTGATTGAAAAGAGTGTTGGCATGGAGCAAGAGAAGTTTGTCAAGGCAAGAAGAGGTAGGCTCAAGGTAAGGGGGAGTTTATATCATCTTTTTAAAATGGTCCTTTACTATTTGATGGATTATTTAGGTATTTAGGATCAGTTGATACCCACTTTTTCATTGTGTCAAAGGGGGAGAAAGTTCCTATTTTGGAAGTGTTTGAATAGAGAGAAGGTGAGTTGTATATTGATATATATGATGATTATTGACATCAATGAAAAAGCGGGAGATTATTGGAGAGTTGTCATGATGATGTAGTGGTGGTGTCATGGAGGTTTATTATTGAGTGGATAAAGTGATTTGATAGCTTAAATGACAATGACAAAGTGTGTAATGTTGTTTATCCTATGTTTGCTTAAAGTATACTTGGTTGATCTTCAATGTTGATATGGATAGAAAGTTGAGGGATGAGTATGGTGATTTTATCATGTTTAAGGGGTCTTATTAGAATTAAAGAATGCCTTGAGTGATTGTGTGCATGATAATTCACCCAATTCAACATTGTTCTCATCTAGACCGTTTGGGTTTAGTGGTAGAAATTATGAGTAGGTAGTTTAATAACATCACCATTTCCATGTGTGAATGAGTCAAGGGGAATTGGTCATATGGTTTTAATCATATTAGTCCTTATTTTTTATGTGCCAAATCTCAAATCATGCATCGATGTGTAGTCAAAGATGTGAGGGTGAAAATTTGTCTTCTCAATCAAAATTCATTATTTTCCCATAGCTAAATTTGTAATATGGCTAGAAAGAGTTGAGTAAGCATTTTGATGATGGAATATATTGCATGTGTGGAATTTTCAATAGAAGGTGATCATATGGGTTTGTTTAGTTCTATACCTAGTTTATTTTCACACATTTTTAAATCATGTGATGAAGTCCTTTAGAATATATGCCTATGTAAAGTTGAGATCTCAGGTAGTTTGACTGTGTTTTTCCATAGCAAAATTTATTTAAGGAAAGAAAGATCCAAGTGATAATTTTGATAATGTTATATCTTCCACGTGTTAAGGTATCAATATAAATTGATCACATGGGTTTGTTTAATTTTTATCCTAGTTTATTTACTCTAAATTTGAGATCATGCATTAAAGCATGGTAAATGTTATGTAGGATCAAAGTTGGTCTCCCAAAAAAATTCTAAGCATAGTTGGCTCTATGACAAGGATTTTGAGAAGGCATTTTAACGTAATTATATCTCACACATGTGAGGGTTATAGGAGTAGTATGTGACATGGTTAGATTCTCTTATGTGAGGAGATAATCTATTCTAAATTTTAGATCTTATGTTAAAATGCAAAAGAAGTTATTAAGGATAAAAAATGGATACTTAGGCATATTGAAAGGTCCCCATAGTCATTTTTGAAAGTGTTAAATCTCAAGCAAGATCAATGGTGCACGTTGCTGCAAGAATTTTGGAAACAACAAGATGAAGATAGGTGCATGATGTTTAACAAATGAGCAAAAATAAAGGATAAGGATCCAATGATGAGTGAGCATTAATAAAATTTGATCTAATAGTGAGCATTTATCATTAAATACCTAGTTGATTTACAAAGATTGATGGAGTGCATTAAGTCAACATTTTAATATTACATTAGATGAGGTCAAAGTGACTAAGATTTAATGTTTAGAAATGGTGGACTATGTGTTAAATATCAGACAAGATTAATGGTGAATATTTGATGTGCACTAAGAGGACATAATATTCAAGCATTGAGTTCAAAGGTTAACTGTGACTATTTAAATTCAAATATTTATATTTAACATAGGAAAAATTAAAGCTCTATATTTTGTCCATATCTTTTGATAGAATTTTAATTTGATTATGTATTTAAAATAAAATATGAAGATGACTCTAAGATGCATTTGGATATATATATTTGAAGATCTAGAAGTGAGCATAATCAAAGGTATTGAGCCTAGAAGTTGAATATGTGTTTGTGTTTATCCTGCAAGTGACCTGAGAAGGATATTTGAGCTTGTGTTGATATTTTTTCAATGTCTCATGATGAATTTTCTATCTAGGAGTGTTGTAAACTCCATGAAGATGTTTTATAAGTATTTTGGAGGTGTGATGAATCTATATTAAGTATGAAAAATGCTTAAAAATTTTATTGTAAGTTTAGTAATGGTGTTCTTATGTATAAGGTTTGTGTTTGAGTTGTTTGAGTATACATAGATGTAAGCAAAGTTGAATTTGATCTTTAAAGGATGTCTAAGGAGACATAAGGAGTGGACCCATGTATTTAAAAGTGATCTTATGTTATTTTTTTGTTTGAGGGTGTGCTAAATGGGTTAATAGGTTTTTATGAGACCTATAAGAGTTATAAGGACCTTATTAAAAGGTGTAGTTTCTTAAGGGTGACCCATAGATGTTATGGCTGACCTATGAAGATTATTTTTGAGCTATGTATTTGTGTGTAAGAAGCTTTAAGGGCTAAGACATGCCTAATGGATGACCAAGGTAGTGATTATCAAGATTGCTCTATAAATAGTGAAATCAAAAATGGTGATTTCTAGACTTTATAGAAGAGACTAAGGAGAGATTAGAGAGAGACTTGTGTATGTGTGTGTCTTGTGGATTGAAGGAGGGGTAGAGTGACTTGAGGATGAGTTGAAGAGTATAACATATTGAGGATTATTTATATGATTTGTAGGTCATAATTGTTTTGGTAGAATAGTGTTCTTATAGATTAAGGGTGAGTGAAGGTAAAAGTTGATATACATAGGTCCATCATTAGGTGTTGTAGACATCAGTTTAGATGTGGATGAGTTCATATGTTTTGTTATGGTATATCAAAATCTAAGGTTGTTTTCACCTCCTTGTAATGTGAAACTTGATAAAAGGTATAGTTATTATTGTAGCTCAATTAAACAGGTGTGATAACACCTTATGTGATTGAAGTCTCACTAAACAGGTATTGTAGTTCCTTGATCATTTTTAAATGGTATAAATTGGTTCTTATTTTATATTAAATTAGTATAATTATAGGTTATAGTAGGTTTTATTGTCCAATAGGGTTTCCCATGTATGTCATGTGTTATGTAATTTATCTTTCTTTGTCTCTCTTGTTCATTGCTATGAATAATGTGTATGCTTCATGAATGATTGTGGTAATTGATTAAGTATTTGTAAAGATAATAATTTTAGTTGATTATTTGGGCTCACTGATTCACCTCCTCTCTTAGTGATTGTCCATCTAATAGGGATGGTTGAGTTGACCTCAAAAAATTGAGCTCTGTGAACTTTGCCTACATAGTCTAATTGGGACCTCAAGACATTGTAGTTCAACTTGAAATTAAACATAGAAAAAGATAAGTATGATCATATAAAAGAACATGAATCAATTTGAAAGAGTATGGTAAATCTTCAAAAATGGTGAGAGCATGAAATTAACTTACAAAATGGCAAGATCTTAGACTTAACTTGAAAAATGGAAAGAGGATGGAATTAATTTGTAAAATGGTAAGAGTATGGAATTAAATCTACAAATGACAAAAGTTTGGATTAAATCAAAAAATTATGAGAGTATGGATCAACTCAAAAAATGGTGAGAGCATAAAATATGATAGTTTAAAAGTCTTTGGATCATTATAACCACAATGGATCACTAGCAAAGGGAAACTTATTATAACATCGAGATGTGATTTGATATAAAATGGAAGGATTAAAATTATTAGAGTGGATAATAATGGATGATAGGAAGATTATGAATTTACAAAGACTATGTCATATTAGAACTAAATTTTTTAGTTGTTAAAGTGCCACTAAGAGAATATGCTAAGTGATTTTAAAAAACAAAGCTCATAATGGATTCCACTTTCTTATTAATATCAAGAAAGGAAGGAAAAATAGGACCAAGTTAGGATGCATAGATAAATTATATAGTACAAGGTAGTATCATAAACACCTGAAACTGGCCAAAACTAGTTTTTGACTAGACTTTGGAATGATTCCTACCAACCATTACAAATTAAGCCTAGGATTCCATGAACATCCCAAATTTATTTGTGCATCATTGTCAAATCTCAAAATAATGGTGATACATCACTAATTAGGGTATTATATCAATACAAAAATAAGCTCTCACAGATTCATCCCTAATCACCTTGTAGAATCATAACTATCAATTTTGTGTATGGACTTATTAAGTGGGGCAATTGCACACTTGATTAAATCTTGAAAGAGATAAAATTCCAATTAAAATAAATTAACAATCTAAACAAGATCAAATGCCTAGTTGAATTATCCATTTACAATTATTGAATATAAAAAAAAGGAAATTCAAAGATTCAAAATAACCTAGCCTTTTATCATTGCCTTTATGAATTGTCAAACTCTTTGAAAATATGCTATAATATCTAATTTGAGAGCCATGCTTAGTAATTTTAAATCATAATTACATAACTATTAACTCAATTGGAGTTAGTTTTAACTTTCCTAGGTTTAGTTTGAACCCATTCCAAGCCTAAACTTAACCTTAACTCATCTTGGGTGAGATTTAATTACTGAGGCTATAAGTACAAGGCCTTGCCTATTGAATTATAAGCTATTTTAGTGAAAATTTATTATGCTCAAATTCCTTGAAAGTAGTGTTACCATGCCCAAATATTAAGATAAGTAACATCAAATCCAAGGTGACAAGGAGAGAAGGATCCAAGTAAACTCTATTATCAAATACTTCTTGATGCACAAATCAAGCAAGCCATTCAAAAAGACATTTGGAACTCCAAGGAAGGTAAAATAATGATTTATTTTATGTTTTTGTTATGCTTTCATTTAGTTTTTTTACCTAAGCTCTCCATAGTGTCTAGTCTAGAGGTGTTAAGATTTTCATGTTTCCATTTCATTTATTTTATGAGACTAATATAAGACTAACCTCCCCTTTATGTCAAATTCCTAGTTCACATGTTTGCATTCCTAGTAGGATGGTACACCCCACAAATTTTCTCCTAAGGCCTTTAAGAAAACTCTCCTAACAATTTTCATGGAAAAATTTAAGCTTGTTAATCAAAATAGGTGAAAATTGAAGGCCAAAGGATGTTTTTATGGAAGTCATGAAGTTTCCCTCTACAGTCATGATTTTGATCAATAGAATCATGATATTATAACAATATCTATATTCACATAATCATGGTTTTATATTTTTTATTGTGTTTTTATGCCTAATTATTAAGGTTTTTGCTAATCATTTTCTACTTATAGGGGAATTTGTGATGTTACAATATCATGACTCTGACAGTCGTGATATCATAATACTACAACTTCAAATGTTACAACATCACCAATAAATCAATGATATTGCCTAAAGTTTCATGATATTGAATCTTAGTTGCTAGTACTTAGGCTAGCTATTTTGGGTTAAGATGTAATATTTCTATTATTATAGTAGTGATAATTCCTTTATTTTAGTGATTTTGAACTTAGAGTAGAAATATTTATTTTAATGCTCTATTTTCATGAGATTTATGATATTATGCTAACACTCATGGTTTTCAAAGAGAGTTATGATATTTCTTTGTTTTAGGTGGTTTTGCACTATGTATGAAAAACTAAAAACCTAAGAGTAAGATTTGGGAAGTCATTTGTTCACTTAGTATGTGATTATAAGCACAAGGACCCTCTAACATGTTTTTCATGACCTAAATTCCATAAGGAGAAATATAAAACACTTCTAACTTGAAAAATTCACATTTCAAATTGGCATTTTAATAATATTTTTGTTTAAATCATTTTCATTTTGTTTCAATCTTTCAAAAACAAATGACAAGGGGCCCAAACTTCACAACACATTTCATTTTGGTGTAATAAAATAAAACTTAAATTTTAGTTACACATCCTAAGATTTGTTTGTTTTATTCTTGTTTGTTGAAGTTATTTGTTTTTATTAAAATGAGTGATGTATTTATGTGTTAGTGCCCAAAATTTCACTGAAGTAATTGATACCTTATTAAGCATAGATGCCTAAATTGTTTAGCCCACTTCATGTTTTCAAGTGTTCATCAGAGGTAAATTTGAATTCATGTTTGAGCATCTTAAGACCCAAATTCTAATTTCCCTCAATCCCTTTGATTTAATAGATAAGCAAAGTTATAGAGCTTTGAAGGATCAAAATATGACTTACACAAGCTGTGAAGAGCTAGACCATCACCAGGACATTATGTCAAAGTGGATGGGTCAAAATTACTTATGCATTTTGTAATTATGCTAAAAAAGCCTCATGGGGCCAAAAAATAACATGAAATCAATTTTATTGATGATAAGATATTACTCTACAAAAATTCATGTCTTGATGAGAATTTTATCTCAAGATATAAGCATTCAAATATTAACTTACACAATAGGATATACACATGAACATCAAGTTTGAGCCCCTAAAATAATCATTTGGATTTAAAAAATACTTATAAATTCATGTTGACATCAAATATGTTCATGAAGGCATCAAATGATAGGTGTGCAGACATCAAATTTAATCTCAACAATTAACCATTTGGTGTTCAAAGTGTGATGGTCATGTGGACATCATTGAAGGTAGTGTAGACATTATTAATGATCACGTATATGTTAAAATAAATCTCATCAATTA
This sequence comes from Torreya grandis, assembly GCA_037957365.1. Classification (NCBI taxonomy): domain Eukaryota; kingdom Viridiplantae; phylum Streptophyta; class Pinopsida; order Cupressales; family Taxaceae; genus Torreya; species Torreya grandis. The sequence goes on from JARHVA010003522.1 coordinate 458,562, forward strand.
TATATTAGGATTAAAATATTTATGATCATGTGGATGTTAATGATAGTCACACAAATGTCAAATGATAGGTGTGCAAACATTGATTTTAAGCCATAGTAGATAGTTGTTTGGATCTAAATAATCTAGCACATATATGACATGAGTAAGAGCTAACTTGTTAAAGGACTTAGGCCAAGTGATGAGCCACCACGTGGTATAAGGGAACTATCCCAATAGAAACTATATGTGAAACATGTAGATAGCCCATGGAGCTTACAAATGGCATGATCTCATTTGTTGGGTGAAAATGTCAACCAATGATATTTGACTAGCTAGATCAAGATCCAATGGCATGATATGAACATGGATGTTTCAATAGAGATATAAAATAAATGTAGAATAAATTGGTGTCAAACATGTTCCCATAGATTGATGGTACATAGTAGAGCATATAAATCTTTATTAATGGTGTATATGGGTCAAGACTTTTCAAAGGAGTCCTGGTTGAATGTGGTAGTGACATGTCTCACTACTGTAATGAGTTAGATATAGATCTATGGTTCATGATTAATCCATGAAAATAAGATCAATGGTGTAGGATAAAAGGTGGGAGTTTCATCAAATTAAATCTTGAGCATATTTTGAATATCTAAAAGTATGTATTTGATATTGCTTTAAGATTGCATGATAGTTCAACACATGTCCAAATTGAGCCAATTAGGTAGCCTAATCAGTTTTTATCCCTAGAGGTGCCTAGTTGGATCTAATGTGGCATGATACATGTCAATATGTGGTAAAATTTATCTTATAAGTCAATATAAATGATCCTTCATGGATAGGTAAGGATTCAAAGCATAAAGGAAGGTCTATGGGGCATTCTAGAGCATATTTTTCAATAATGACCACATATCATTTTTTGTTTTTACCACAACTTGAGAATTAAAATACAATCATCATAATAATAGTAGGTTATTCCATGGAATGGATAATAAGAAAGAATTTTTTTGAGAAGGTTTCATTTGTGCAAGCAAGTGGTCAAGGGCATCTCTAGGTAGTTACATATAATGAAAAAATTTGTTGAGTCTCCACCATGAAGTACACCTTCTAGATCATGGAAAAAGGCATCTATAGTCTAAAGGTTTTTATAAAATATTCATCATATATTTTTGAGTTAGTTAGAGTAATGATTTATGAAAAATGGATAAAGATTTTCAAATGAGGACAAGAATATTTTTCAACTAGAAAAATCTTAACAAAATTGGGAGGGCTATTATGTAATTTTTCAAATTATAACCTACAGTCCTAGATTTGAAAGAATAGATCAAAATGTATAAATAGAGGGTTTTATCCTTTATTCAAGGGTTGGTCATTTTGTTGGTAGTTGTTGGTATTTTCTTCTCTCCAAGTCTAGGTTATACAAATTTTGGGATCGATTATTGAGTGAATGTATTTTCTCTCTTGATAAGGTGGTTACAAGTGTACAACCATTAGCAAGCTCTAAGAGCATATTAATGTCTCCCCTATATAACATGGAGAAATATCACCATGCTTGTCCCCATGATATAATTTTGAAAAATTGATGTATGTAGCATCTCTTTTTAAGTGAATGAAAATGCTTATGATTTTCTACTATTTCCTTTTGATGAACTGCAGTGATGTGTTTTGAAAATGTTGTTGATCAGACATCTTATTTTATGGTCCTTATTGGTTATCATCTTGGGCTTATATATATATATATATATATATATATATATATATATATATATATATATATATATATATATATATATATATATATATATATATATATATATATATATATATATATATTACAAATCTCTTGGTTTATTATTTTAGAATATGTTGTTGAATAACTTGTTAGGGCACCTTATGTTTATGGATTTGATAGGGAAAAGTATTTTAAGCTTTAGTTTTAGTGTATGTTCTATATATTTCAAGGATGATTTGGTATGTTTCACTAGATCACTTATGAGTATTTGTTATGTCTTTGTAATAAGTGATGTCATGAATGTTATAATATCCACTGTTGATTACCATCACACCACAAATCCCTTCCTCTTTTTCATTAACAAATTATCTTACCCTAACCTAAAAATGATATAATCCTTGTTGCATATCATAAGTGTTATTTGCCTACAAATGCATAAGATATTGCTTATATAACATGTATTTTCATCCTATATTTTAAATAATAGCATTGAAATCTTTCATTCAGCCCTGATATTGATAATTCTTTAGGATAAAGGTTATAATCACTTTTATATATATATATCTTTAGTAGCTTGTATGTGACCTAGAGCATTTGTACATTCCTTGTGATAACCCTTCTTGGGTGGAGTGTGAAATTTTGGTTATACCTTGGTCATATTTGTGTCCCTATGTGCCAATAATTCCCATGTAGTTGAATTATAGAATCTCTCCATATGACCAAACTACCCCATAGGTCCTCTCACCTTGGTTTATCAAAGCCATAAGTGGAATGGAGTTGACCATACCCTTTGTATGTGCCTCTCAGTCCTTTTCTTTGCTTGGTTCATTTTGGATGCCAAAACCTCCCCTGAATACAATGACATATCATTGGAATTTTCAACTTTGTTTGTCATTTTATTTTGAGTGTGTAAGGTTGAGTGTTATAGGTATACAAATAGGAACCAACACTCTTTTTGGTAACATTGTTAGGGATAGAAAAGACACCCATGACACTTGTGTTACCAAGGAATTTTATAGAGAGATATAAGTATTTTAATTTTGTGAATTTCTCTACTATTATTTGCTATATTTGGACTATCTTGGCTATCAACACTACATCACTCCATGGGGACATGCCAGGAAATGAGATATTTGACAATTTGACTTATTCAATGTTTATTATAAATAAATGTTAATATTACATGTTGGAAGGTGTCTTTTCCCTTTTGAACATAATTCTAAAACTTTTAGTGTCTTTGATTTCTATCTCACTAAGCTGCAACAAGGTTAATTTTAACATGTATCACAAATAGTTTGTCAACTGTTATATTCTAGAAGTTTGATTCTAGTGGTGACTCTAGTATTGTCATTTGGTTTTAAGGAATATTAGTACCTAGTTTGAATATCTTTATTAACCTGCAACCTTGAGTATTTTCTTGCTTTCAAAGATGTAAGGATTGAGATCATCCTTCAAAGGCAACTCATCTAAATAACTTATCCCACCCCTAAGTTTGCATCAAAGATGAAAGAGACAAGTTTGGAAGCCCATTAAAGAGCATAGTGTAGCTATAGAAAATTGCTTGGACTATCAAGATTTTAATAATCTTGAATGTTTTGTTGTGATCCTCATTTTTGAAGACTATCATAGCTCTGTTAGAAACTATAAAGCTTATAGTCTAATTTATTATCTAGATCCTTCTCAACCATCTAAATCCCCTCCCATGTGTGAACCACAAAGTCCACCTGATTCATTCCCTCACATCCATTTTCCATTAGTTCTTAAACCTCCAATTAAACTAATCAAGAGGAATAGGGACCAAGATGAGAATGAATGTCCTAGATTTTGTATTCTTAGATTTAGACCTAATAATTTTGAGGACATGGAAGGTTATCCAAATAAAGTCCCAAAAGAAGTAAGGAACCACCTTTCAAAGTTTCAAGGGAATAATGCAGTGAGTGGTGATCAATAATTGAAGGATTTTACTAATATCATTGAAGATTATGAGGTTTATTATGAGGATGTGAACATTAAGTTGTTTATGCATACACTTGAATAAGATGCTTGTGAGTGGTTTAACTCTCTTCTCTATGGATGTATTTATTCATGGGAAGAGATGAAGAATTTGTTTAAAATTTAATATGGTGATAGAATTGATCTAAGATTACTTTTGGATGAATTTAAAAACATCAAAAATAAACCCAATTAGTGTGTTTAGGACTTAAATATATGGTTCAACAAAACTACGATGCAACTACCTGAAAACATCAAGCCTAGTGATACAATGTGCTTGATAAAGTATTATGATGCTTTTGACAAGAAGGTTACATACTACATGAGGGAAAAGGCTCCCAAAAACTTGTGGTTGGAATTTAATATGGATATACAAATTGAAAATGACATAAAGGATGTGTGGAATATCATGAACAAGCAGGCTGATGTAAAGTTGGTCAATCTAGAAAAGACACAATCCACAAAGACAACCAAACTTGAGAAGATTATTAAAACTTTGGCCTCTGCTATCAAAGAAAAGTCATACAAGTTGGATAGAGATGAAAATGGGATCCCTCATGTGTATAAAAATAAAAATTTGGATCCAAATTTGAATCAATCACAAAGAAGTATTTCTTTCCACCATCAAGATAATGATATAGGGAAGAGGCATGCATGAGATGAAAAAATAGAAAGAAATTATAATAGAGGGGATAAAATAGAAGTGCTTGATCTATTAAATGCCAAGGTAAATGTGGTAAGTTTTGACATTAATATTGATTGGTGTGAAAAGTGATTCCTTTCACATCCTCCATGTGATACATATGAATTAATTGATTAAGATGTAGATGAACGTAAGTCTATGTCATTCAATGATGAGATTATGATGTTCAATTGTAAGATTCCTCAAAGCAAGATATCCACCTCCATAGAATTTTTGAGTGCTACCATTGTTGATCAATTTTGGAGTATAGTACAAAAGGTATGTGTCCCAACTTGTGAATCTGCTTATGATGTTAATATGGCACAAACATATGAATTTCATATTCATGATTTTGATTTTTTAATATCAATGATGATTAAGAAATATGATGGGGGAATTTCATTATTTGAGAATAGGAAACTACTAATTAATGCAATAATTTCCCAAGGGAAGGAATACAACTTGAGAAGTAGGCAACTAGATGCTACTCCTCAAAATACTACCCCTACAAATCTAAGGGTACGGGATGTACGAAAGGAAGATAAGAAAACTATGGTAGTTATTAATACTTCCAAACATGTACCCATTTCCCAAGTTGTTAATCCTAGAGGTGCTCCCATTAAAAATAAAGTACCTTTGTTATCTATTATTCCTAAGGGTGTAAATGACGTTAAACAAAATCTGCCTTTAAAGCCTATTATTAAACATGCAAATCCATTCCAGCCTAGTCCACTTCAAATCTTAGGTGATTGTATCTTAGCTAAAAATGTCATTACCCTTCCCCCAAATACTCCTTTTCCTTAGTATAGTATATGTGATATGGCCCAATTGTTGATCCATCTAAAAATCACCATGTCACTTGTTGAATTATAAAAAAATACTTAAACATAGGAAGAGGTCATTTGAATAATTGGAATTTGGTGAGAAGTCATATACAAATGAAATTGGTTTACCCTAAACACCTCCAAAAAATGATGAATAATATGAAGAGGTTTTTGAATCCACTCTAGAGGTCTATCTGGGGACTGCATTCATAGAGAGTCAGCTAAATGTGGATCCATTTTATATAACCATATTGATCAATGGTCTTATTTTATATAATTACATGTTTGATTATGGTGCTTCTTGTAACATAATACCCCTTGGTGTCTTAATTAATATTGGATTTAAGATTACATCAGACTTTAGAAAGTGTTATGCCATAGACTTGTGAGATTTTCTAGTTGTTGGACAAGTCAAGGGGTTGGTGGTGTAGTTGTAGTGCATCTAGGTAAATATTTGAATATGGATGTCCTAAGTGGGGGATGATGCTATCATGTAAATGGGTTGTTAGCATGAGTGGAAGTGTACAAATAGACCTTTCCTACACCACCATTCCATTTGAAGGTAAGATGGTCAAACTTTATAGAGAAATGAAGATGCTACATGTAATTAAAGATCCAAAACATGCTCAAAATGAAGTATTATAAATAAACATTAGGCTTGGGAAGTTTATTGGGAATGATGACACTAGTGAACAACCTACTAGTCTTGATGTTAGACCTGATAGAGAAGGTGTAGTTTGGAAGATGTGTTTTGATGGGGCTTGCTCTAATCTCAGAAATGGAATTGGGCTTGTATTCTATGCCCCCCAGTGGTAAGTGTTTCAAGTTTTCTTTTAAGTTTTCCTTTAAGTTAACTAACAATGTTTTTGATTATGAGGCACTCTCGCTAGGTCTATGGATTTCCTATGAACATGAAATTAAAATCTTGATTATCAAGGGTGATTGTGAGTTAGTGGTAAATCAATTCCATAATGCTTATGCCATAAAAAATAAAAGGTTGAAATAATATCATTATGTTGTTTGGGATTTGTTTGAATTTTTTGATATGTTCAATCTCTATTATCATGATAGAAGTTTCAACTAAGAAGATGATAGACTTACAGGGTTAAGCTCTCAATTTGAAATTGTAAATATGAGCACTCATTATTATTATTATCAAATGAAGGTGTTTGTCAGGCCTTCAATCCTAGATAATATTCATCATTAGGAAGATTTTTATGGTGATGAACAAATTAAGAGGTTTCTAAATTGTGAAGCTGAGTTCCATGATCATCTCATATAATTAGAATCTATGGTTCAAGTTTGTGCTAGAAAAAAAACCTATTTGTGAAGGACATTATCTAGTTTAAGAAAAACACACTCCCTAGAGGTTTGGTAAGTTTAGAAGCATAATTTGATGGAACAAATAGAATCAAGACTCAAGACTCATCTATTTAAAAGGATTTGACTGAGCATAATCTGGGTTCTCATGAGAATTCAAGAAATGTTTTGCTAGGTACTCACCTAAGTGGAACATAGAATTAAGTTTACATGAAGATGCTAAAAAAGTACCAAGATTGTTTAGCATGGTCTTATTTTGAGCTGAAAGCATATAAGGAAGACTTATTCTAACATGTCATCCCATTACAGCTTGATAACAAGCCTTTTAGGTAAAACCAAAGCCCTATTAACCCCATCTTGCTGACTAAGATGTGGGATGAGTTAAGGAAGCTAAGAGATGGTGGTATCATTCAACCCATTAGGTATTCATCATGGGTTGCAAATTTAGTCCCTATGAGAAAGAAAATCGGTGACATCTGGTTGTGTGTGTATTTTTTAAATTTAAATAAAACTTCTTTAAAAGACAATTATTCTATACCCAATATGGATAACCTATTTTAAAATGTTCCAGTATCATAGATGTTTTCCACTTTAGACAATTTCTCCAGATATAACCAGGTTATGGTGAAGGAATCTAAGAGACCTAAGAACACATTTACAATGCCTTGAGGCACATATGTTTATATAAGGATGCCCTTCAGGTTAATGAATGTTGGTGCAACATGTAAATGGGCTATGGACATTGATTTTTCAAGGGTGATTAATAAATGTATAGTTGTGTATCAAGATGACATTACTATGTACTCAAAGACTAGAGAAGAACATTTGGAGCATCTAGATAAAGTATTGATCAAATGCATGGAGTTTTAAATTTCACTTAATGTTAATAAATGTCACTTTAGAGTACAAAAGGCTAAGTTTTTGGGACATATAACATCCAAGTATGTTGTCATGATCAACCTCAAGAGGGTATAAGACATTGAAAAAGTGCCTATCCCATAGTCCAAGAAGGGAATTTATTCTTTCTTTGGACAAATTAATTTTGTAAAGAGGTTTGTGTTCAATTTTGTAGAGATTACTTTGCCTATCACTTATATGATAAATAAAGACCAGACAATCAAGTGAGAGGAGAAGGCCATGTAGGTTTTCAATGACATTAAAGGAGATTTAAAGTCTATCCCTATTTTCATTAGTCTTGATTACACTAAGCCATTTTTAAAATTCTCTTTTGCATCATACAATACTATTGTTATTGTCTTGTTAAAAAATAATGAAGATGGTCATGAGCATATAATAACTTTCTTTATAAATGTTATGCAAGGTGCTAAACTAAATTACACCATCATGGGAAAACAAGCTTTCACACTTTTGAAGGTTGTTAAAATGTTTAGGGCTTAAATTTTGAGTTCAAAGATTATTGATTATGTTTTACATACCATGGTAAAGGACATATTGACTCAGACTGAAGTCTAAAACAAGTTATGTAGGTGGGTCAACATGATTAAAGAGTATGACATATATATTTAGACCACCAAGTTAGTTCGAGTGATGGGCCTAGCCAATATCATGGCTGAGACCAATTTGCAAGGCATTGAGGTAAACACTATTGTTTTCAGTGTTGATGATTCCCCATTTCACATGTCTCCATGGTATAAGGATATTGTATATTACTTGAAAATTTTGAATTTTCCCCTAACTTAGACAAGAATCAAAGGAGTACTCTTAATCTTGTTTCCCAAAAATACCTTTTGAATCAAAATGGACTTGCATGGAAGAATCTAGATGGGGTTCTCTTGGGATGCATGATAGAAGAGAAAATTGTTAACCTGATTGAAGACTTCCATAGTGGAATATGTGGTGGCCATTTTTCACCTAAAGTTATAGTTCATAAAATTTTGAGAGATGGATATTGGTTGCCATCATTTTTTTAATATGTTACTCAAACAGTTAGAAAATACAAAAAATGTCAATGCTTTGCTGGTAGGATGAAATATTTTAGTTCTATTCACTTGTAACCTATGATAATTGAAGGCCCATCCAAAAAATGGGGAATGGATTTCATAGGAGAAATTATTGATTTATTGAGCACTAGACATAGGTGGATATTGGTTGTAACTAATTACTTCACCAAATGGGTTGAAGTGGTCCCTACAAAGAAGGCTACACACTAGGTGGTTATGGATTTTTTATTGAAACTAATTATTTATAGATTTGGCATGCTTGTCAAAGTTATTGCTAATAATGCCATGAGTTTTAAAGCTAAACCTTTATTGGAATTGTGCAAAGATTATGGAATTGAATTGACCTATGCTTCCAATTACAACCCTTAGGGATATTGGCAAGTAGAAACCAGTAATAAAAACTTGCTCAAAATCATTAGATGAACATTGGAAGCAAATAAGAATAAGTGGGGAGAATATATAAAATTTGATTTATGCGATGATAGGAACACACCTAAGAGAGATACAATAAATTCCCCTTTGAGATTTTATATGGAGATCAAGTAATTTTACCTATGAATTTATAATTTCCAACCTATCAACTCATGTAGTAATTAGAAGATTAAGAGAAAATCAACCACTATGAGAGTAGGATGAACCAAATTATTGAGGTTGATGAAATTTGAAGACAAGATCATGAAAGGCACCTAAATTTCAAAGAAAAGCTAAAAACTATATTTGACAAGAAGGTCACTTTGAGAACATTCTAAGTAGGTGATATGGTTCTATTTTGGGATAATAGACATGAAGAGAAAGGCAAGCATGGAAAGTTTGATGCCTTGTGAATGGGTCCCTATTCCATGGAGTATCAGATTGGGGAACATAACTTTTTCCTAAGAGACCTAGATGGTGAAATGATGGAGCTTCTAGTCAATGGCAAACATCTCAAACACTTCCTTGATAGAGTCTATGACTGTGTACATAATTGGATAGTGTATAGTCTTATTTTTTTTTTCTTTATCACTCTTTTACTTTAGGACTTGCTTATATAGTTTCATTTTATGTTTATGTCATGTGTTTATTTTTATATCCTCTTGATCTGCTTTAGTCTATCTACCATTTTTTGTTAAGCCTTCATAAGTCTCTATTAATATACATTGACTAAGTGTTGACTCTGTGACCCAATAGATTGGCACCCAGTCTTACATTTTGGGGTTATTTGCATACCCATAGGGGGTGTACATACTAGGGTGAAATCTAGTGTTAGTGCCCAAAATTGCATTAAATTGATTGAGCCCTTGTTGATCATAGATGCATAATTTGTTTATCCCACTTTGTGTTTTAAATTTTTCATCAAAGGTCAAGTTGAATTCATATTTGAGCACCTTAAGACCTAGATTCCAATTACCCTTATTTAGTCCCTTTGATTTAAAAGATGAGAAATGTTTTAAAGCTTTGAAGGATCAAAATATGACTTACAAAAGCTATGAAGAGCTAGACTATCACCAAGACATCATGTAGAAATAGATGGGTCAGATTACTTATTCATTTTATAAGTATGATCATAAATCATCATGGGGTTGAAGGATCACATGGAATCAATGTTCTCAATGTCAAGATATTAATCTATAAAAATTCATGTCCTAATGAGATTTATATCTAAAGATATAAGCCTTTAAGGATTAACTTGAAAAATGGGATGTGTGAATGAACAATAAGTTTAAGCCCCTAAAAATAACCATTTAGATTTAAAAACTCCTTAGACATTCATGCAGATGTCAAATATGTTCATGTGAACATCAAATGATAGATGCATAGATGTCAAAATTAATCTTAACAACTAATCCTTTGGTGTTTAAAGTGTGACGATCATGTGGACATCATTAATAATCATGTAGGCATCATTAATGGTCATGTGGATGTCAAAATAGATCTCAAAAATTATCCATTAGGTTTCAAAGATTGATGATCACATGGATGTTAATGATAGTCTCATGGATGTCAAATGATGAGTGTGAAGATGTCAATTTTAATCCATGGTAAATAGTCATTTGGATCAAAATAATCTAATAGATCTATGACATGAGTAAGAGCTAACTTGTCAAAGGATTCAGGTTGAATGAGGAGCTACCACATGATGCAAGGGTGCTAACTCAATAAAGACTAATTTTGCAAGGTGTAGAGAACGCATGGAGCTACCAAATGGCATGATATAAATTATTAGGTGCAAATTTAAACCAATGACATTCAATTTGATAGATCAAGATGTAATGATATGAGATAGGTATCAATATTTAAAGCATATATAAGCTTTAAATCATGCTTGAGCTCTAAAATAAATGCAAATGTGATAGGTGTCAAGCTTGTGGGGCATGATTTAAAGCTTATACATGTTCTTATTGATCAATGGTACATGATAGAGCATACCAGTCCTAATAGATAGTGTGTATAGGTTAAGACTTTTTAAAGGGGTACCAGTCGAATGTGATAGTGACATGTGTCACTACCATGATAAGATAGATACAGATCTATGATCCACACTAAATTAATGTAGATAAGATTGATGGTGTAGTATTAAAGGTGAAAGTTTCAAAAAATTAAATCTTGATCATATTTTGAAGATCTAAGGGTGCATATTTGATCATGATTTAAGATTGCACAATAGTTCAACACATGTCCATATTGAGCCAATTAGGTAGCCTAGTCACTTTTTGGCCCTACAAGTGCCTAGTTGGATCTAATGTGGCATGATACATGTCAATATGTGGTAAAATTTGGCTTATGAGTGAATATAAATGATCCTTCATGGATGGGAAAGGATTCAAAGCACAGAGGAAGGTCTATTGGGAATTATAGAGTATATTTTTCAATAATGACCATATATCATTTTCTATTTTTTCCACAACTCAAGCATTCAAATGTATCCATAATTATAGGAGTAGGTTTTTCTATGTCATGCATAAGAGGAAAGAAAATTTTCCAAGAGGTTTTATCTATGCAAGCAAGTGGTCAAGGGCATTTCCAAGTAGTTACACATAATGACAAAGTTTGTTCAGCCTCCACCACAAAGTGCACCTTCTAGATCATGAAAAAAGGCATCTCTAGTCCAAAGTTTTGTTGAAAATCTTCATCATACCTTGTTGAGGTAGTTAGAGAAATTATTTATTACAAATGAATGAATATTTCAAATGAGGATAAAAGAATATTTTCCAGCTAGGAGCATCTTGGTAGAATTGGGAGGGTTGTTATGCAATTTTTAAAATTACAACTTATAATCCCAAATTTGAAAGAATAGTGAAAAATGTATAAATAGAGGGTTTTATCCTATATTTAGGGGTTGGTCATTATGTTGGTTATTGTTGTTCTTTGATTCTTCCCAAATCTAGGTTTTACAAATTTTGGGATAAATTATTGAGTGAATGTATTTTCTCTCTTGCTAAGGTGGTTGCATGTGTACATCCATTAGCAAGCTCTGAGAGCATGTTTATGTCTCCCATATCTAACATGGAGAAATCTCACCATGTTTGTCCCTATGGCATCATTTTGAAAAACTGATGTATGTAGTATCTCTTTTCAAGTTAATAGAAATGTTTGTGAATCTCTACTATATCCTTTTCATGAAGTGTAGTGATGTGTTTTCCAAATGTTATTGATTTGACATCTTGTTATATGTTTATTATTAGTTATCATCTTGGGCTTATATCTATATTATAAATCCATTTCTACATTATTTTAGAATATGTTTCTGAATAACTTGTTAGGGCACCCTAGGTTTATGGATTTGACAGGGAAAAGTGTTTGAAGGTTTAGTTTTAGTGTATGTTTTATATCTTTCAAGGATCATTTGGTAGGTCTCATTAGCTCGATTATGTCATGAATGTTGTAAGATCCCATACTATTGAAAACTACCATAAAAATACCATGCCCTTCATCTTTATAGTTAAGAAATAATCCTACCCTATCCTACCCTATAAATGATATAATCCTTTCTGCATATCATAAGTGTTATTTGCCTGGAAATGCATAAGATCTTGCTTATATAACATGTATTTGCATCTTGTGTTCTAAATATTAACATTTAAATCATTAAATCATCCTTAATATTGATAATTATTTAGGATAAAGGTTGTAATTACTTGTATATCTATCTTGAGTAGCTTATATGTGGCCTAGAGCATTTGTGCATTCCTTGTGACAACCCTTCTTAGGTAGAGTGTGCAAGTTTTGTTGTGCCCTAGTCATATTTGTGTCTTTATGTACCAATAATCCCATGGATATTGAATTATAAAATCTCTCCATGTTAAAAATCTACCCCATAGGTCCTCTCACCTTGGTTTAAGTAGAGCCAAAAGTACCAGGGAGTTGACCATACCCTTTATAGGTACCTCTAAGTAATTTTCTCCATTTTGTTCATTTTGGATGCCAAACCATCCCATAGCTATAATGACATATCATTAGGTTTTTCATATTTTTTTACCATTTTATTTTGAGTGTGAAAGGCCTAGCATGAGATGTGTACAATTGGGAACCAATAGTATTCTCTTCCCCCTCCCCTTTGGAGAACTCAGGTGGCCAAAAGATCTCATTTTTTGCCTTGGTTGCTTTAAAACAAAAGTGTGAAAATAAAGTCTATAAGGCCCTCTCCAAACACATATGGTTTAGGTAACACCAAAATGACCACAAAGTCTTTTCACTTGTCTTTAGTTTTATGCATTTTAGATTGTGAGTGTTAATTCATTGTCTCCTCATAGGTTCTTTAGGGAAGCATTAACCTAAGAATTCATATCTTGACATCATTTCAACCCCAATCCATAGTAGGGTATATAAATTGAGATGGTGAATCATTGATATGGTAGTTTGAGTGATTAAAATACCTTTTTTAGTGATTAATTCCCTTAGAACATATGATCAAATTTAACATCACACTACATTAAGAAAGTAATAGATGTAGTCATTGTGAAAAGGACAAGACCTTTTCATAATGAGCTAGTTTATGTGGATCCAAATTATGTGATTGCATCTCTAGTGTTATCCACACTAGTGACCATCTAGAAATGAGTGAATATTGATAGTTTATAATAACCCCACTTATCATAGACATACTATTGATGTAGGGTGAATAGTTCGAAGTTCCATGTCACTATAAACTCTTGAAAGAAGAGGGGGCCTAAAAACCCTACTTTTCATGTGCTTTTACTTTTTGGATTAACAATTAAATTCCTATAAAAAAAGAGTATATTGATATAATTTGATATTATCATGCAACCTTGTCATTTTTAAGATTTAGAATGTTACACTTAGGTGTTTATGCCATTTTATCCTTTCTTGCATGGTCTTGAGTCTAAACTATTTTGTATATCTTACCACTTCAAAACAAGTATTAATTATGCATAACTCCTTTATTTAAGGAGTAATTACACCATCAATTTGGTATCACAATTATGCCTTAGTATTTCTATCAACCTTTGTGTGTGTTTGTCATTTGATTGAAAAGGGTGTTGTTACACTACCCAATTCTTTTTTCAATCTTCTGACTTTGAGTTTTTAAACAAACCATTGATCATATCTTTAGAGCACAATAAAATCATTACACTTCTCAAAAAATTTCAAAGACTTGTTTGCCTTAGGTCCAAATTCTAATTTTCAAAACTAGACCACATGGATCTTTACATAGTGTCATCATGTCATTCATCTTTGTCTAGTTTGTTGTTCTTTTAAAAAAATCCAAGTTATTTAAGTTGATTTCAAGATTAGTCTTGACATTTTCAATTAAAAACATTGGTTTATTTCTACCTATGCCTTGTGTAATTTTGTCATATACATCAATCTTTCTCTTTTGGGTTATGTAACTTAGCCTAATTTCTTATTTAAATTCAACACTAGTTTTGTTCCTAGATTTGGGTAAGTAGTATATCCTCCATTTAGCTATTGTTTCTTGCCTTATACCAACTAACCAAGTTCATGTTTAAATATGAATTAATAGTTTATGTCAAAGTGTTTCAAATTTGTTAGATTAAATATAATACCTTGTTTTGTTTAAAGTGTAGCTTTTGTGCCTTTTCCAAAAGACCTATCAATACCTATTTTTAGCTTAGATTTTGTGTCTTATCCAAAAGACATAGAAAATTTTATTTTCTTTAGATTATATTTTTTTGAAGCATTTTGTACCTAGAGTTTGGAATTTTAGTTTTATTTCATCCACTTGACATTTTTGTGTAAAACACTTGAGGTTAGACATTTGATGTTATACTATTTTATACCAAGTTTTAGCAAAAATATTTTTGAGATACAAATCCACTTTTTAGACCAAGTTAGACCAAGTTTAAATCATTTTTCCTTAGGAAATTGTTTTTGAGATTTTTTATAACTCTAGGCCTTCTTCATGAAACATTCATCATTGATTTGAATATGTCTTCCTATACTCATATAAAATCAATATACAATCCAAGATATAATAATGTGGTTTCACAATATGACTTTATTCAAAACCCCTATGGTGATGATGTAGTTTGTGAGATGTATCCTTATCCTCCTTATAATACTCAATCTAGGGAACAGTTAGTTATCCAAATTTCACCTTGGCTGAAATGTGGAAAGTGAAAGTCCTACTTTCAAACTTGGACTAACATGGGAATGGTCTAAGGCTATGGGTTGCCCATGACTAGACCAAACCTATAGGATTTTTTATGAGGCTATCTCTTCATATTTTACAATTTATACCCTTGCTTCTAAATCTAAGACTGGTTAGGGTGAAAAGGTGCAAGAAGTTTTCATAAAATAAAATCTATTCTAAGCTATGGTGATGCACCAATAATTTATCAGATCCACTCTTAAGCTTGGACTCTTTAACACACTAATGAACTATGAAAGAAAATAATGCAATGTTTACTATGATTATATGCAATAGTATTTCATATAGAGGTCTGTTTGATGGACTTAGACTAGGGAGAAATGAAATTAAGGTTTGGTTAAAGAAACTTAAGTTTGGTTTTCCACTATATCTTTGAGAGATCAATCTTGAGACATAGTATATGACCTACAGAGAAGATTTATAGCACCTAGGTTGAGTTTGGACACATAAAAGGAAGATAAAATTCATAGCTTCATATTTAAATAAACATAAAACACTAAATATAGCTTAGTAAAAATGACTATAAAATAATCTATTCACTACTCCAAGAGGTGTCAAATATAATTCTGGTAGAGTCTAGTTGCACCATGTTTAAGGATACAAATTAATAGCTTCAAGGATATACTTATAGAAAAATTTAAGCAAGATAGTGGGGTTTTTAGTGCTAAAAAATGGAATCAAACCAATTTAAATCCATTTTAAAAGAGTTTATAACTATTGTAAATTAAGCACACTCAAACCCTTCCTGATTGATCCAAGTCACTCCAGTCCATTGCATCATTACAATATATTTATGTGATGTCCCACAATAACTAAAACACTGGGATCAAGTCATTTTCAATTTATCCTAATCCAAAACTACTCATGACTATTTTGTTGATACATGGCTAAAGTAGATAGAAAGGTTGTTTTCCTAAAACTTACTTTGGCAATGGCCATTAAAGTTTATGTGTCTACTTCTATAGGTCCTCAATAGCATAGTATAATCCCAAATATCTTCTTCTAGCTCAAAATGAAATGTGTTCAAGATCAGCTCCAACATGCTTTCTTGACTTGAACAAAAACCACCCATTAGATCTTCATCTAAGACATTTCAGCTCTCCTTTATTCTGATTGGTCATTGAAAACTGACTCAAATCCTTGACTCTTTGACCCTTGATCACACCATCATATCTACTTGAGGCAAATGGATGTGATCCATCAATATTCTACCCAAACATACGCACTTGTGCCATTTATCCCTTGTACATTTAATCTTGATATTCACTAACTTTTTGACCCAATTTTGTGCCTTTGATCTGGATCACAAATTATATGGGTTATTTCTTTTGGAACTTTTACTAGGTAATTCTTTCAAGTTTTATGTAAAACACTTTTTTTAAGGAATTCATTTACCTTATCTACCTTAAACAATTCTTTCACATAAAATGTCTGAAAGAATTAATGTCTTGGTCATTTCCCCCTAGAAAAGTGCCCTTAAAAATGTGGAAAAGTGCCTTTTCTGAAAGGAAATTAACTTTTGGAAACCTTGAAGTGGACCATTTTATTAAGAAACATACCCTTCAAAACTTTTTCACTAGACCATTTTCCTAAAAAAAGAACCCTTCAAGGAAATTGCTTGGGATGCTTGCCCAAGAAAGTACCCTTTGGGACTTTTATGTAGGACCAACCTCTCTAAAAGATACCCTCTAAAACTTTTCCTTGGTCATTTTACCAAAAGAAAATATCCTTAAAAAGAATTACACTAGACCTTTTGGTGAAGAAAATCACCCATTAGAAAAAGTGTAATGAACCACTTTCCTATAAAAGTGCCATTTATAACCTATGAAAAGGACTCTCTTCAAATATATGATCCTTTGGGGAAATTTTTTTTGAAAAAATGTTGGAAACAATTCCTGACACTTGAACAAAAAGTTTTAAAAATAACTCTCAAAATAGTTCCAACACTTAGCCAAATAAAGTTGGATAAGGCTCTTGAAAAAATTAAGTCTTGATATATTTATTGTGGCTTTTGTGTGGGACACTTCCTCTGAAGAAAATCTAAATGATATAATTGGCCAAAAGTTGGAAAATGTGTAAACTTAGGCATTTTATGGATATGTTCCTACAAATTCTCAACACCATGAAACCCTACTTGGATTCCTCCATTTCCATGTTGAGCCTACTTTAAGGCTACCTAATATATTTATCAACTAGGACCCTAATCATCTATTTAAACTAGGAAAAATATTGGTATGTGGGCCAAAATGGCCAATAATTTTGGTGACTCAACTGGCTTGACCATCCTTCTAGTTATAGAACCCAGCCATCAATCATGCTTACTCAAATCAAAAGTTACTTACAAATAGGCCCTGCTTAACTTCTAGAAACACTTCTTGGAGTAATGGGGAAGGTTAATAATAATAAATAAAATAAATAAAAATCAACAACCTAAACTATGAATATAATAACTAAAAAAAATAGTGAGCAAAAACACCTATAAGAAAAAGGATTGACCTATCTACTAATGTATAAAGGGCAAGATATGATAATAGTAGTAGAACGTGAGATACTTCTCATTGATATAGATGGGAAGGAATTATCCATTAAATTTGGCAAGCTCAAAATCATTACTCTATTTGAAACCTATGATGACATAGGATCCACTCCAAAGGTTGTCAAACTTGGAGTGTTTTCCTAGTTTTACATAGTCCTCATCCCAATTGAGGACTATGTCACCTTGATAGAATGTCTTTGATAAATCTATTTTATCAAAGGTAACATTGAATTACTATTAGTTATATCACATAGTATGTATGTCACTATCTATTATTTCCTCTAACTCTATGAGTTCTTTCATTTTGACCTCCATTGCATCACTTTCTTAAAGCTCTAGTTGGTGTGCAAGCTCTAAAGCTAGAAGATCCAATGAAATTGGCATCCTTTCTTATCTTCCATAGACTAAGAGATAAGGTGAGTTACTTATTGCCTTCTTGGGGGTGACTCTATCAACCCATAAGGTAGTCTTCAGCTTTATGTGTCAAGATATATTATTATCTTCCATTGTTCTCTTAATAATCTAAATCAGGTTCTTATTAGTGGACTCAGCTAGTCCATTACCCTACAGATAATAATTAGATGAAGATGTTAGATAGATACCCTACTCAAGATCCCACTCACATACCTTTGTGATAATAAATTCCAAAGCATTTTTTGATATTATGGTGGATAAAATTATAAAATAGGTGACTACGTTCTCATTAAACCCAAGGATAGAGTTTTCATTTGCTTCCTTCAAGGGGACTACTTTCACCCACCTGGTGAAGTATTATGTGTCTATAAAGACCCACTTATGGCCAATACTATATGGAGGATTAATCATGTTGATAAAATTTAAACCCCAGTGCATGAAAGGATTTTAACCTTGAATACGCTTCAGTGGCATAATAACTAGTTTCTATTTCCCTATGAACATGGTACATTTTAAGCACTTCCTCACCCATGCATGTGTATATCTAAATAAATTGGGATAAATGTAACTAGTTATAATGATTTTTATAGTTGTGGACCTAGCTAAAAAATGGCCTCCTTTTGGACTATCATGAAATTTCCTAAGAATCTCATCAATATGGCTAGTTTCAACACATTTTAAGAGCATACCTCCAATGTCTTTTTTGAACAACACTCTATCAATCAAAAAGTATGGCACTGAGTGTAGCTTGAAGTGTCTTCTTTGTTATTAATTAAACCCATTAGACACTCCCATTTGGAAAAATCTATAAATATCCTATGTCCATATTGATGAGAGAGTATCTTCATCTTTTTGTTGAGTGTCTTAGATTACCAATATTGTCTCTTTCTCTTATCTCACATATTCAACGAGATGGTTATATTTACTAGGATTTTTTATTTCTCTTCTGTCACATCTTCAATAGGATATTCACATAACCCTTTTCCTTGAACTAGATCTGTGATCCTGACTTCAATGTCATATTCCATACACTCGGTGACCCATCCAACTCTCTTTTTGTTTAAGTTTCTATTAAGGATAAAATCCTTCACACTTGGATGAGCCACCATTACTACGATCTTACTATTTGAAACTAGATGATTAAATTTATTCAAATTTCTTACAACAACAACCACATGTTTTTAAACAAATCTATATCTTTCTTCATAAACCCTCCAAGTCTTGGCTAAATAAAGCAATGGGTAACTCCATACCTTGATCATTCTACTACATGAGCATGGCTAAAATTACATCTAAAGTAGAAAAGGCATACATATAGAACTCTTTATTGAGATTTGGATTTATCAGAGTGGGGCCATGAGATATGACCCCCTTAATGACCTCAAATCTCTTCTTACCCTCTCTTGTACATATGAACTATTTTCCTTTTCTCTACATATGAGTGAGAGACTTGACCATCTCTATAAAGCCTAGAATGAACCTCCTAATGAATTGATCTTGCCTAAGAAGTTTTGTAACCCTTTCTTATGTTTGGGTAGAGATAGAGAAAGGATTACTTCTATCATTTCTCTATCAATGGAAAGACTAGCTTAAGACACCACATGTATAAGAAGTCTTCCTTCATGAACTAAAAAAATGTATTTCTTTAGATTAAAAAAACTCCAAATTGTCTGCATCTATTAAAATAAATCTCAAATGCATCAAATGATCAATAAGATGTTTTGAGAAAACTATTGTATCATCAAGGTAAACTAAAACCATATCATTCAAAATACCATGAAAAGCAACATCCATTACTCTCTAGAAGGTGGCAAGTATTGGAGAGTCTAAAAGGCATTTTACAATATGCATAGGTGCTCCATTTTTTTGTGAAGGAAGTATTGTGTCTATCTTCTTCTTTGACCATGATCTGATTGTAGCCAAAATAACCATCAATAAATTAGAACCTTTGAGAACCTACCACCTTTTACAGAATTTGATCCATAGAGGGCAATAGGTAATGGTCCTTTAGGGATACCTTGTTGCGGACCTTGAAGTCAACATATAACTAAATATTTCCATTCTTTTTCCTCACTTGAACAAGCTTTGACACCCAAGAAGAATGTTTAACTAGAAATATTATCCTATATTTGATCAATTTATAGAGTTATCTTCTCATGAGATCCACCACTCTTAGGTTGACCAACCTCTATTTTTACCTGAATGGCTTGGCATTGATTTATAATTCAATGGTGTGATGTGTAACTTTGTCATCAAACCCTTTCAAGTCTCTATACTCCCAAGCAAATATATCAAAAAATTCTTGGCACAAAGCAACAAATACAACTCTTTCCTTTATTATGTTGACCTTTCTTAGGTTTAACATCTTGCCCTTAAAGATCTCTATCTTTTCATAGTTCTCCTTTTTTGTATAGATGCATGCTTTCTATTTCCTTACTTGGTCATATTCATTAAATATGATCTCCAATGTCATAATCCCCTTATGAAGCTTATTGGATCGTAGTTGTGCTATTTGATCATCATATTGATTCTAAACTTGTCTTGATTCCTATGGTAGAATTGTACCTCTTGCATTAGAAAACATATGATTTGATCATCATTTCCAAAGACTTTCCAACTTGCCTCATTATCAGGTACAACTATTCTACATATAATCTTGAGCTTATCTTTGATTTGGTTTCCTTTTATTCCTTTTGTTATCTCATATTGGGAACCAATGACTGTAAGCCTATTTTCATATTGGTTTACTTCTCTTGGTATGGACTAGATGTCAAATTCTAAGAAATCATCCATGAGGTCCCATACCTAGTGATTTTAGGCTTTGAGATGGTGAGTCATGATTACACTTAGGCCTCTGACCTATTAAACTATAAGCTCACTATCACCTTTGACTTTAAAGAGCTAGATACCTATTGTAGCATATAATTACACCCTTGTGGGAGATTTTTTTTGGCTCTCTCACTCCCAACTACAATATTGGAGAAACCTCAAGCTGTGGGTATCTTGTAATTAAGGAAAAGGGGAAGATAGATGATTCGAAAGGGAAAACTAAACTAAGGATGGTGATGCACTAGATAAAATGATCCACTTTCATCTTGGAAGCCCTAATGACTACTATCAAACTTAAACAAGACACAGACTAATCTTATCCTATCTCAAGGCTGAAAGCATAAGTATTTTTGTGTGGAGGTTGAAGGGAAACCATAAAATTTGAAGGACATAAGGAAATACATTTGTATGAGACACTACAAGATAATGACACTTCAAGAAGTCACTGATGTCTAACACTTTACAAAACCTAGAAGGAACCCAAAGAATTAAAGCAAGATATATGGAGAATTTATAGATGATGAAAAGAGGCATACATCTTCAAATTAAAAATCCTTGACTAGATAAAGAGGATAGAGAGGGGGTCATAATGACCAAGAAATTTTTATGGCTTCCTTAAACCCTTGACTGTATTAACTCTCTTTTATCACTAGGACAAGGTCCACATACTTATGTACTTGGAAGCATCATGATTGAACCTATTTTGGGTGGCTTCTTATTGAGGGTATAGCTTGAGATGTTCTTAATTTAATGTAGACATCAAATTTTACTTTAAAACTAGACACGAGCCATTATAGAGGAAAACCAATCCAAAATATTGGTTTTTTTGGATTCTAAATGTCAGGGACTCAGTTAGAAGCATGGTTTCACTTATTCATTTAATTCACCAACCCACTTTGTAAAATTATGTGTGAGAAACCCACTTGTGTCTTTGAGGGGTCTTAATGATGAATTCTAACCTTTATCTATATATTGGTTCCACCTTTGAGTCAGTCTTACTTCTGTTATGCTTGCTCTCACTTCTCCCTTGCCATTGGATTTGATGCTTTGATGTCACCTAGTCCCACTACCCTTTAATATTTTGAATGGCAATAGCAATTTTATGAGACCTATCTTTGACATTTGTGCAAATTTATCAAGCCTTTCAAATAAAAATGGCTACTTTTAGGGGTTCAAATTTTGACATTTGTGATTCCATCATAGGGTATTTGAATCCCAATGGATATTTTATGAGCTTGAACTTTGACACTATCATGAATTCCATTAATCCTTTTGGGTCATTTCTTTTGGACACTTTCCCCAAAATAATTAGGTCTTTAGTATTTTTATAGTGGAAATTTTTACTAAAATAAATAAGTCTACATGATCTTTGCCTTCTTGAATTTTTTTTTGGACTTTTGCTAAGTGTCCTTTTCTAAAGGGAAAATACCCTCCAAAATTTTGTAAAATTCCCTTTTTCAAAGGGAAATTACCCTTCAAAACTTTGTAAATGAACCCTTTGCCTTTTTGAAAATAAAACTTTAGATTTTTTTGAGATGGACCCTTCATATTTTGAGAAAGTATCTTTGTCAAAGGGAAAGGACCATTTGGGTTTTTGAAAAGCCCCATTTTTTTCTAAGAAATTTTTCCTTCAATAATTTTGTAAGTTCGTTTGGCTTTGGAAGATTCCCTTTAGCTTTGGAAAAGGTCTTTTGCTTTGGGACAAAATTCTAAAAGAAATCTACCTTCGAAAAAAATATCTCAAATAATTTTCTTAAAAGAAATGTGTCCTTTATAAAATTCTTTTGGCCTTTTGACATAGCCCTTATTTGATCTTTTGAAATGCCTTTCATCTTTTGAAGATATCCTTCAAGAACTTCTAAAAATGGGCCATTTCTATAAAAGTACCCCTTCGAGGAAATTATTTAGGATAAAATGTCCAAAACAATACTTGCCACTTAGTCAAATGAAGTAACTTGCCCTTCAAAACTTTTAGTTTAGGTAAAATATCTAAATAAATTCTAACACCTAGCTTGAAATTTTTTTGGAAAGAAATTAATTAATGAAAAAGAGTCATAAAAGAAAACAACCTTTTACTTTTTTCTTCATCAAGTTCTTAACTCCTTACTTCGAGTTTATTTGGTGAAGTAACTGATATATCAAACTTGAAGTCCTCTTTCTTTCCCCCTTCTACTTGATCATGTCCATCTCTTTAAACTAGTCAAAATTTTGGTATGTGGGACAAAAATTGGCCATAAATACCTCTCTTTCTTATTTCTTGTAAACCATGTATAAGAGCTTCATATTCAACTATTTTTGAGGTGTAATTGAATTGGTCTTATATTAGAATTATACTTTTAAATGGAGGGTTAAATTATCATGGTTCCCACTCCACTTCAATTCTTTGACCTTGAACCATCAAAGAATAAGGTCCATACCCCATCTTTTACTTGAGTAGTGTTGGATAAGGAAGGTATTGTAGTACCTTCCTCATGAATATAGTACACTCCCAAGTCTATCTCTTCAATGTTTCTATATGGATCAAATCCATGGTTATCAACTACCTACTCATCCAATTTTAGATATGAGATTACTTCTAGATGACTATGGGGTGTGTTTTCAATAACCTCTTCAACATCTTAAAATATGGCACAGTTAGTATTTGCAAGATTGGGCATGTAAGGTTTTAGGTGGAACTTGGTGATAGGCTTAAAACTTATGGTGACTTTGGTTCCATACCTATTTGTAAAAACCATGTATGACCAATTATATGACAAATATCCCTTAATTTTAGTAGTAAAGTCCTTAGATAAGCATATGGAAAAATATGGAGGTAGGTCTACCACCATTACATCTTATTGAATGATAAAATTTGGACAAGAAACTAATTAATACGTATATATTTCAATATACCTACTATCTTAGTAAGATATCCATCCAATTGGATCATACCCTTTTTATTAGGTACATATTTGAGCCCAAACTTGTTTGCTATGGCTTTAGGTATCATTGAGGGTGAAATACCTGATTCAATCATAAAATTATATACCAAAAAATCCCCTATGATGACTAATAGATAAAAAGGGGGGTCTTAACAATTTTAGAAATATGAATGACATTTTGAGATTGACTTGTGCTTAGAATTTGATTAGCAACTAGGCCGAGGGATCAGTTAGGGGCTTGGTTAGATTGACTATAATTAATGAAAATAGTGTTCAATTTATCAACTAGATTTTCCCCATGAGAGAGATTATATAAATTTTATTGGAGAATATCATTTTTCTTGGGGATAGATAAATCATCATACATGGACATAATTACATCAACCTTATTTAAATGATCCACGATATTAAAGGGAAAACTAGTAACTTTGGAATACACCTTGGAGATGTAAGCATCACTTAGAATTTGAGTAACATGAGGAATAAAAGGTGACCTCTATTACTATACATGGGGCTAGGGAACTTGTTGATTTATAGGAGCCTTAGCAGCTACATATGAAGAAGTAGGTTGTTGACTAGTCTGAGGAGATGATACAAAAACCCTAAGTTACCCTAAGTTGTCCTCCAACATCCTCTTCTTAGCCTTGTCTAAGCTAAAATTAGTTCATTTTCTTCTATGAAGTTTGTCATATATTGGCTGTTATATGTTCCCCTTCTTGGAAAATCACACATGTCATATCAGCTGGTGCTCCACCCATGTTCCCTTAATTTTGTCTTTGATATTTTGATCATGACATAGAAGGAATGTTATCTTGACCTTGAAATGAAGGGGAATTTATCCAATTAGGGTCTTGATACATATCTATAATAGTGGCTATTACCATCTCATTGAACTATCCCTATGACTACCATGAGCCTTCTTGAGAATAATTATTCTGAGTTGGCACATCTCTAGAATTACATAGAACATTGGGATTTTATTACCTTGACTAAGGCTTCTAACCCTATCCTTGTTGATTGGGTTGATAGGGTGCACTCTTGTACTATAAATTTTGATTATTTTTCTAGTATGGCCTATATGGTAGAGCTTGTTGCCTCTTCATTATAACCAACTTATTATTCTAGGCTTTGAGAAGACTCTCTATCTTTCCCAGGCTATCAACTTTCTCACCTTATATTTGATAAAATTTTGTTGATTTTGGAATTGGAGTAAAACATGGGGTAGGAGGATGTATCTATGGGAAGAGAGGAATTGGTGGCCTTGGTGCTAATTTGCCTACTTATATAATGCAATTTTCAGCCCTAATTACTACTTCAAAATCCCTAAGTAGGGTGTTCCTTCCCATGGATTGAATCACTATAACTACATCCTATTTAAGAGCCTTCAAATAGTAAAAAAATCATATTCAAGCATAGGCTTGATCACTTTAGGGATTTTGTCCTAGGTCCTCTAGAACCAGTAGTTGAAATCCATGATGAAATCATGATTGAATGTCTTGATCATTGTGAGTTGCACTAAAAGTGAAAGATGATCATTATTATCCTCAAATTTCTTGAATAGGACCTCCTAAAACTTTTCCCATCTATTGATTAACACTGGGGCTAACCCTCTATACCAATGAAGTGTTTTCCCTTTGAAAGAGGTTGTTAACAACCTCATTACTTTAGTTTTTTGAGTTACATGATGTACTAAAAAAAGGTTAGAAATGTTATAAATGTGGTATATAAGAGTAACAAGATTTTTTCCTATATAATAGGTAATAACTTTCAAAGATGAGATTAGAATATCATCCCATTGAGTAAGGTTTAAAGGACTACCACCATTGAATGGAGTAAAGGCTTTCCTTTTAGGAATAGCCATCTGGGATATGAGATTTACAATAGTGTTTGGTTGAATAATATTGGATAGAATAGGAATATTTTGAGAAAAAACAAGGGGAACATGAGGGGTAGGTTTAGGCTTTGGCTGAGAGGCTTTCTTATTCTTTGTTGATTTTAAAGGTAGCTCAGCCAAATCTATTTCCTTCCTTTTTTCATAGTATCTTGTGATAGCTCTGGGAGGCATGAAAATTATGAAAATATTAAAAATGAAACTCACTACTATAATTAGATGTGCATAATTAGGGTCCCACTAGGCAAGCTAGAACTATTAGTTATCCAAATTAAACCCTAGATAAAAGGAGGAAAGTGCAAGTCCTACTTTCAAACCTAGAATAACATGGGAATGGTTTAAGGCTATGGGTTTCCCATGGCTAAACCAGACCTCTAGGATTTTTTTATGAGGCTAGATCCTTAGATTTTATAATTTAGACCCTTAGTTCTAAATCTAAGACTAGTTGGGGTGAAAGGGGCAAGAATTTTGCATAAAATAAAATCCATTTTAAGTTATGGTGATCCACCAATAATTTATCAGATCCACTCTTAAGCTTGGATTCTTTAACACACTAATGAAGTATCAAAGAAAATAATACAATTATTACTATGATTCTATGCAATATCATTTCATATTTAGGTTTGTTTGATGTACTTAGACTAGGGAGCAGTGAAATTAAGGTCTGGTTAAAGACACTTAAGTTTGGTTGTCCATTATATCTTTGAGAGATCAATCTTGAGACACATTATATGACTTTTAGAGAATATTTATAACACCTAGGTTGAGTTTGGACATACACAAATAATATAACATTCATAGTTGCATATTTAAATAAACACAGAACACTAAATACAAATTAGTAAAAATGATTGCAAAATACTCTATTCGCTACTCTAAGAGGTGTCAAATACAATTTTGGTAGATTTTAGTCATACCAACTTGAGGGATGAAAAATAATAGCTCAAAGGATACAATTATATTATAATGGAAGCAAGAGAGAGGGTTTTGGTGATAAAAAAGGGAATTAAACCAATTTGAGTCCATTTGAAAAGTGGTTACAACTGTTGTTGTGAATCAAGCTCACTCAAAACCTTCTTGATTGATCAAGGTCACTCTATTCCATTGCATTATTAAAATATCTTTTATGTGATGTACCATGGTGGATGAAATAATGGGATCAAGTCATTTTCACTTTGTCCCAATGTGAAACTACTCATGACTATTTTGTTGATGCATGCCTAAGTGGGTAGAAAGATTGATTTCTTTCAACTGGCTTTGGCAATGGATATTGAAGTCTACATGTCAACCTATGTAGGTCCCCAATAGAACCATTTGATCCTAAAATATCTACTCCTAGATTAAACTAAAAAATATTTGAGATTAGATCAATCATTCTTGATTTATTTGGTTGAAAACTAACCATTTGATCTTTGTCTAAGACATTTGGGATTTCCTTTATTCTAATTGGTCATTAGAAAATGAATCAGATCCTTGACTCTTCAAACCTTGCTTACACTATCAAATTTACCTTAGGTGAATGGATACAACCCATCAATATTATACCCAGAATAATGATCTTATGCCACTTGTCCCTTGCACCTTTGCTCCTAAGCTTTACTGAGTTTTTTACCTACTTGCATGCCATTGCTTTGGATCACAAACTTTGTGGGTTATTTCTTTTGGCCTTTTTTATAGATAATTCTTTTGGGTTTTGTGTAAAACACTTTTTCAAAAGGATTTTTTTGACTTATCTACCTTGAGTAATTATTTCAGATAGAATATAGAAAATAATTCATGTCTTGGTCCTTTCCCCTTAGAAAAGTGCCCTTTATAACTTGGAAAAGTTCCCTTTCTAAAAGGAAAGTACCTTTCAAAAACTTTGAAATGGACCATTTTCTTTAGAAACATACCCTTCAAAACTTCTATATTGGACCATTTTACCATGAAAAAGACCCTTTGGGGAAATTTATTAGGATTTTTACTTGATTAATTTTCCTTCATGATTTTTTCATAGGACCAACCTCTCTAAAATATACCTTTTATAACTTTGCCTTGGTCATTTTCCCAAAATAAAAGATCCTTTGAAAGAATTGCACTAGACCTTTTGGTGAAGAAAATCACCCTTCAGAAAAAGTGTTATAAACCACTTTCCTATATAAGTGTCCCTTAAAACCTATAAAAATTACCCTCTTCAAATAAATGATCCTTCATGTAAATTTTTTTAGATAAAATATCTGAAACAATTCCTAGCACTTGAACAAAAAGTTTGAAACAGAACTCTTGAAAGAGTTCCAACACTTAGCCAAATAAAGTGGGACAAAACTCATAAAATAATTAAGTCTTGGTATATTTGTTGTGGGATTTATGTGGGACACTTCCTCTAAAAGAAATATATATTTTATACTAGGCCAAAAGTTAGAAAATGTGTAAACTTAGGCCTTTTCTACATCTATTCCTACAACTACTTTGCACCATGAAAGCCTACTTGTATTCTTCTATTTCCATGTTGAGCTTACTTCAAGGCCACATAATCCATTTATCAATGAGAACCCTAATCATCTATTTAAACTAGGTAAAATATTGGTATGTGGGCTAAAATGGCCAATAGGAACAAAATCAAGATCCTCTAGCCTATTATTTTATTAACATGCCTCCATACTTAAAGTAGGACCAAGAACAAATAATATAATACCTTGATATCATACTATTGATTGTATACCATGTTCAATAATAGCCATATTATATTAAAATTACATCAACATATGGCCCTTATTTGTTGATATTCACTTTCTTACAAACAAGGATGAAGTTTTAATTAGAGCCTCAGATGTAGGGTTCAAATTTCCAATAGACTTCCCCCACAAAAATTTGCCTATTCTAGTTAGAGTGACTTCAACTATACCTTATAATCAAACCATTGAACATGCCTCTTTTAGCAATCCTCAAGTACTTATGTTGATGGCATATCAACACCCCAAGATTCTTAATATAATAAATGGCCTCATGGAGGACCATTTTATACAAATTCATATATCATATCAAACCTATTTGAACTTAGCACATAATTTTAATAACATTACCATGTCAAAACATCTAGTCATTGAGCTATCTTCTTCAATAAGAGTATTAATCTAATTGATAGCCCAAGATAATTAGAGTATGGAATAATTTTTGAAAATCACTTTAGTTGGAGACATGTTTAATTCCCCAGATATTAAAGAAGTGTCTATGGCTTCTATGAAGATAAATTTTCCAAACATAGTGGACAACATGCAAGTGTCATCTAATCCAAGCCAATGTGGTTCAACAGTGCCAAAAAGTAGTTCACAACAAGTTAATTTATTTTAAATCATGGATGGTTCATAATATTAGGGGGCAAGAAATTATACCTCCTAACCACAATAATCTAACCCTAATCCTCAACCAACTACTTCTTAAAGCATGCAATTGCAAGGATTAACTAGTCAAATGCCAACGAGTGCCTTGCCTCAACAAAATGTGATGAATGTTACCTAACCATAATAGGTGATGACTAAAATTACACAATAATAGGCACAAACTAGTGTACCAATACAATAGAGGCAAAAAATTATGATACCTCAATAGGGGTAACTAATGTTCCACCTCATTAGGTAGTGATAAGTACACCTTAACAATCATAGACCAACATGCCTTTACAATCACAATTATTGTTTGATAAACAACTATCCCTTGGTTAATGAAAAATACTAAACATTTTAAAAATGTCTACTCCACAATAGGTATTCATGTAACTAAGAGGTACTACTATATAACAAGTACCCATTAGGAAGTAATTACCTTTTATTCAAAATGTTTCACAAATCAAGTGATAGGGCCTTTTTTCACAACAAGTTCCCCTTATTCAACAAGGTTTGACTAGTTAGAATCAAGTCCCTTCTAAATATTAGAAGGCATAGTACTTTACCTAAAGACATATCCTTCCATATTATCCATAATTCCCCCTAAAGATAAGCCTATATACCACTTCCTAAATATAATATTGCACTGTAATGCATTTTATTTCAACAATCACATCCTAATATATATATATATATATATATATATATATATATTCCTAGTAAGTTACCCAATCAAACCAACATTCCACAACAAACCATGCCTTATTTATACCTTGGTCAATGCAATCCACCTTTGACTACCTAGCCTCCACTTTAGGCCAATATTCCATCTAGTTTCTTGGCACAAGAATTACAATAAAATAAGGTTTCAATTGCTATCATTCAAGCAGAGAAATAGACCAATAATTTTAAGTTGGATGACATGTATTCATACCCATTCAAAATGGATTATCTATAGATACCATTTCCTCTAGGGTATGAACCACCAAAATTTGACAAATATAAGAGTAAAGGAGACCCTAATGCCCATTTAAATGAATTGTTTGTTGTTTTTGATCTAGTGGCTTATAGTGACATATACCTCCTAATTTTGTTTCATTGGAGTCTAGTAGGACAAGATTTGGAGTGGTTTCTGAAATTGCCAAAGTACTTAATATCTAATTTTGATGACCTTTCATACAAGTTTGTGCAAAATTTCTCTTATATTATCAAACATGAGATTTCATTAGTAGATTTAACTCAAGCCAAGCAGAAAGCTGGTGAAAGATTCACAAGTTATTTATAGAGATGGAGAGAACTTGAAAGATGATTCACCCATAACTTACCATATAAGCAATTAGCCATTATGTTTACCAAAAAATTTCACAATGAGATATATTACCATCTAGAGCTATAGTGTGTACATAGTTTCAAAGATATCATCGATAAAGGCTTATCAATTAAAATGGCCCTTATTAAAAAAAGTATTATCAATATCACCTTATCAAATCAAAATCAAAACCAAAACCAAAACTAAGGAAATGGCTATTAGAATCAAAACTGAGTCCAAGCATAAGTGTCAGCACCAACCTAGGATAGTAATTATGAAAAATCTAAGGAATTCAATCATACCAAGAATGTTGTTATAAATAGAGTAACCAAATAACATCATATACAAATGGTGTAAACATTGTATACTCAACCAATACCACAAATGCAAATTAATCCTTATCATCAACCTATTCATGAATTAAATCCTTTGTATTAGCCTACACCATCTCAACAAATGTATAAACCATTACCATTGAAAACCCCTCCTTTAAGGAGAAATTTGCCCACTCATCAAGTATTTAGTAACCTTGGATAACCCATTAAAGACATGTTTTGCAAACTAGCTATCACTAATCTGATTAGTTGGCCAATTCTAAATCACTATCCTGAGGGCATTTCTTATGAAAATTACTACTAAGAGAATGATTTATATGAATACCATTGGGTTAATAGACATAATTTATGCCATTACATTCAAATCAAGAACTTGATTGAAAATATGTTGTAAAATGGAGAGATTACATTGGATAATAAAGCTTCTACATGTAATTAGAACATAGGCATCTACCAAAATCCTTTTCCCCAACATAAAAATATTAACCAATAGCAATAGTATCAACAATAGAGATAATAAAAATAATTATACAAGTATTACAAATAAAAACAACATCAACTAAATGGATGTAACCAAGGCCATGATGATGTTAATAACCAACAGACTAACCATGTAGTTTCACATGACTATAACAAAGTTGTAGGCTATATTGTAGGAGTTCACATTTCTACTATCACCATCAATCTAAGACCAAGTGTTAATAGAAAATGACCATTTCTAAACCATTCCAATCAACCAACCTATCCCATTAATACTTCCTTGACTTGGGATCACATACAAGTGTTCTATCAAGTAGGGATTACTACTTTTGGACCTTATACCGATAACTCCTCATTATTTTTTTACCATATACAAGTGCACCAAAAAATAAGAATTATCTTATCTAGTGCCCCTCCACCATATTTTTTAGAAACAATGGTACTATCTCTAATCCCAATTATGTAATCACAACTTGGTTGTCAAAGATTAACATTCCTAGTCCATATCCATCTACCACTGAACCCATCAAACCCACTATTTTATCTAGGAATAATCCATATACCATTACAAATGGAAATAAATTCAATATTGTGGAACAAATTCAAAATATGCCTACAAATATCTCTATTTTGGACTTATTTCATACATATACTATCCATAAGAACATATTAATAGAGTTCCTCAACTAATCCCAAGTTCCCAATAATATATCACTAGATAAATTCCAAGATTTAGTTGGACATCTTGCCTGAGGATAATATTTAACCTTTGACTAAAGTGATATGTCATCCCTTGACCCTCTCCATAATAACCTATTGTACATTAAAGTTATCATTATGCAGTATAAAATAAAATATGTCCTCAAAGATAATAGATCAGGCATGAATGTTATGTTGTTGAAGCTCATCAAGCATCTCAGATACATAATAGTCAATCTCCAAAAAAAAATCACTATTAAGGCCTATGATAATGAAAAGAGTGTATCACAAGGCACCATCATCTTGATTTTTATCATTGGGCCTTTAACCCATGATAAATTATGATATGTTTTAGACCTAGACCTATCTTATAATTTGCTTTTGGGAAGGCATTGGATACATGAAATTTGTGTAATCCCATCAAATTTAAACTAGTGTCTTAAGTTCTCTCATTTAGGTATGAAAGTCACCATTTATGGAGATTTGAATCCCTCTAAACATTGTAAATATTTGAAGGATAATTATAAAATCTATAATTACCATTTTGGCTTAGATCTAATTCCCAAAAAGGACAAAGGGAAAGAAATACTTGTAGATTTACTAGAGGCCAATGTATAGATCCTGATATGCTTGATTCAGCTTCCCATAAGACACATCCTTAAATGTCTAATATTTTTACCATCATAGCCAATAACCTAGGAGAATATCTAACCCATGATACAGTTCACATTGCCATAATTCCATAGAACCCAAAGTCCTATGGAAGACCTAAAGCCAAACTACCTTTTATGATATTACAACATAAAGGAAAGGGTAAAATTCATAGTATAACTCTTATCATTTTCACACCAACCATTGGCTAAGAATATGATCCACTTGTAAAAAATGAATCCTAGTTATACAATGACAAATTGGCTGATTGTTACAAAAAAGACAAGTATCTTATTCTGAATAGGATCATATAGAATAAATCCTATGAAGGAAGAGGCCTTGGTCCAAATTAGAAGGGAAAATTAAAACTAGTATCCATCACTTGGTACAAAGAAACCTATAGTATCATATTTAAACTACTTGGGGATGACCCCACATATTTTAATAGTTTTCCAACACCAAAAATTATTGATGATGATGTGAGTAGACAATTTAGGTCTGATCAAAACTTTTATGAAGACTTGTCCAATACCAATCTATTTGACACCCATGTCATTTTCACTCTTACCTCAAATAACTAACATAATCCACTTCATTTCTATCACCCTCAACTTATAGCCTTAAGCCAACAAGAATCCATAGTGCTTATAGATGAGTTTGAGAATGATGAGGCCTTTTATGATTTTCTAGGCATAAGAGCCAATGTTCCATTGGGAGACCACAAAAAATGGTTCTATATCAAATTAGATATTACAACCTATTTTGGAATATGAGTGAACACCCTTAGCCATAAGATAATAAATAAAACATTGAGGTACTAAAGTGAAAACCTCTTTGAGGTGATTTTTGACTAGGTTAAAAGTAAAGAAAAAGGCAAATATTTTGGTGAAAACCTATTATAGGCACCATTATATAGGGGTGTTCACCTTTCCCTAATCATAGCTCATTAGATGATAAATGATGACCTTGCCTATAAGTGTGATTGTAGTTTAAAAGAGCAACATGCCTTTACCTAAATCATCCAAGATTTTCCAATAGCATTTGTAATATGGACATCCTTGCCATTAGGGGATTCTAATTCATCCTACCTAGGAGAACTTGAATAGCCAGTCCAAATAGAGGAATTTGCCATTACAAGCAAATTTAAATCATTGATAACTATTTTTGAGTATGGATCTACTCTCTTTGTAGAAGACACTATTGAGGTTAACATTAAGACTCTAGATGACCTAAAATGGATAAAATTAGGCATGCCCCTCATTGATGAGAAACACAAAATCCTTAGATAGCTTTTGAGGAAATTTGTTGACATTTTTATTTGGGCCTATTTAGATATGTCAGGTTTGGACCCTACCTTAATTTTGCACCACCTTGTTTTAAATCATAATTCTAAACTTTTGAAACATAAATTGTTCAAGATGCATCCTCATATTATTGTATTAGTAAAGAAAGAATTGGAAAAGCTCTTAGAAACGAGATGTATTTGATTGATCAAATACTAAAAGTGGATCTTAAATGTTGTCCTATTTAGTAAGAAGCCAAAAGGAATCATAATCTACACTAATTTCAGAGACACAAATAAAATATGTCCTAAGGATGACTTTCCTCTACCAAACATTGACATGATAATTGAGTCCATAGTTAGTTATGAAATGCTTTCACTAATGGATGGACTTTCAAGACACAACCAAATCCAAATTCCTCCAAGAGACTAACATAAAATGGAATTCACCACTCTATGGGGAAAATTCTATTATCAAGTTACCCCATTTTCTCTCAATAATGATGGGGCCACATACCAAAGATCCATGACCATCATATTTCATGATATGATGCATGACATTATTGAAGACTATGTTGATGGCATATTGGGTAAATCAAAGACTAGGGCCAATCATCTAGTTGTATTATGATGAATATTTGAGAGGTTATGTGAATACAAGGTTAAACTAAATCCTAAGAAGTGAATTTTTGGAGTCACTTAAAGCAAATTTATAGGCTTCATTATCTCTCATTAAGGCATTGAAGTTGATCCTACAAAGTATGATCCATTACAGAAATGCCACCACCTTCCAATTTAAAGCAACTCCATAGTTTTCCATATAAGATCCAATCTATCAAATGCATCATATCTTATTTGGACAAAAATTTCCATACATTTAAACACCTATTAAATAAAGGTGACACATTTCATTTTGATGATGAATGCTAGAAATCTTTTCAACACCTCAAGGACTATCTTGCCAATCCACCTATTTTGTTACCACCTATGACATAAAAACTATTCCTATTATACTTATTTGCAATCAAGAAAGCCCTTGGGGTACTTCTAGATTAGCATGATGATAATGGAAAAGAATATGTCATGTACTATCTAATATATACACTTGTAACATATGAACACAAATACACACCTATTGAAAAAGCTTGTTTATCTATGGTATTCATAGCTCAAAAACTATGATATTACATGCTAAATAATAAGACCATTATTATTTCCAAAGTATATATTCTCAATTATATACTATCCAAAATAGTTTTATAAGGTTGTATGGCCAAATGGATCATGTTTCTGATCAAGTTTGAGATATAATATGTCAATTAGAAATCCATCAAGGGATAAGTTCTTATAGATCAACTTATTGAATCTTCCCTTGTTGATACTGAACCTCTTACATTCTATATCCCAGATGATTCCATCATGACCATCAATGAAACACCTCTTGAAAATCATCATTAAACACTATATTTAAATGGATCATTCATAATACATGGATAATGGGAAGGCCTATTATTTATTACAACATAAGAGGATCTTATCCCTAAATCATTCCATATCAGCTTTTCTTGTACCAACAACATGGGTGAATATGAAGTACTCATTTTAGGGATTTGTCAAGAAATAAAATGGAATATTCAAAATCTCAAGGTTCATGGTGAATATTAGTTAATAATCAATTAGGTTACAAAACTTTTTTATACCAAATATGATAAGCTAGTACCATACAAGGCCATGGTCAATACTCTCAAATAATAGATTGTCAACATATAATTTAAACACATAATAAGGGACAATAATAGAATAGTATATGGCATGGATACCATTGGATCTTTGATTCACCATCTAGACAAGGCAAAATAATATCAATTCTTATTTAAAAATATTATAGTGTTAGTTCATGGACCTTCAACTATCAAAATGATCTATAATATTATTGGTCCTAACTCTATATGGTATTCATACCTTTTTACCTACATTTATGACCATATTATGCCACCATAAATATGACACAAATATTAAAATTCATTTACCCACCAATCTACATGATAGACCTTACTTGGACCAAGCTTTTACTGCCATAGTTTTGATGGAACTCTACTTCATTATTTAAATGTGGTAGAATCAACATTATCATTATGGGAATTTCATGGAGTGTGTAGAGATCACATAAGTAGGGCCGTCTTATCCAAAAATATCTTGTATACAAGGTATTATTAGCTAAGTATGGATTTAGATATAGATACTTATGTCAAATGGTGTGACAAATGTCAATGGGATGCCACTCAGATTCATGCCTTAGATAAAAATACAAAACCAATGCTTACACCATGACCATTTTCTACATGGGTACTCAATCTCATTATGAATATTAACCCTACCTCATTTTATGGACATAAACACATACTTAATGCTATCAAATATTTTAGTAAGTGGGTTGAAGCTAAACCCCTCACTTACGTGACTAGAAAGCAAAATTCCAAATTCATCTTTAAGCATCTCATCTACTACTATAGTATCCCATCTAACATTATATCTGATAATGGTGGATCATTTAAAAATAAGGATGTTAAATCAATTTATGTTTATTACAACATTACTCAATATTTTTCTATTTCATATAACCACCTATACGTAAGTAATCTTGTTTATTTAATTAACTGGGATAACTCACCATGCCACAAGTTATAACTTCCTATGGGAAAATTAGTCTTTTCCACCCCATTTTGCCTTTTGTTCCCCTTGTTTCCCTCTTTTGAGGGACCAATCACCATACTTATTTGTGAAGCATTCCCTCAAGGGGGATTTCAAATATCATACATTATCATTGAATTAGTATGCATACAAGACCTTTTCATTCTTTGAGAAGATATTGATATGATTTTATCTTACAATGCCTTCCCAAATAAGGGAAAACTATAGACACCTAAAACTAGCTAAAACTGTCTTTCACCTGGACATCAAATCGATTCTTACCAATCATTTCAAATAAAATCTAAAAATCATTGAACATCCCAAATTTTATTATGCATCATTCGTCAAAGCTCCTAATCATGTTGAGACATCCCTAATTGTTGTATTCTATCATATTCAATAATAACATCTCATGTGTTCATCTCTAATAACCTTGAGGCATCACAACTATCAATTTTCCCTATATACCTATTAAGTGGGGCACTTGCACACTTGATTAAATCTTAAAATATTTAAAATACTAATCAAAATTAATTAACAAGATAAAAAAGATTAAATTTATAGTTGAATTATCTATTTGAAATTAATGAATATATATAAAAGGAAATTCAAATATTTAAAATATTCTATCCTTTTATCATTTCCATTATGAGTTGTCAAGCTCTTTGAAAATATCCTAAAATATATATTTTGAGATCCATGCCTAATAATTGCAAATCATAATTACATGATAACTATTGACTCACCTAGGTTTAGTTTGAGCCCATTCAAGGCCTAAACTCAACCTTAACTCACCTTGGGTATGAGTTAATTACTAAGTTTATAAGTACAAGGCCTTACCTATTGAATTCTAAGATATTTTAGTGAAAATTCATTATGCTCAAATGTCTTACAAGTAGTGTTACCATGCCCAAATCTTAATTCAAGAAACATCAAATCCAAGGTTCTAAGGAGAGAAGGATCTAAGCAACCTCTATTATCAAAGACTAATTGATGCGCAAGCCAAGTAATCAATTCAACAATACATTTAGAGATCCAAGGAAGGTAAAAGACTTATTTATTTTACATTTTTTTTTATGATTTCATATACTTTTGTTACCTAAGCTCTCCCTAGTGTCTAGGCTAGAGGTGTTAGGATTTTAGTGTGTTCATTTCATTTATTTTATGAGACTAATAAAAGACTAATCTCTCCTCTATGTCAAATTCCTAGTTCATAAAAATGATAAGAATAGAATGGATTTAAGTGTATAAAAAGATGATAACAAGTGTTAATGTACTTGTAGACAATAAATTATTTACACATCATGCCATAAACCTATTTTTCATCATGGTACTTGCTTAAGGTGCCAAAAGCATGGTTTTCAAAGTTTGGATGAATTTTTTATTGTTGTCTTTTGATTTTATTTTCATATTATTAATTTTTGGCATCTCAGATCAATGGAGGATGATGAGATGCATAATTTTGAAATTTTAGTCTCAAATCCATACCAAATCTGAATAGCCTCTATGCTAGAATTACATTGTTGATGTATATTATATTGATGCTATTATGATCTTCATTGGCCATTAATTCTAATTCATCCAAAATTATAAGGAATGTTTCTTCATAGTATCTTTAAAAAAGAGTGATTCCAAAGAGTGTACATATGGATAGGCATTGGATGAATGATTTAATTAAATAATGGAATATAGGTCTTGAATGAATAATTTAATCACAATGGAATGTATAATGGTTGGGGAATAAAATAAAATTCAGACTTTTAGTTACACATAATGATAATAATTTTAGATTTGACTTGATTTTGGTTTTGGTGGGACCAATACTGATTTCAATAATGTCTTTATCAAATAATGAGGAACTAATTGGATCAACTATTGACACCTTGAAGAGGTTTTCACCAACAAAGTATTCTTGGTTATTTTTATTTGGATTATCCAATATCACTTTGAATAAGTTTTCACTAAGGGATATTGATAAATAATTTTGATTATCCCTTAGTTCTTTAAGTAAGGTTTTACTAAAGGATCTTGATTTTTTATTTTGTTTATCATTTAACACCTCAAACAAGGTTTCAAGAAGATTCTAAGTTTATATTTTGATTGTCCCCTAGTGCCTAAAATAAGGTTTCACTAGGAGATTTTTATTCTACCTAAATGTTGTCTTGGATACTTAGAGATTATGCCATTGAAATGTCTCCATGAAATAAGTTCAAAAATGTCTGATTATATTGGTCCCAATCAACATTTTTAGGAGATGAAATATAGATATACTGGTGAGGATGGTTAATGGAAAAGGAATGTATAATGTCAATAGAAGGATAACAAGTAGCACAATCTTCGTAGAGGATACTAGGATAACTTATGTCAATTTCAAAGGAAACTCCCTTAAAAACTATAGAAGGATCATAATTTTTTAAAATATAAAATTCAATAAGTGTGTAACTGATGTCATAACATCTAATAAGGTATGTTCATTCTAAAGTTGATGTAGATAGTTATGACTTAAGTGCATCTAATATAAGTGTATAGCCAATGTTATAATATTCACTAATATATTCTTATTTTGAAGTTGATTCTGAGTCAAGAGTATCTAAACCCAATGTTTTAGATTAAGGTAAAAGCAGGTTTTGAAGGGGCCCCGAAACCCTTTTACAAATCAAGAAAGATAAAACATTACAAACCGCCAGGAAAGGCAAACCCACTAAAAAATAGTAACTAAAACAAGTTTTACAGGGACCTAAAACAAATAATCTAAACCAGAAAAAGCATCCCAAGTTTTACAAGGACCTAAAACCTAAATAAAACCAGGCAAAACAACCTAAAAACTAGGTTTTACAAGGACCTAAAACCTCATAAATGGAGACACCAATGCCCAACTCCAAAAAGAACAGAGTAGGCTCCCAGGTTTAAACCAACAACCCCAAGAACACAATGTCAAAGGAATTGCTCACCAATGGTAGCCATCAAAATT
Source organism: Torreya grandis (assembly GCA_037957365.1). Classification (NCBI taxonomy): domain Eukaryota; kingdom Viridiplantae; phylum Streptophyta; class Pinopsida; order Cupressales; family Taxaceae; genus Torreya; species Torreya grandis. The sequence continues at coordinate 498,030 of JARHVA010003522.1, forward strand.
TGCCTTTGTATGGCACACCATCCTCCCTAAGTGCCACCATGGCAAAGGCAGATCCACCATACCCATAATTTTTTAATGAGAAGGGCTCCTCCACGGCTTAGGGTTTCTCCATTTTTCCCTGACCAGGGCACCGTGGCTCATACACTAACCACAGAGGAAACTAAGTTTCCCCCATTAGATCACTATTTTCTTCACTAACCAAATTAGGATGGCAGTCCAATTTGGGCTAGAGATCCAACCCAGGTTCCATCTAAAATATGGAAAATCAAAGTAAAATAAAAAACATGCAAAAAAAGATCTCAGCATTTTATCATCGTGTACCTACAACATTGATCCCAAAAACTGCACTGCCCATAACTAACAACACCACCAACAAAACCCCCAGATCTGTCACTACCACCATCCTTTCCAACCACCCAAATGTCTATGAGATCACCCCCTCTGCTCAGAGGAATCACCACCATGGAATTCAAAATATCACTGAAGAAATCATCGATCTGCTCAAAATAAGGTGTTGGTCAACACAATGGCCACAAAATAGAAATCTGAGGTTAAAATATATTTTTGTGCAATAATAAATTAAGCTTAATAGTGTCGTGCATACACACACGAAGAAGGGTTTGAGGGGTCCGCACAGACGTGAGCCCCCTCCCTTCCCTTCCCGCTATGTTTATCTAAACCCAATGTTAAGATTGATGTTGATTTTGATTATGATGTAAAATTTGATAGTGGTTATATAATGGAACCTAATTCTACCCTTCATTATAAAATAGAACTTGATTCTGATGTAGATGTTGATCCTAATTATGATTCATCCTATGATTGTAAATATAACTAAAAATACAATGTTGATTGTAAATCTAACTATAATGTTGAATCTAAATTTGGTTTTGATAAAAAAAAGGTGATATTAGTTTATATTTAGCCACAAAGAAGGCCTCTTGAATTGCATTTTCTAAAAGTACCTTTTTCATTATGCACTTGGAAATTAAGGCTTTGGGATAGAGGAATTTTTGAAAAAATGGAACTTTAGAGGATGGGAGAAAAATAGACTATAGTTCAATAATGGGTTCTTCAAAGATGGGCTCATCAAAGAATGGTTCATTAAATATAGGTAAATAGTCATAGATAGGCTCTTCAAAGTAAGGCTCATAAAATCTAGGAGGATGGTTGAAGAGTGACTCATAAAATATGGGTGATCAATAAACACATTGGAAATAGGTGATTTATCTTGATGTTGACTTAAAGGTAAATGAGTATGGTTATTAATTGGAAAATGATTATGGCCTATCCCTAGCGATTGATTCTTAGACTTAGGTGTATTTGGATCCTTATTGGAAAGGGGATATAAGTTCAGATTAATCTAAGTTGCACATTGAGATAAGCTTTGTCTAATCTAATAGAATGAGTATACTGTATCTTGTCTTATATATAGGATAGGAATTGATGTTTGATAGGATTATTATGATTCAATCATGATATATCCATGGTCAATCAATAATTAGACATATGTCTTAAATATAACACATCAGTTAAGTGAATGTCCTTAAATCTTATGATACTCAAAATATAATTCTTTTTGGTACCACTTAGAGGTTTGGGCTCATTTTCACTAGAAAGCTTCGTGTTTGGATACAAAAGCATGTTTATTGTGACCAATTAGTAAAATGTGTATTCTAAGGATTAATTAAATTGATTTGTATTTTGACATGAATGTTTTAATTTATAAATCAAATGAGTGTGGCATAAAGGTTTCGAAATAGGTCCCCTTTTGATAAAATGACTAGGATCAAGTAGGTAAGCTTTATCAAAATTTTCAATGTATACCATTGAAAAAATTGAAAATGTGATAAAATTTTGATTTAAGGATGCCTCCAATCAAGGATGAAAGTAAGGGAAAATGTCATATTGGAACTAGATTCAAATGAGAGAAAGGATGGATGTCATTTCTTCTTCATTCCCAACTGATAGGTGTGGGACATTGAATAAGAAGATAAGGAGATGAATTAGAATAGATCTAGAAACATGACTCAAAAAAGAGAAAATAATGTAAATGACCTTAGAATATTTTGATTGACAACAAAATAACTTGATTGTGAATAGTTAATTTTGAATAGAGTTACTCATATTGGACCTAAACTTGGATTAAACCTAGATAGAAAATATGAAAATGAATTGGAATGGACCAAATAAAGACTTTGGACTTAAATAGAGTTTATCCAAAAAAAAAGGAATAAAATGGAACCTCAATTGGAAATGACCTTATAATGAGAAATTATGAACAAGACTATATTGGTTTCAAACTCACATGGATCAAGTAACAATATGATCTCAAATAAGAGAAGGTGTCATTTAAGACACAAATTAAACATAAACATAAGCAGTAGAAAGACAAATTTAGAATCAGAATGTGGATAGATTAACAATAAACTTTTACATAAAGGAGGTATGGAATTTACAAGTTTGAACAATATGAGATGTATAAGGGCACAAATTTAACCCAAACAGATAGAGTAATAATACAATTTCACACAAGAAAAGGGTATGAAATGTATGCATTTTGAACAAGATAGAGTGGAACAAATTTGACTAAAGACATGGATAAAGTAATACATCTTTGTTTTAGTATAATATGATAATATTTTACTAAATAAGGAATCAAATAATCTCTCTTTGTGATATAAACTAACATAGGTTTAGGGGAAAATCATTGATCCTTTTGATATACTTTATTTTAAGAGGGTAAAATTTAAGTTTCTTTAAAAGTAATTAATTATTTTAGGTTATTAGTAGGGTTTTACACCCACTTATATCAAAAGTTAATACTTAAAATTCAACATTTTAAAGATATTAACCTTAGAATCCTTGCATCAGTGATAATTCCATGGTAACTATGCTTCTATCCAAAATTTTCATTTGGTAAAACTAAATGATCCTGATATACCTTGCATTACATGGGCACCTTAGAACTATATATCAAGTGTATTTGGTTATGAAATGGAATATACCCTTTCATAACAATATATATATATATAGTTATGAAAGGGTATATTCCCTTTCATAACCAATCTATCCATCAATTGACTAGTAGATTACAATGTCTAGACCACCACATGACTCAAGGGCCTATTTGACTAGGTTAGATTAACCGCTGAACCACTGTCCCAACAAATAGTATACTCAATTTGTATAACCTAAAAAATAAGTGTTTTTAGTAAGATTATTTGAGATGAAAACCTAGGTCAATTCACCCTTAAATATCTTTTAGGAGGTGAAAAAATCCTAATCATAAGACAAAAAAGAAAAGGGAAGGTACTACTACTCTGATTCACATAGTGATGATTTAACATAGAAATTTAATATATAATGATAATTGAATATATTTAATATGGTGAATTATCTCACCTAGAGATGCCCTAATGTGAATTCAAACATGTATATTAGATGAGAAGATGATTTCACACTAGATTGTGTGAAACTATGGAAAGTCATTCCATTTTAAAATTTAACACAAAAGTGATAAAATTGGAGTGTCTATACATTTTATCATTGAGGTGGACCTTATGGTGGTATTTGATATTAAGGTGCAACTAGTATTTATCTACAAGAGCCTTAACTATACCCCAAGGATCCCACTATCTCTGCTCTACCTTTCCCATATTAATTGAGTCTTTATTATATGCCATGGATTTCAATGCCTATAAGTTTTTGTATTCATGGTGAATAATGACCATGAGAAATGATAGATAGACATTTTATCTCATATAGAAGTAGAGACCTAAGACACCATTGGATAATTATCAAGTTATTTCTAGTTTTGAGAGGTAGTCTAGGATTGTGTATGGTAGCAAGAGAGGATCCCCTGTAATTAATTCCACCTTAATTATGATGTGATACATATAGTAAAAATAATATCTAATGGTTTAGATGGAATATTGAATCTCATTTGAGAGCCTTGGTATCAGCCTTTCATTGATGGTGGCTCGATACACAATGGGGTAAAAGTGTTCAAATATATCCCATATGTGATTTTAGAAGTGGAGGATGTAGAGTTTGTTGATTACTAAATGCACTATAGACCACATTGGTACCCACTAAGGGAAGGATAAACACTTAATTATAGGGTTTCACAAATAACATCCATTATGTAGGATATCATGTAAAATTTACCTCCTGTATGGACCCCATTTACCTATTGGGTGAGGTTAAAGGTGATGAGGCTCCCTAAATTAATAACATCCTCTCCCTTCATGATGATACTTAGGCTCGACTAACCCAATTTTTTTTACATGAATCATGTCACTTTAACCATATAATTAGTTTAGTATTACATACTAGTGCACACTGCCTCTGAAAATGTTTTGATTATATAAGAGCTAGTGTTTTCTTTATTTACCTAGTGATCTTAATCCTCAGCCCAATCCTACAAAACTTCATAGAGGTTATGAATTTTTGTATAGGTTTAAATGAGATCCTTTTAATAAGTTATAATTTACTATAGAAGGATATAATACTAATTTAACATTGACCCAAATACTTATATAATATTGAATCTAGTATTGGGAAAGTATACAATATTGTTACTACATCTAGAAGAGTGCAGTAGGTTGCCAATGAGAACTATGCATGGGAACACTTCTAGCTTAGAAATCAATTTATGAATTAGTGATACCCTAAGGGATATCAAGTTAGATAGAAAATAAACATCATCATATTTAGTCTCATCATCTCTACTGATCATTTATCTATACTTAATGGTCTTGAAGATCTCATTGTAATGTTTGTATCTTGTGATCTTCTAGAAGAATGTAGTGTCCAAAAAATTTAGCTCTAGTTTGGGGTTAGAAGTTGAGGTGTCCATTGATAAGTAAATCCTTCTTCATGCACAAATATATTAGGAGTTTAGTATGGGACCTAGGGGAAATCAAAGCAAAGATCTCTAAATAATTTGGCTACACTGAAGATAAACAACAATGCTTAGTCCAGATGGGACCTTATAGAGTTCTATGATATTTTCATATTAATAACTATGGTGGTTTCACATTATGTGAATTAAAATGTAATTTTATGGCATGATACTAATATTATTTTATTAAAAATTTAGTATTAATTAACAAATTTGAAAATATTCCCCATTTAGGTAAGTCAATAATGATGGTATCCCTATAATTATCATATTGTGATCTCCCCAATCAAGTTAATAAAATATGGGAGCATGCTTGGAATGCACCCATTTTATCCCCAATGTCACTATGATCATCTATATATTTTGACACATGTTGATTAGATAGTGGTGATCCCATTTAGTACTATTTTTAATAAGTGTGGTGGGAACTCTTTGTTTAAATAACTATGCCTGAACAAGTTAGCCAATCAGGTGTATAAAAGGTATATATGACATTCTTCAACTAGGTTAGGGTGTGGCATATACCTTTTTAAATTATTTTAGGGCATTCTATTGATATCCCACCTATTTGAATGAAATTATACATGTCTCTTTGGTAGTCATTCATACCTCTTGGTTTAGGCCTCTAGGTGTCAGGGGACATGTGTCACCTCATCATTTTCTATGACCTTAGCCTATAGTATTTGTTAGAATAAGTGTATTCATATTATGGTTTAAATAACCCATTTATTATCATATTTAATTTATATAGGATATCATTTGGTTAGATAGGTCAACCTATGGAGTAGCTATAGCATAAAAAGACTATACATAAGACGTAGGGATTAGTACTTGATCATCATATTACAAAATTTGTTCTTATCATAAAGTTGAGATTTTCCACTCAAAGTGGCTCATCATTTTCACATATATTCTATTTTTTCAATCATATTGTGATCTAATGTTATTATTATATTTTATTTGTGAAGTAATTCCTTATAACTGGTATCAGAGTGTTGATTTGGGCCATTGAGTTTACAAAACCTAATATTAAAAAATTATATATATATATATATATATATATATATATATATATATATATTAGTTGAGAATTGTATTAAATTTTTTTACTATAGTTTTAGGATCATTCAAGGACATATCAATAAAAAAATTAGGTTTTGGAGATAGGTTTTGTGATAGTTATTGCTATTTTACTACTTTTTATAAATTAGCACTAGAGGCCACATTTTGAGGATTTTTTTAGATTCATTTCCATTTTTGGAAATCTCAAAAAAAAATTAGGGAAGGTTTATTATTTTTAATTTATGATTTAAATTCAAAAACAATAAAAAATATCTTCATCAAATTTAGGTCAAAGGTGACAATAAAAATCAAATTATTGAGCCTTATTATGGTAAGACCACAAACTAGGGACTAAGACAAGGATGTTAAAACTCTTGGTAAAATTCCCATAAGATATGGAGTTGAAATGGGGAGTTATTGAATCAATTTTTTAGGATTTTTGGTGATAGATTAGAAAGTAAGCCAACTTGAGTATGATGTACATGGCATACATTTTGAAATAAAGATTGTAAACTATACTTTGGAAGATAATGAGATAAATTTGAATAATATTTAGATAAAATAACCACTTATCACCATTTTGAAACCCAAAAAAAGTGGATCTTTTAGCCAACCCAATCAAAATCCAAGTACCTCACAAATAAGGAACATGATGCCAAAAGTGGAAATGTGAAAGTTTGAAAGGAAGGATCTAATCACTTAGATCAACCAAATGGATAATTTTCTTGATATAAAATATATTAGATATGACTAAAAAGTGATCAAGGCATCCATATATATAACCAAAATAATTCATTTGGTATCAATGGTTATGTGCTCAAAAGAAGAAGTCTCTAAATCTAACTTGGTATACTTTTATGGAGGATCTAAAAGTAAATTATATAAATAATGTGAGTGATAACCAATTTATTAAACTAGAAAATATGAAAAAAAACATGATCAATCAATGATTATATTCATAAATTCCAATACCTCTCTTTTCAAATGGTTAACATGTTAGAGGTGTAATCACTAAGGGAGGGAGGTGAATAAGTGATGTAAGATAATCCAAATCAATTCCTAACTCTTAAAAATTCATTATACATCAACTTGATCAAGTAACATAAACATGAAAGAACATACATCCAAAGCATACATAAGAGCATACATCACAAGACCAAATCATATTTGTGGGAAACCCTCTTGGGGGATAAAAACCACTAAACCCTAAAATATGGACTATATTCCTATAAAATAAGATCTAATATTTATACCAGCACTAAATGATTAAGGAACACCCATCCTTTTGTTTAGTGAGACACCAACACCACAAAGAGATATTACCCCTGTCTAGCTAAGCACCCACAACAACTAGACATTTATCAAGTTTTACCTTATAAGGAGGAAACAAACCCATAGGAAACTAATCACCCACTCATCTACTTGAATATATCATCTTGAACACCTATTTATAATCTTTAATTGATTATGATCATTTTTGTCTACACTCTTCACTTCCAATCTCTCAATCTACCTCTAGGGATAACTTACCCAAACTACCTCTTATAGGCTCATTAGGTCCAATGAACTATGTGTCGTTCTACATAAATTTGATTAGATAAACATGACTAATATTTTTCATAGTCTGATGGTCCTAACTAACATTTACCTTCTTTTTCAAAGGTTTTCTTCTTCGCTTGTATACACATTCACACCACTAGCACAACTAGACCAGTTGTGCCTTATATTTATACCATTGTCTTGGTATAACCCATCTTAGTCAGCAAAGATGCTTTAAAATTTGAACCACATTTTAAATAGGTCCTCATACATGTTATATGTAATAACCACATACTCCTTAGATTGTAAAATACCTCATTATCCCCAAACCACAATTAGATCTTGGCGAAACCTAAAATAATTAGGCCTTCATACTCACACATTACATGTGAGACTAATTAGAACACCTTTATCATTTACCAATGATTTTATCACATCAAACATATCTCCATTACCCAATTTTTTACTACCATATGGTTCCATGCCACCTAGAATACCAACTCAACACTTGAACCTATCAATTAGGTCTCCTCACTCTTTAGGCCTTCATACACAAAAAAAATAGTCTCAAACTATTGAAGAAAATAATCAAATATTTAACATATCCATATGATTAGATAACATGGGTGAAAAATTTTGTACCTTTTCAATTCCTTCATGTGATTAATATACTTCAACATAGGCTCTAAGCACTCAAAACAACTATCTCAAAATGACCATTCAGATTGGTCATATACATTCAAAATATAGTTAAGCTATTTTGACTCTCCATATCTAATCAGTGATAAAATATGACAACCAAAACCTTCTCATAATACTTAGATACTTATATAACATATATATAGTCATTTTTTTCCTTAACTCTACTCAGAACACCTTCAACTTACCTTTGCAAGATGGTCACTCAATCTACTAGTGCATTCAACAAACACAATCAACTTCTAAGAAATTTTTCACACTAAATATGAATTGGTAAAAGCTTAAAAATCCACATATATATTATTAATGGAGTATAAAACATTATAAAATAGTTATTTCATATCGAAACATCAAAATAATTTTAAAAATAACTCAATAATCTTTCTTGGGTCACTTACAGAGCATAGACAAACACACAATCAAATTTAGAGCTTAATATTTTTGAATATATAACATTCAAACATTTTAACTAGATTATATGTATGTTCCTTTAATTCCTCTTAAAATTTTATTTTTACACCATCAATAAATTTTGCATATATCAAAATTTATAGCTTAAACAATGCAGATTGGTTTTTTCTTTGCAAATTTGAATATTCAAATTCCAACGGTCACTATGTAAATACTAAACATCAGACACTTTGTCATCATATCATACTCCCTAAAAAGCTTGAAAAAATATGATCCATTGATCTCATTATAAGTATCTTGGTATTCAACTCTTTAATTCTCACCATTGATCTTTTTCGTAGGCATCTATGATTAAGACACTTGGTACCTTTGCATGCCTTTTGAGCATCCTACTCAACTTAGTTCATGTACTTGTACCACTTGCTAGTCCCACATGTAATATTAAATATTTAACTTTGAACCATGCCATTTATCTCTATCTATGTGATTTAATTTAGATCATTAGATATTTTGAATGCTCACTATAAATCTTCATCAACTGATTAAATTCTCACTATTAGTTCTATCTAGACTATTTAACCCTAGAATTCAACATAGTTAAACTTGATAGTCTCTGGTCCATCACAATCTACTAGATCAAATTTAAATGTTTATATATTGAAATAGAAAACACTTCAAGACTCCAAAACTTTATAGTAACTTATTGACACTATAGACAATATCTCCATGAAAATCTTTGACCAATGTTGACTTTTAGATTACCTATAATAAATGCACAAACTTGATGGTTCATTTATATTTTCATGATGTGCAATGATATTTTGGCTTATCTTAGGCTATAAGATGCATATTTATCTTTCCAAATGATCAAATGACACCCCATAACTTCACCAAGATATATATGGATGCCTCACAACCTCTAATTTGTCTTTATCAATCTATACATATGCTATATACTCTCCAAGCTATCAAACATTATCATTCATGCACTATTACCACATTCTCTCCTTGACATCAATGACCATGCTCAAAAATCTTACCCTTTGTCATTGATGTAAAAACACCCTTAGAATGAATTCTTACTCATTTAAACTCCTTTATTTTGATCTTTCTCCCCTTTTGACATTAATGACAAAGGGTCTCTTCCTCAACATGCCAAAAATCATTCCTCAACATCATGTATACATTAAAATAATTTTTAATATGCTTAAGATACTTACATACTTTCAAGCATATGAATAAATTGTTCCCACTTTAATATTCACCAATATAAATTGGGCTTCTCTAATCCTTGGACCTACCTACCTACAAAACTCACAAGATCTCTTTTCTTATGTATGAAGATTCAATACCTTGTCAAAACACATGAATTAGTTGTATCAAGTCATCATATCAATCTTATTGAATTCATAACTATATTAGACATCTTCACACTTCTATCATGACTAAAGCATATTCACATATGCCCCCCTTACATCATGTACAAATCTTCAAGCCTTTCAAACTATCTAAGTTATCTCCCCCTAACTCCTTGCTTCACTTAGATCATGAAATATTCAACAAGTCTTCTCAAAGAGCAAGGTTTGCTAGTAATTATTCAACACTATCCATATATCCTTGATTAGACACCTATAAATATTCATTTCCTACCTACATATCTTGCAAACATAGCTTCATTCTTCATTACTTTGACCAACTAGACTATCCTTTAAATATTTTACCAAAACTTTGAATTTAGAATCACTATCCCTAAATATATCTTTTGAATCATATCTTCATAATGTTTTGGAGTAGTTACATAAAACTCATTACTTTCCCTTAGCTAATTGTATTTTCAAAAGATATTTCTTATCCTACAATGTCAACCAAATCTCAACAAGTATCCACAATTCTTATTCTTGCTATCAAGTGTCTCTTTGAAGCCTAGATATAGACACCCTAACCTACAATGTCTTAAAATAATGTGAAACTAGGAGTTTCCCACAACTCCTCATATTCCTTCTCCTCCTTGGTTATCTAATACTGATAGTTATTATTATTCTTAGGCTTAAGAGAAATAACATGTTCATCCACTACAATATTCTTCTTTTCTTTTAAGAATGAATTGACAATAAACGGAGACAACAAATATTCATGATATACCTCATAACTAGACATTGAAAACTAATGTTCTTCACATGAAACTTGTTCAATAATAGTAGGATGTTCTCTTGTATCCACATATTCCTTAGAACTAGCATAAATTAGCACTTTGGTCTTTTATTTGAGCTTGAATTGAATTGAATTTTGATTATCCTTTTCTATCTAGATAGATGACACATTCTCTTGTCATTCCTAAACCTTATTTATATCTTATTCCTCTTTTGATTTAGTAGGTAGTCTACCTTGATCTTTCATCTTAACTAAATTAGTTTTTTTGGTCTTCACTTCCTTAGGATTCCATACCAAGGATTGACCTTTCTTGATCACACTAGGGTGTCCATGTACCTTCTTATGACTTGAGATCTTGCTTTTACAATATCTTGCAATATGACTAACTTGATGACAATTGAAACAAATAACATCTTGTCTCTTAGGTTCATTAAGCTCAAGCTTGACTATCTTAGGTCTCCATACCTAGGTTAGTCTTTTCCCATGTATTATGGGGTAAAAACTAGCAATATGTCCCATGTCATGACAATTATAGAAGATTACATTATCCATACCCCTAGTTGACCAACTACTCTTCCTTCTATAGTTTCTTACCTTATAAACCAAAATCTTACATGAAAAGCAATGACCATGAAATGAACTTTCATATCTTATAGTGTTTAGTTGCTTGATATATCTTCTCATGTTTCACTTGGTACTTGTAACCTTCTTATCTTTAGTTGATCTCTCTTGATCTTTCTCATCCTTATTTATTTTGACAACAAATTTCTCATTCTCATCCTTCAGTGAATATAACTTGGTTTTAAATTTAATTCTCTCATCCTCTTTAGGTCTCATACTTGAACTTGAAACCTCTAATTGAATTTTAAGATCTTGGATAGTCTCTTTATCCCTCTTATCTTCTTTATTCATGTCATCCTTCAATATACATTCTTTCCCTTCAATAATCTTTATATAATTAAGATTGGAATTTAACTCATCATGCTTACCTTGCTTTAAACTCAACTTGGCATTTGTCTCTTCTAACTATGTTTTGAGATATCTACATTTTTCCTCTTTTGAACTCAAATTATTATTTGTAATATTTAATTAATCCTCAAGATCCTACATGGTTAACTTATCTTCATTAACAATTTCATTTAATCTCTCAAACATGGTTTGAAGATGACTTATCATTTCACTATGTTTCATGATTTGTTCATTAATATCCTCATGCATCATCTCATGTTCATCATCCTTGAAATTAGAATTCATATTCTTAGTCTCAATATGACTAATTTTTTCTTCAAGACTTTTGACCATTGATCTGAACTCAATATTGTATTTCCATAACTACTTAGCTATCTTTGTACCTTGGGTCACCTTTAAGTGGTTAAAATTGCACATAAGGTCCTACTTTGACACAAATAATTATAGGTAAAATCACTAAGAGGGGGTTGAATTAGTGATGCAAGATAATCCAAATCAATTCCCAAATATTAAACATTCAGCATACCTCAACTTGATCAAGAAACATAAACATAAAAACACATACATCCAAAGCATAGATAAGAGCATACATCACATGAACACATCATATATGTGGGAAACCCTCTTACAGGATAAAACCCACTAAAATCTATAATATTGACTACAATACTATAAAATAAGATCCAAAATTTAGACTAGTACCAACTGGTCAAGTAATGCCCATCCCTTAGTTTAGTGAGACACCAATCCCACAAGGAGATACTACCCATGTCTAGCTAAGCACCAACAATAACTAGACCTTTAGCAAGCTTTAAATTGAAAGGAGGAACCAACCCCATAACAAACTAATAAACCAATTAGATACCTAAATATATCACCTTAAACTCCTATTTCTACTCTTCAACTAATGATGATAATCTTTGTCTACACTCTTCACTTCCAATCTCTTAATCTACCTCTAGGGCTAACTTACTCAAATTGTCTCTTCTAGGCTCATTAGGTCTAATGAACTATGTGTCCTCCTACATCACCTTGATTAGATAAAGGTGTCTAATATTTTTCACACTTTTATGGTCCTAACTTACATGTATATTATCTTTCAAAGGTTCTCTTCTTCGCTTGAATACACACTCACACCACTGGCATAGTTAGACCAATTATGGTTTATATTTATACCACTGCCTTAGTATAAACTATCTTGGTTAGACAAGATGATTTACATATTTGAACCACCTTTTAAATAGTTCCTCATACATGTTACATGTAATAACAACACACTCCTTAGGTTGGCCAATACCTCATTAGCCCCAAAACACCATTAGGTCTTGGTGAGACTTAAAACAATTAGTCCTTCATACTCACACGTTACATGTGAGCCTACTTGGACCACCTTATTCCTTTAATAATTCTTAAATCACATAAAAACTATCTCTAGTATAACCTTTATTACTCTCATATGGATGCATTCTATCTAGAACATCAAATCAACACTTGAACCTATCAATTAGGTTTCCTTATTCTTTAGGCCTTCATACACAGAAAACACAGTCCCAAACTTATGAAGCAACTACTCAAATATTTCATATATAAATATGATTATATCACATTGTTTAAAACTTAAGGACCCTTTCAAAATTTTAATGTGTTTAAGATAATTCAATATAGACTGTAATCACTTAAAACAACTCTCTCAAAAAGACCACTCAAACTGGTCATATATAGTCAAAATATAGTCATGATATTTTGAATCTTCATATCTGATAAAGGAAAAAATATGAAAATCAAAGCCTTATCATAATCCTTATTTAATTATAGAACATCTACATACTCATTTTCTTCCTTAACTCTACTCATAACACCTTCAACTTACATCTAAAAGATGGTCACTCAATCTGCCAATGCATTCAACAAACATACTTAACTTCTAAGAAATTTTTTACACTAAATATGAATTTTTAAAACCTAAAAAATCCACATATTTAGTTTTAATGTAGTATAAAACACTCTCCAATAGTTATTTAATCTTGAAAAATCAAAATACTATAAAAAAACTCAATAATCTTTCTCAGGTCACTTATATAACATAGATAAACACACAGTCAACTTTAGAGCTTAATATTTTTGACTCTAAAAACATTCCAAACTTATAAATATATTATATATATTTTCCTTTCATTCATATTCAAATTTTATTTTTACACCATCAATAAATTATGCATATATCAAAAGTTATATGCAAACTAGTTTTTCCTTTGTAAATTTGAGTATTCAAATTCCAATAGTCACTATGTAAATACTAAACATCAGACACTTTGTCATCATATCATGGTCCTTACATATATTGAAAAAATAATCTACTTTTATCTCATCATAATTATCCTATTATTTAACTCTTTAATTATCACCATCAATTTTTGTTATGGGCATCTACAATTTAGACACTTGGCACCTTCACATGCCTTTTGAGGACCTTGCTTCACTCAGTTAACATGCTTATGCCACTTGGAAGTCCCATGTGAAATATTGAATATTTGACTTTAAACCAATGCCATTTATATTTTTATATTTTATTTAATGTGTACCTTTAGATCTTTTAAATGCTCACTATATATCTTCATCACCTGATTAAATGCTCACCATTAGATCTGTCTAGACTATTTGACCTTGGACTTCAACATAGTTAAACTTGATGGTCTCTAGTCCATCAAAAAAATTTGGAGAAAATTTTAAGGTTTATATATTAAAATATAAAACAATTCACGACTCAAAATCTTTAGAGTACCTTATTGTTACTATAGACACCATCTCCATGAAAATCTTTGACCAATGTTCACTTTTATATTTCTTGTAATAAATGCACAAACTTGTTGGTTCATTCGTATCTTCATGACATGTAGTGATGGTATAAATTATCTTCAGCTAAAATATGCATGTTTATCTTTCTAAATGATCAAATTAAACACCATAACTTCACCAATACATCTATGGATTCCTTACAACCTCTTATTTATCCTTATTGATTTACACATATTCCATATACTCTCCAAGATATCAAACACAACTTCTTTATCATTCATGCACTAGTACCACATGATTTGTTTGATATCAATGACCTTGCTCAATATAACATTCTTGAGGATCACCTAAATGAATTATTTTTTGGAGGTCTCTAGGACTAGATTGAACATGAGGTATGCATGTTTAATGCATATAATGTATCTAAGTCTATTCTCAAGGCTCATAAGGGTAGATTATTTTTTTTAATCTATAAAGATGAATTCATTCACCAACATAAAGTATCAAATAAAATTATCACCATCATTTCCTTAGCCTAACACATTTACACAATAATAAATTAAAGAGAAACAAATGAAATTTTTATGTTTCAATTGTGATATAAAATGGAGGATAGGAAATAAATGTGATGATAATAAATTGTTCTAAATTGAGGGGATCCATTAGGAGGAAGATGATGATGAATTATTAGGTGAAGATGAAGTGGTACTAGAGATAAAATCCAAATAATCCCATATAGATATGTATTGTCATGCACTTTTGGGTATTAACACTCAAACCCTTAAAGTTGTGGGTTTTCTCAAGAAATAAAAGGTAAAAAAGTTAATTCACTAAGGGAGTACACATAAATTCATCAATAGTAAGTTGTCTACTCATTTGAATTGTTTCATTTATCCAACTCCAAAATTTTAGGTCAAGATTTTAGATGGTGTTACAATCAATATTTTTTTTGAAAATGCCATAGTATTAAGCTTGATATGGGTGAATACAAGTTAGACCCTCATATGTTTTCTATTCCCATATATAGGTCAAACATTTTTTTTAGATTCTAATGGATCACAAACATGGGCAAAATCAAGATTAATTGATAGGAAATGTTCAGAAAAATATTTGTAATTGGTTGGTTTACGTCAGATGACAAGTATTATAAAAAAGGGGATAAATTATTTGTAGCATGGTTGTTTTTTATATAATATCAACCAATAAAGGTGTCTACATATCCTAATATTAAAATTATTATTGATGACCACTTATCTATTTTTAGTCCCTTTCCAAAGGTACTTACACCAAGAAGAGAACATAATCATGCCATATGACCACTTCTAGTGATTCAACCTCCAAACATTAGACTATATTGGTATTCATATGTGTAGAAGAGTGAAATTGAAAACATGGTCCATGATATGCTAGAGGAAAGTATTATTAGACATAACCAATGTGAATATTCATATTCATTATTCATGGTTCAAATAAGGATGAAATGTGGAGGATGTGCACTGACTACAAATAGCTCAATAAGTACACCATCAAATATATGTTCCCTATTATGCATGTGAAACATGTTATGTTCATGATATAACAACATCAAATTTATGTAAAACCTTCAAAATCTATTTTTGAAGTCTAAGAGATGGAGTTTTTGGATCATATTATTTCACACAATGGAGTCAAAGTAGACATATAGTAACTATTTTATGGATTATATAACAACTTAGTCTTGTACACTTAGAAAACTCATACCTTAGCTATTCCTCTCAGTTCTAAAACTTTTACACTTTTCAAAGTCTTGTATCTACTTTATCTTGCACCCCTTGGCATATATATTAGTTTTACAAATATTATGTTGATGACCCAAACCTTATATCTTTCTTAAAATGTTTAAAACCTACTTATCTTCCACCTTTGTAAGTATTGAGTTTGCACTTTCTTTCCTACTTCATGGACACTAGCATTTAGGACAAACACCTATGTTGACACTAGTGTCCTACCCTGATGCAAGTGTCTAATGCCCTAAAGTATTCCAATTTGAAAATGAAATGTATCCTAATGGTTGGCTTAAGTGATTTAATGTGAGTTATTTATTTAAAGGGATTCATATAAATATAATATCAATCCTCATTCATTCCAAACCTATAAAGCTTAGTATACACTCAAAAATACCAAAGGAAACTTATAAAAGCACTCAATCAAGAACTTGATAAATAAAAACTTCCCTATTTTCTCCTATTTTCATATCAATAATAGGGAAAATACATACACAATCCTAGAGTATTCAAGAAGAAACCTAAGAGCCTAATTTATCAAGTTATAAGTTAGGTCACTATTATACTTACTTTACAAATATTACATGATTCACACATAATCCAACATGTAGGGGAGTACTACATCAATGTGAGGCCCTATTTAGAGTATTGGATATGTAAATTACACTCACTGATAGAGGGATCATTGGGTTCATCTTGACATCATGTGCCCACTAACCCATTTCCCCCTAAGATCCACATGAAGATGAAGAATTAGGGTTTTGTAAATTTATGAGGAATGATAATCCATGAGCCAAATCTGAATTCACTAGAGTGAATACTAAGTCAAACCCAGAAGCACCTAGGTGTTCACATCCTCTTCTAGTGGGTATTCCATATAGAATACTTATGTCAATTTTTAATAGTAGTGTTGATGTACTATCTTAGGCTGATGTTAGTTTTAATAGCTCTTGAAGCATCAAATACAGAATCTAATGACTATTTAAAAATCCTCTTATATTATACTTTATTCATGTTCCAAATCTATAAATGCATTATAATTAGAACAATCTAAGTAAATTACTTCTTTCTAATTTTAATATATGTCATAGTTCTACTTAGTATTATTATCTTATATAAATTTAAGAAATTTAGCATATGTTTTAGATTATGGTAAAAGCAGGTTTTGAAGGGACCTCGAAACCCTATACATCAAAAAAAGATAAACCTTAAATCCCAAACAAGTTCAAAACACCAAAATAGGTACAAACCAAACCAGGTAAAACATGAACCTGAAAACAACAGAAAAGACCAGATGTTTTCATTGACACTACACAGAACGGACCGTCGATAGACAGGAACAACATCCTTCAACCTTCAAAAAATATTTAATTACCTTTTACATGAACAAAGGTTCATATCTAGAGGGGGGACCAAAGGCTTAGACTTCTTCCTCTTCACAGCGGTCCATCCATCCTCTACCTTAGCTGCCTCTGTCATCCATACCTCAGGAAACGGTGGTCCATTAAGCCCAAGGGATACAGATGACTCAGCAATATCCTTATGAACACCAGCCAAAATTTGGCTCCTAGGTGGATCCTCCAAAATAGGGGGAGAAACCAAAACCTCCACGACCACTGGCTTTGAAAGATCTTTAATCTCAGTCTCCATAGGACCATCTATGGAGTCTTTCACCAGTGACTCCTCCTCAATCATCGGGTCAGAGTGAATGCTATCTTCATTCTCAAAATCAGCTAGATCTTCCATAGGTTGATTAGCTATATAATGTTCTGAGGAAGCATTGGCCCACCAAGAATGTGGTCTTCTGGACTTTGAAATCCCTGCCAAACAATGAGCGGCCAAATGACCCGTCTGGTGACATCTTCTGCACCGAAAAGGTACACCCTCAAAATCCAACATTTGTGTCTAAGTTCCCCTTTGGGAGTCCAGGAAAATTGCCTCTGGTAGGCCTTTTGAAACATCCATTTCAACCATAAAGTGAGCACAGGTCGAATGGTAACCAAACGAAGTATTTTTATCCACAAACAAAAAGTCTCCTATTGCATTCCCGATGGTTTCAAATACCGGTTCATGCCAAAGATGTATTGGTAGATTTGGTAGCCGAACCCATATCGGAAACTTGTTAAAGGTTTTCGTAAGCGGATTAAAATCCTTATGCCACCATTTGGCCATGAGAGGATATATGCCCTGCCATAAAAAATCACTGTTGCTCAAGATTATCCTCCTGTCCTCAGGGCTTTGGAAGACAGCAATAAAGAATCCTTTTATGCAGGGGAAGATTTCAACACTGTATTCAATAAGTGGCAACCAATTCTTGGATATCCATCCATGTAGATCAACCAGAGAGGGCCAAAAACCTCAAAAATGAAAAATAGTAGCTTGAGAGGAAAAAATTTCTACCCTTTCAAAGATTCCATCAACTATTTACAGATCTAGATTTACCCTAATGGGTTTTAGAGCACTTACTGGCAATGCAGGGGATGGCCCAGATAATGCACGAGGCACAATTTCATGTAGATTCGCTTCGAATGCAGCCACATCTGTGAAAGATCTTCCCCCTGCTTCATACCCTGATCCAGTAGCGTTGGCAGAATGCCCAGTCGAAAACCTTCCTCCACCTGCAGGAACAGTCTCTTTAGGGTTCAGGTCCCTCTCCTTGCGTGCTGATTTAGAGACCGTAGCTGATTTAGAGGCCGTAGCCGCTTCGGCCACCCGACAGTCATTCCCCAAATTCAAATTTTTAGGCAGCACGTGCATTGGAAGCGGCATTTCTGGAAGCATTTTCTAACCTTTTTATTGAAATTTAGCATATGTTTATATTTAAGTTTAACACCCAATTGACCTGTTGTAAATTTGATCATCACCCTTGTGTATTATCATTTATATATTCTTAACCCTATCTACTAAAGTAAATATACACATCCAATTTAGGGTTAAACATTTTGTGAACCTAATTCATATGAATGAAAATATTTATGACTCCTAGGATTTTAAGTAAGCTTAGGTTTTAGTGTAAAATAGTTTTTTGTTTCCTACTTATATTATTTCCTATGCAACCTAGGTGTAGCCCTAGATTGGGAGGTATTCCTATTAACCACATTGATATTCCTCTCCCAATACCTAATATGCATCAAACCAATAAGGGACATAATCATATGGATCATGATGATAACAATGTTGAGAATGAAAAACATATTGATGAGATTATCATAGAAGAAGATTATGATAATGAAACCCATGAGTCTAATAAAACCAATAAATATGGGAAAATAGATAATGAGAAAGTGCAATAAATTGCAATATTTCATGACTATATTCATCAAAACCCTAAATATCTTATTGAGATCTTCAAAACTATATTGGAAAAAAAATCAAAAAGGTGTAGTTGAAATGTACCTCCCCTTGAACACATTACCACTTAATACTTATAATACGGGCTCAAGTTATGTTTTTAAACCTTTGTTTCCTAAAAACCAAAACACCATTTCTATATCTATAATTAAATTACCAATAATTTCAACTCAAATATAGGTTTCTATGCTTATTAATACTCAAATCATGTTTAAATCCCCTTTGGTGACTACTCAACTTGATAATCTAAATCCCAATGGATCCATAGTTCAAATACTCCAAGTTATACAGACATTGGAGGACAAAGTGACAAACATTAAACATAATTATTTAAAGTCTCCTCATGTTATTGATCCCCAATTTTTGTTGTATAACCCTATTATACTTGAGATATATTTACACCCTTTCAGTTTTGTTTCACCTAAGTTCACATCTTATGATGGCAAGGGTGATCCTGAACAACATCTTTGAACCTTATATGAAACATTCCTTAACTATGCCTCCAATGATAAAATTTTGACCAAATTATTCCCAAGAATACTCAAGGAATATGATTTGAGGTGGTTCTATGATTTACTTCTCCAATCCATAAAATAATTTAAACCTCTTGTAGATCATTTTTTATCACACTTTTTCATTAATGTTTTTGAAAATGTTTCCTATGCTCAAATTACCAAAATTAAATAAGGAAAAAATGAACCTATCAATGAATATGTCTTGAGTTATAAGATAATGATAGTTAAAATGACTATTATTATGATAGATAAGGATTTTAAAGACATATTCAAGCAACTTTTTCTTTCTCCTTTACATGCGTCCATTGTTTTAAATAAGTTCAAAGCTTTTAATGGCCTATGCCATGTTGTACAGGACCATAAAAGGAAACTTATTTCATTGAATAAGCTCAAACATGTATCAAACATGATAGATACATATAAATCTATTACCAAATGTACAATCAAACCAAATTATAAGGTAAAATATCCTAAACCTAAAAAGGAAACAATCACCATGGTTCAGATAGTTTCACAACATCCTAATTAGCTTGTCCTATCTAATGCACCAAAAAGATAGTTTACATGGTTCCTTGAATATCACACGTCATTACGCATGATATTAGTAGAGTGTTAGCTTATATATTCCCCTCATACTATAGGTTTTAATATAAATATACCTCTACCCAAAAGATATGATGTGAATGCTTAGTGTGATTATCACTAGGGACTAAGGCATTTTACAAATAAATTAATTACCTTGAAACATAAGATCCAAGACCTTATTGATGAAAAAAAGATTACATTTGATTATCCTCATAAGGAATCAGGTTTACAACTTGGTGATTACCATAAAAAAAAATAACAATACTTTGAAATAAAATTCTAATAAGGAACCAAAAGTGCAAATGGTATATAATGCACATCCTATTCCATCACATTATGAGCATCCATTATATGGGATTATTGATATGTATACAGAATATATACCTCTTATGGTTCAAATACCCTCTATTTATTCTAATTATACTAAGTGTAGATTAGGAATCAAAGAGAGATAAGTCAATTCTTATTGAAATAATCAAAATATCTTAAATACATAACTTATCAAGCCTAATCACTAGGTTGAGTTATGTGATAATCAAGCAATAAATACAATATTAGAAGATAAACACAAAATTTATTCCTCCTTTGAAGATTATATTGAAAATAGGTCTAAAGGGGTTGATCTAGGCTTGTATATGTATAATTCTTCATTGATGCTTGAATCCTTGCATGGGAAGCACCTCTCCTTGTCTACAGTTTGTATTGGATTTGGTTTGGCATGAGAGAGAGATAAAGAGTTGATGAAGCTCTTTGGAACAATCTAATAGAGTAATTTTACATTAAGATGATTGATGAAATGAAAGGTGTGAGGGTTATATCTATAAATTTCTTGAATATATATGGACTATAAATATCATTTTAAGATGGAGGGTTGAGGATCAATCCTCAAGTCCATGATTATACATTTGGAGTGTGTAAAAGAAGTCATTTAAGACATTTTTGGAATATGTAAGGCATTTTGGAAGGAAATTGTAGTAATTAGTCCTCTTGAGTGTGTAAGAGGGGTGTTAGAGGAGGAGTGTGTAATATAGGTGTAGGAGCTTGTAATAGCTCCTACTTGCACACTTTACCTGATGATGTCATATTAGGTGAGGTAATATTCCAGTTTTAATTTTAGGAAAATAGGATAATTCATATCTATGGATTTTCCTTTTATAATAATAACTAGGATAATTACTCAAGGTGATTAATTGATAATTATAAGATAGGTAAAGTTTATAATGTTTCCTTTTTAATCAATTATTCACTTAATTAGCATATGAAGACACTTTACAAAGGGCTAATTTAATTTAAAATTCACTAGATAATATAAATGATGCAAGATGATCCATTGCCCCACTAAGGGATGTATCATTGTGATTTTAGTTTAAATTTATAGTTGTATGGGTAAATTAGGGCCAATTGGAGATTTGGAATCAAACTTGTACGTAATTATGAAAAATGATTTTGAACATATTTTAGACATAGAAGTGGTTAAAATGAAGTGTTTACATTTTTCACCTATTATAAGAAGTGTTACAAAACACTAGGAATAATAACATATTTTCAAATATTGAAAAAATTATTTAGGGTAAATTTTATAACTCTTGAAGAATGATATATTCACTTTTATCTTTTTGAATTTTATGTGTCAGTAAAATCAGATTGATGCTAAAAATGGAACTTGATTATCCCTAGATGCCCCATCGATAGGACAATTGGGGAAGGAGTTGAAATAAATAGGCCTTAGAAAAAGAGAGGAAGGATCCATAATGAAAGAAATGATGGACATGGCCCCCAAAAGGTTAGTTTTGGTTAATCACAATAATGTGCCCTAGTAGGGTGGATTTGATCATGGATACAAGGATTTACCCTAGTAGGGTGAATTTTTATCATTGATCAGTTTAAATGTTTTGCTTTAATAGGGTGGATTTACATTCTTAGAAATGATGATTAGTATTTGAATTAATTAGTTTGGGGATAGTAGACAAGAAGAGTTTTAACTACAATATTATCAACTAGACTTCCAACATCTTGATTTATGATATAACACCAAATGGTATGCACCATGATATAAAACACCATAGTGATGAGGCCATAATATGCATAAGGACTGACCCTTGATCTAATGGTCAAGTTATCACAATTCACTAATGATAAAACCATGATGATAATGCTGAAAATATGATAATGGATGGACTCATGCACAAATGCATCACAAGAAGCACCATGATGATGACCCTACTAACACAATGGAATAAGTTGAGGAAATAACATAAAAAGAGAAAAAAATAAACATGTAAAGACACATGAAAATACAAACTAAAAAAATAATAATAATCCATTTTCTCAAAAAATGAACCAAGAACAATCAAATATAATCATTATAAACTAACACAAAATCACATCATAAGATAAGTTATTAGTGAATCTTTTGTGCATGTGTGAATGTAAGGTGTTACTCTTGGGTATTTTGCCTCTAATATCTAGAGGATGACTTAAAAATATAATATGGAAACCTAGATAGAAGTGGGGAATATAATAAAAGGGAAGGGGTGGCTAAGCTGACTCCAAATGCCCCATGCAAGTGAACACTACCGATATGGTCCCATAGACTTTGGACCAAATGTAGTTTTCCTAGGGATATGGGATAGAATATAAAGTAGACACCTAAATTTAATTTAGTGTTTAAATACACTCTTCTTCTTCCCAAAATTTAAATTCAAACTAACATCATTTCCATCCAAATTTTGACTAATTAAATAATTCTTTATTAATTAATTAATTATGTAAGCATTTTATCCCAATTTATTTAATAAATCCATATTTTTCACATCACCTAGAAATCCTCCACATTTTTCTCCTTCACATGTTGACTTACCCAACAAATTCCTTAACTTACTCAGCCATATGGTGAGTCAATTTGGAAAGTTTCAACCAATTTGACCCTTTCTTGATGACTCAATCAAAAAATTCACCTTTTCTCTCAGCTTATGGAATTGGTCATCATCCTCATGGATGAGGACTAATTCTCCACCATTAATTATTTGAGTAATTATAAATATTAAAATGATCCTCCACCATTTGATTGATTCCCCTAAAAACTATAAATAGAGGTGAAATACATCAATCTAAACCATCCATACTTGTGATAACAAAGTGATATCAACTTCTCAAGTGAATCCCAAGTGAATCAAACCCACCTAAATAGAACTTACATAACAAAAAAATACTCATATTCTTTTACATTCAACAAGATTGAACAACCTCATTTTATAGATCAAATCAATTCAAATCACCATGGAAGAATCCCATGGTAATAAGGTATAAATTTGTGTTTGTGTTCCTTTCATTTGTATCTCTATCCTAGGATTATTAAATTTAGATTATCTTTTGATTTATTGTTTTTTTCTTAGCTTAGTTGAAATTTGAATTACTTTCACACATTTTTTCATGCCTAGTGGGACTTTTCCTAATGTTTAAAAATCTTAATCATCATAGGTGCATTTAGTACCTCATTTCTTTTGGTTAGTATTGTTTTTCTTATGCACTTGAATTTAACCTTGATCTTGGAAGTTTTTTTTGGTATCTACAGGTCTTTTTATGGTGTTTTTAAGCTCATTTTATGTTTTGTCTATTTAGCAATGAATTTGTAGACTTCATAATTGAAATTATAGAGGATAACAATGAAATTATTTTCCATACTTTTTGAGTATTCTTATCATTTCTAAATATTTTTTTGTCTCTATTCTAGTCTATTTTATTTTATCATTTTTCTTCTTTTCTATTAAACAACTAATTTTTAAGATTAGTAAGTGAAATTGTATGCTTGAACATCAAAATTTTAGGAATCAATAGTGAAATAGTTCAGCCTAACTAGAAAATTATTCTATTTTTTATTTTGTGTTCTTTTTACCAAGTTGTGAAATTATAACAACCAACAGTGAAGTCATCTAACCTAATTACAAAACCATTTTTGAGAACCCTTTATTTGTCAATTCTATATTTTCCTCTTTCTTGGAGTTCTCTATGTTAGTGTTATTCTATAATCCAATTTCATTTTTTTAGTTTTTGAATTTTTCCTAATTTATTATATGTATGTAATCAAAAATGCATCATGTGTATAAATCAATCCTAACTCAAAGAATATATATCATACTTACACTTCTAATTAGGGATACATTAGATAATTGGGAACATGACTAATATGGGGATCTGGTAGACCCAATTAGGGGATCTCTTACCACAATAAAAAATGATAGGGAGGGTTCTAAAGCCTCAAATCAAGCACAATAGTGCAATAACCCTAGTTAGGTCCTATGTGTTCATATCTCACTAAACTAATAACAAGTAATGTAAAGTCTAATCTAGTTCTCATCAAAGCTTGTGGCATAAAGTGGGGGTTAGAAACAATAAAACTAAACATGCATAGAAGACATATACTCATGTCAATATATACATAATTCTAATGTATGGAAAATAATTACAAATTCATATCTATCTACTCTTACAAAAGAGGAACAAGGTTAAGAACAATTATATTTGAAGATGAACCAACTGAGCCTCAATCTCTCCCTTGGCTAGGGTTATTTGCAAGAGGTTATTGTTATATGTAAGGATGACAAGGATAAATTAGCTCTAGGCTATACAACCTATCAATGCATTCAAAAGACTTACCCACAAGACAAGATCCATATCTCCAAAGAAAGTATGAAACCCTAAGCTTGATCCTCAAGTATAATGGTGGATAAGAAAATGTGTAATAACTCTTACCTCTTTTTATATTCTCTAAATAATGGTGAAATGATATTATATATATAAGTAGATTTAACTATAAACCCTTCTAAAAGTTTCAATTGATAGGGTGGACCTATTCAAACTAGTACAATTATGGAGAAAAATTCACTAGGTCACATTCTAGGTTAGCCAAGAGATGACCTAGACCCTAAATGAATTTTATCCAAAATAGTATAGGGTCAACCTAGGTAACCTAGTAAAGTGAATAGTTAAAAGGGGATCAAGACTAGAAAAAGGGGGGAAAGGTAGAAAATGATTAAGGAGTGTGAAATAGAGAATAATAAGGTTAGGGATAAGTTTTTAGGAGATAAGTGTGTATATAACAAGTGGAAAAATGGAAAATAATCCTATGAAGCACCAATGGTTTGCCCACCCCTTTCCCAGTGTACCCCTTAAGGTATACACTCAAATGGATTGAGACTTGATGGGTTACTGAAAGATAAAGAGCATGAGTAAATGATAAAAAATTTAAAATATTATTTGTATACATATTCCCCATTCAAATTTCATCACATGTCACATGAGTGCAACATGGGATGGTTTTTCAATAATAAAACATGATAATACATAACGTTGATGTTAAGTAAAATGTAGTAATGAGCAAATAAAATAAATGAAAGGATATAATATAAAAACACATAACTTTAATTACCTTAGTGGTGTATATAAATAAGTAGACTAAAATATAAATCAATGCATCCAAATGTGAATAACATTAGGTGAACCTAAAAAGATTAGTGAAAAAAATAGTGAAAAATAAAAAAAAATGGAATATAGGAGTATAGTAGTGGAAATTATTCTCTATGATGTCATCATTCCAAAAAAATTTATGGTTTAAAAAATAGGTTAGTAAAAACAAATATATGATTAGGACAATGAATCTAATCTTAAATATTTGAAATGTAAAGAATTGTGAAAAGTAAGTTTAAATAGGGTGAAAGGGAAGTTGTTTCTTATTGTTTGACTTGTGTATGAGAGGAAAGGAACTCTAAGAGACCAAATGAAAGGTAATATAACTAATATTTCAAGTAGATGATAGTCGATATGAGAGTGATTCTCAATAGCCATAATGGGTGCAACACAAGTAGAAAACTAAGAATTTCAAACTTGTTTGTTAATAATTTATTAAAATTAAGTGTTTTATAAAAATTTGTAATTTAGAGAAATTTTAGGAAATGAAATGTACCTAAGAAAGTTTATAAGTGTAGTATAAACTAAAAGTGTAAATGGGTTAAAAGGAATCAAAGTAATAAATTTTTAAAGGAAATTATTATAGGCATGGAAAGGGTTTAGTTGTCAGAACCAAGTAGGTCGACCCAGTCGACCTAGTAGTCTAAAAAATTTAAATCCACAATATCAACATAGTATGTGTGTGCCAACTTAGTTTTTTTTTCATGATGCCAACTTATTACCTAATTGTCAACTTAGTAGAGTAATCCACTTTGCCAACTTAGTAATAAGGGGGGCAAAAGTAAAGGGTCAACTTGGTTTGTTAAGTCAACCTAGTCAAAATGAGGAAAATTTGGTCAACCTAGTGTTTGTCTAAGTGACCAAAATAATATAAAGTTGCATGAAATAGACTGTAATAATGCTAAAAAGGCCCAAAAAGCTTGATTGAGTATATAAATGGACTATTAGGCTTAAAATAGGTATAATTAGTCAAAATTGAATAGATTAAGGTAAATTAGGGTTATTTTTTTAAATTTAAAAAGAATGTATTTAATTATAAAGGACATGGAGATATAATACATATTTTTTTGTTTGATGGTTGTAGGAGCATCCAAGATTTTGGATATTTGTGGATGCAACATGGATCCATGATCTTTTGGAGTGATTAATAGTTAAGGATAAATTGAGGTTGGTTATATTAGGTCTAGGAAGGATTATGGATACATGTCAAGTCCCATTAAGTTCTAATCTGATAGTCATATTCTTGGAGCTTAGGAATGATTGACTAAGACATTCAGATGGGATGTGGATGGGGATACCATTAATTTGGGTATCATGTTAGAGGATTTCCATCTTATTCTTGGACTACCAATAGGAGGTAATTTGGTGATCATGAGAGTATTGGATGGATAAAAGGAGATGAGAACCTTAGTCATGTGGGTGATGAACTCAAATAGGATATGTATTGTGCTGAGAGTTAGCCTCTTTAACATTTATACGAATCATATTCTAGATATTTAGAAGGTATTTATAAAACTATAGACAACATGGGTAATTTGTCACAAGTTGGATGGGAAGGTACCATTGTATGCGATAGCCTTATGCCAGTCTATTTTGGAGCATGAGGAACCATATGATTTAGGTTTTATCATTTGGGTTCAACTTATGCATGACATGTATGGGATGTTTTATAGAGGGAATAAGACTATGGGGATGATTATTTTACTAAGTTATTGGATATATGAGAGGTTACTGATGTATTTTCTAGTTGGGTTGCCCCATGTGGTTGATGATTAGTTACCTCAATTGTAGAGGTAGTGATAAGATTAGGTAACATGTGTCATGTGCCACATATTAGTGTTATATAAATTCATGTGGGTAGACATCATATGGTAGCCATATGGGTATATCACTATAGTATGGCCAAGTTAGAGTATAGTGGTACCATCATTAGTAAAGGCATAGTTTATAGGCCATTATACCTAGTGGATATATTCACATACAATGGAATGCATAATTGAATATATGGTACCCCATCACCTATAAAATTAGATAGTGGTGCCCACATTTTAGGCTAGACATGCAAGAGATCTGAGGGGGAGAGGAGGAGTGGGACCACCTATCACTAGACCAGAGATCAGACCATGGTGTGAGAGACTATGTATAGGTTGAACATGATGGTTAGAAAATAAAAAGGAGATAAATGTGTATGTAAGAGTGTCAAAGGTAATACAACTATCACTATAGTAGGAGTGGTAACCACCTTAGTAATACTAACTATAGAGACACCGGTAGTAGGAGAGAGAAGAGAGAGTGGTCATCCCAAATGACCCATCAAACATCTTAGGATAGAGCTGGGAGATAAAGGTACCACTCAGGCATAACTTGAGATGGGAAAAAATGTTGACTTTAGTGTTTACATTTGGGTGGTGATCCACAGATGATATACTTGGAGGATGTGCTAATGGAGAGACCATGCTCAGTGGTCATGTAAATGGGGAGATGTTAGTAGGTGACACTCAGAAAAGTAATAATATATGGTTTGAAATTTTCTTAAGTTATTTGAGATAGATTATAGATAGATAGATTTTTAGATGCATAAATTATTTAATATATATCTATTTTGAATTTTGAATATCATGTAGAGGAGGAGACCAGATGGGTATCTCGAGTGATGGGAGCACTCCATGAGTTCTTTGATGAGGTTTTGATGCCCTATGATCCTACAACACTGGTGGATATTATGATAGTGTCAATCCAAGGGAGTTGGTTCAGACTAGTAGGAAAGGATGCAAGGTAATTAAAAGAATGTAATGAGGATCCATAACCACTAGTAGGGGTAGGAATGGGAGAGGTATATGCATGGTAGGCCTTGGCTTAGGAGAGAGTTATACATATGGCTATCATGGTCTAGCTAGTGTAGGTAAAGCCTAGGTGGCTAACTTATATGGATATTTGATAGGTCTAAGATCTTAAAAAGCTTATTTATAGTGTACTATTTAGAGGGGACTATCTAAGGCATCTATGAGTAGCATGGCTAAGACATGAGATAAACATGATAGAGCCTAGTGTTTTATTATTTTTAAGACACTAGGGTTTAGTTCATAAATAATAAAGGGTCTAGATTAAGGGATAAAATATAATAAAATATAGATTCATATCAATTTTATCAAATCAATTACATATGAAAAAAATTAATTTATCTAGAAAAATAGGTTGAAACGAATGATTTAGAGGCTAAAAACCATTTTACAAGATTGGGATAGTGTCATGAATTTAGATCTAGCTTTCATTTAATGAAAGGACATGACTACCAAAAATAGGACACTTTAGGGTCTACCACTATTGTCTACTCTTGTTGTTGTTGTCCAAACTAGTTAGAAAGACCTAAATTTTTTGGGTTCTTTGTATTGTTCCTATGTGAGATTGCCTATGAAATTTTGAATATTGAATGTTGATGGAGTTCATTATAGAGATATTTTAATATTAAAAACCTAGGTCTATCTACACACACGAAACAACAAACATATCAACATTAAAATGGAGAAAAAATAGATTAGGGGAAGTATGATCACATGATCTAAAACCCCTGTTGTCCTAATCACTACCTACATTAACCCTCAAGCTAGGGTCTTAGATTAAATGTAGTTCTTCTTTAGGGAATATGAATAATCAACATGTATGGTAGATGCAAGAATGAACTTTCACCTAGGCCATTCCTTGATCAAGCATATAAATCTACGTGTGATGTAGAATGTTGATCGATACTATTGACTAATTTTTAATTATTTATTGTGCAAAAGTAGTAAGTGCTAAATATAAAATGCCTTGTGAATTCATTTATATAAGAGAATATTTATTTCAAATTTAGGAGCTTTATTTGCATTAGACTACATCAAAAATATAAATAAAACTTAAAGGAGGGGATAAGAAAGGTTTAGGACCCATTAACTAAATTTAGGCCTAGCTAGTGTAGGTAAAGCCTAGGTGGCTAACTTATATGGATATGTGATAGGTCTAAGATCTTAAAAATCTTATTTATAGTGTACTATTTAGAGGGGACTATCTAAGGCATCTATGAGTAGCATGGCTAGGACATGAGATAAACATGATAGAGCCTAGTGTTTTATTATTTTTAGGACACTAGGGTTTAGTTCCTAAATAAAGGGTCTAGATTAAGGGATAAAATATAATCAAATATAGTAAAATATAGATTCATATTAATTTTATCAAATCAATTACATAGGAAAAAAGTAATTTATCTAGAAAAATAGGTTGAAATGAATGATTTAGAGGCTAAAAACCATTATACAAGATTGGGATAGTGTCATGAATTTAGATCTAGCTTTCTTTTAATGAAAGGACATGACTACCAAAAATAGGACACTTTAGGGTCTACCACTATTGTCTACTCTTGTTGTTGTTGTCCAAACTAGTTAGAAAGACCTAAATTTTTTGGGTTCTTTGTATTGTTCCTATGTGAGATTGCCTATGAAATTTTGAATGTTGAATGTTGATGGAGTTCATTATAGAGCTATTTTAATATTAACAACCTAGGTCTACCTACACACACAAAACAACAAACATATAAAAATTAAAATGGGGAAAAATAGATTAGGGGAAGTATGATCACATGATCTAAAACCCCTATTGTCCTAATCACTACCTGCATTAACCCTCAAGCTAGGGTCTTAGATCAAATGTAGTTCTTCTTTAGGGAATATGAATAATCAACATGTATGGTAGATGCAAGAATGAACTTTCACCTAGGCCATTCCTTGATCAAGCATATAAATCTACGTGTGATTTATAATGTTGATCGATACTATTGACTAATTTTTAATTATTTATTGTGCAAAAGTAGTAAGTGCTAAATATAAAATGCCTTGTGAATTCATTTATATAAGAGAATATTTATTTCAAATTTCGAAGCTTTATTTGCATTAGACTACATCAAAAATATAAATAAAACTTATAGGAGGGGATAAGAAAGGTTTAGGACCCATTAAGCAAGAAAAAATTACTATTGGATAATAGTGTCGAGTAGGCAGGGACATCAAGCACTATAGTCCTATAGAATTATATTATCTAAGACTCATAAAATTAGGCTAAGACTGACACATGATAAGTTTTGGGGTTTTTAGAGGTATAGGTTAGTTGACTGAGATAATAGAGAGGTGATAAAATCAATAATCAAGACCAAGATAAGTAAAACAATGACATGGATAATGTGAACAAGGCTCATAGTCTCCAATTAGAGTCTTTTATGAAAAGGACTGTGAAAAGACATGATATGTGTTATTGCTTGACCAATTTAGGGTGTATAAAATTTTCCCCTTTTTATTCTAGTGATGTAATTAAATGAAATACTAGAGTGAAAGTAAGAAGAAGAAATGTGTACCTAAACCTACCTATGTGGAATTAAATGTGCTCCAAGGATCCAACTCACTTCCTAGCCAAGAAGTGGATGGAAATTTGAATAATTATTGGAGAGAGAAGGAATCCATGGAGTGGATGCCCCCTATACTAATTCAAAATTTGGAATCTATGTCTCAAAGAGAAGGAGGGAAATGCTTGCCTCTTATGTTAAATTTGGATGAAAATGAGATATGATCAGAGGCCCAAAATCAGTCTATCCTCTATCCCACATAAACTCATATAATCTACAATGTGTGTATCAAATATATATTCTATGAAGAACAAAATCTATCATGCTCCCACTGTAAATATCTAAAATATAACTAAGAAATTATCTAAGGCCCAAAACCAATGTTTATCTTTTGTCTCACATAAACTCGTGTAGTCTAGGTCTAGGTAATGCAATGGACCAACCACTATAGATGATTGTGTAGTCTAAATTGGTGACAACCTAGGTGCAATAGTTATAATCTAAACTTTAGTCAATGTGCAAGAAGAGAATGACATGTCTTTCCATTCAATCTATATAATCCTAAGTGATGAAGAACATGAACATATATGTCATGCCCCTAAATTTGATATGTGAGTGATGCATATGTATAATCTAGTAATCTGTATAACCACATGTGATAAGACATATTTTTCCATGCCTCATGTGCAAATATGGAGACCCAAAACACTATGCTCTACACTATATCTATAGTCTACTATCTAATTTTGAAAACTATGTCATGTTGTATGAAGCTATATATGTAAGATATGTAGTATGTAAATGCCCCCAAATCTAGTATCTAAGTTTGTATACGTATCAAAATCAATGTGA
This sequence comes from Torreya grandis, assembly GCA_037957365.1. Lineage (NCBI taxonomy): Eukaryota > Viridiplantae > Streptophyta > Pinopsida > Cupressales > Taxaceae > Torreya > Torreya grandis. Next base: position 530,463 of record JARHVA010003522.1, read on the forward strand.
ATCCATATAATCTAAACCACTATATCTAAATATTCTATGTATATGTATTGAAATCATTATGAATATATATAATCTGAACCACTATATATGAATAGTCTATATATCTATAAACAAAAGGTATATCCCTCTGAGTGTCTTCAGTAATGTTGAGTGACCCATATAATTTGAATCATTGTATATCTCAACCAATCTATGCTAAATTTGATAATCTAACTAATGGATGTGTAAGAACCATGGTGTGTCCACTTATGAGAGTAGGTGGGTATGCTAGGTAAGTGTAAGAATATAAATAATATGAATGATGCCCCCTTTTAGGGAGAGGGATGTAATTTTTGATAGAGGAGGTTGAGACAAAAGTGATGACTAGTGGCATAATAATAGAAAAAATGTTGGTATGTTATAAATAGATTGAGAGGTTGTGTGATTGATTAGATTGCATTGTTGAAAATGGAACAATTTTTTATTGGTGATGACCAAGGTGTGTGTTTGAGCATAAGAGAAATATAGAGATGCTCATACCATAGTAGGTAGATTAGGTAGTAAGAGAATGAAGCTTAAGTGATGTCTAAGGTATCATTATCATGATTCCATGGAAGAAAATGGTTTAAAAAATGGAGTTATTGGGTTCAAGTTATGGGTAAAATGTTATTTTGTTTTGATTTAAAAAGTTGACTAACATAGGAAATTGGATAGATTCTCGATTCATTTGTGCATTGACTAGGTTGAGATTTTGAGCTTTGGAGTAAGAGAGATGATAAAGATATGATCACCTACCATGACCTAGTTTGAGAAATTGGTAGCATAGGTTCAGGCCAGTGGTGATGTGATACTGATAAGTAACCCAAATGCCTTATTTTTGTCTATTTTTAGGCTTGTTTTGGTGTTTTTAAGCTCTTAAAAGTATCATAAGAAAAAAATTTCTAGTTTTGGTGCTCATGTCCTATATCCAACACTCCTATCTAGGTTTTAGCACCCCTATCTAGGTTTTAGCACTCTTATCTAGGTTACAACACTCCTATCTAGTGTTTTTATCCTATATCCAACACTATTATCCTAAAAAAAAAATTTATGATGTTAATTTATTAATCACTATTGTTCTATCTTGGATTTTGATTTGGCATTTTTGACTAATGGGTGTGCTATTTCTAGTGTTTTATAGGGTAAGGTATGGATGAGAGAGTTTTGTAGGGGTGGGGTGATGGAGACATTAAGGTTGTTACCATTATCCACTAATGAGATGGTTTTCATGGATAGGGTAGGGTTGGGTCACATGTGTGACTTAGGTATAGTGTAGTGGGATCAATATCTAATGACTGCCTTATGTGAGAGGTAGAATGTAGATACATGTAATTTCTAGCTTCTTATAGGGGAGATGATTGTGACTTTAGAGGATGTGTATTGTATATTACATTTACCAGTTAGTGAGTGGTGAGTGATGGTACATGATGATATGGGTAATGATGCCATTGATCGTGCATCATTATATTTTAATAGTGGGGCTTTAGGGATACATTAGAGAGGTATTGACAATGATGTGTTACTATCATTTATTATGTAGTCTAGTGTTCCATGCTTGTAAAAGTGGTTAGCTATTTTGTTGGCATCTTTTATTACTATGGGTGGGATTAGATTATGTATTGCATACATGATGCATAGGATTATGCATAGTGTGGAGGTATATGGCACTATATTCTTATGGGGGAGGACTAAACTGGCCCACCTATATAGGGATCTTTATAGGTTTACACAAGAGTCATTCAGTGGTGGGGTGAGTGTGGTGACCTTATTACATTTTTGGGCCTATGAGCATATATTAATTGTGTGGATGACTGGATTACTGAGGGAGAATTAGGCACCTCCATAGCCATTTAAAGAGTGGTGGATGAGTACATTGGCTATTTGATCCCCTAGGATGGATCATTATAGGTGGGTGATAGAGAGATTGGTGGCTAGTGACATCATATGGAGGCTTTATAGAGGATTTCTTAGGTGGGTAGAGGATGGAGTGTAGTTATGATAGATGAGGGTCAACTATTGGATACATGACCATTGGGTTGGAGTATATGAGTGTTTTCAGTATGAACACATGATTAGATAGTTTGGGGTACCTCAAAATGTGCCCCTAATAACATGGGTGTGGGTGAGGAGTGTGCAAGCATATGTGAGGGTAGGAGCTCATGCATGGCTTATTGAGGCTAAGCTTGTACCATTGCCTTTGGATGTGAGGGATGTGTCAATATATATTCTAGGTGTGGATGATGTTGGATGTACAAATGCATATACTATGTGGTGGGATAGACATTTGTGGGCTTTACTATACCCTATTGAGGTAGGGGATATTCTTGAGTATGAGGATCCTAAGTTGATCTAGAAGATGGGAGGTAAGTAGTGATTACATTTGAATCATGCATAATTTTGTGATTTAGTTTTATTTTAAAGTATATAGATAATGTAGTGTCATAATTTTTGTATAGGTGGAGTGGGAAGTGTTTAGGATGAAGCGTAGGTTGGGGTACAAAGTGGAAATGATGATTATTAGGAGACCATAATCATGTTGACACTCTAAGAACTCACACAACATGTACTTGATGATGTAGTGGAAGAATTGATAGAGTGAGTGAGAGTCACAATTGTTATTCATGCTAACTATTTGATAGGGTTATTATAAAAACAATTGCATATGTTAAGGTAGAAAGAGAGAGAGAGAGAGAGAGAGAGAGAGAGAGAGAGAGAGAGAGAGAGAGAGAGAGAGAGAGAGAGAGAGAGAGAGAGAGAGAGAGATGAGAGCTAATATGGATAAGCATAAGATACCTCTTCCTAATTTTGGATCTGTTAGCATGAAGATCATATATGAGTGTATATATATATATACACACACACACACACATATAGATATATACATATATATGTATATATATATATAGAGAGAGAGAGAGGTGATATGTGGACTTGCATAAGGGTCATGGTCAGCTACTAGAGTGATAGAGTCATTAGAAGAGGCATATGATAGCTCAAGGAGGTATGGGGCCATCGAGTGCTAGGGTAGATTATGGGACTAGTACTAGTGGGGAGAGTGAGATTGAGAGTGAGGGAGTGAAGCCCATTCATGACTAACTGTAATTGATATGATGCATATGTTTTGAAAACTCATTATATCTATAAGGATATTTGTTTGATTTTGACTCATGCATATTATGTTATGGAATATAGAGTATACTCGTATATTTATTTTAAATGGTAGATTAGAAATAGTTGATTTGGAATTGATGTTAAGGTTGCATATGTTTTGGTGAAATTATATTTGGGATGTGATTTGATTCTATTTAAAAGTGTGATGCTAGTTTTGATTTTGAATCATATGTGAGTAAAAAAAATTATTGTTTTGTAATTTGTAATTTGATTTGATAAAGTGAGTTGGTTTAAGATAGGATATTGGTAAGATCAATATTTGGATAATTTGGTTTGGTTAGGGATGATTATTTAGAACTAATAAAGTTAGTTGTTGGTATAAGGGGATGTAAGATATCACTCTGTGTGTATCACTTTGTGCTATATTCATTATGAGTGGCTAAAGAATACAAAGGTTGGCCCTTTGTCTCCATTATCACCCACTAAGTGAAGATATGAATTGATACCAGTATGGATATGTGTCATATCACTTTGTGTTGTATCCATTTCTGAACATTGATGTATAATTGAACAAGTGCCCATACTACTCATGCTATGTAGGAACATGCCTTATATCTAATACTTTCTATGGTGCATTAATTATAGCTATACGTGGAGACTCTATAATATGTAATCTCAATAGATGCATAACTAAAAACTATGTGCTATGAATAAAGCTCATCTATCCACAATTGTAGTGGATTTCTATGTGAAATAACACCTTGTGGCCTCTGTTGTGATGCATATGACTGAGAAATAGATTGATATGGAACTATAACCCATGATGGGGGCTCATATAATCTCAATCATATAAATTTTCTATGTGAAATGGGTCCTTGAAAACTTAGTTGTAGTAAATATCTATCTAGAGTGGTAGTCTACAATGTGGGTTCATCTAATCTAAACTATAATAGGTTGCTACATGAGATAGGACCCTAAAAACTTGGTTATAGTGAATATCTATCCAGAATGGTACTCTGTAATGTGGTTTTATCTAATCTTAACCATAGTGGGTAGCTACATGAGATAAGATCCTAAAAACTCTATCATTGTGCATGTGACTGGGTTGGATATGTATATGGAACTGTACTATGTACTCCATAGACTACAATGCTATATGTAGGTTGATCTTTATGCATTTGTCTCCAAATCCTCTGAGTAGGTGGGATAGGAGATCTCATATGATTCTCTATCTTAGAAATTACATTACTCTCATGATGAGTAACTAATGATTCTTGTGAAGGAATGTCCTAGGATGACTCAGTCATGGAGTAATGAGGTATGTGGTTCCATGATGGAGGAAATATCTATTCCCCTAGTGTGAAATTTATGTTGTCATTATCAACACATCTATTAATTCAATCCATGAGTCCCTAATAATCATTATCTATGTGTCCATAGATATGATGATAGTTACAAAAGGGCGGATGTGGCTATCCTATGTAAGAGATGTGGATCTCATCAATGAGTAGAAGGTAATGAGATTAACCTCCTATCTAGTAGTGTTTATAATATGACATATGGTCTATCCTACTCTAAATCAAATTGTAATGGTGCCTTATTTCTATTCTCTATAGTGTATACTATAGTGGTGCTCTAGAAACTGGCTCTCTATTCCTAACTAATTGCTTTTTTGGTTGTAGTCTCCTATATTGTTTTATAAATGGTGGATGTTGAGTGATAGGAGTTGTATATTAAGGTAATGATATGAAATATAGAGTAATCCAATTAACTGAATCTGACTCAATCAATCCCAATTTCTTCTCCAAGGCTAAAATTATATAACATAAGTGCCCTAAAGAGGACTATATCTAATATAATATATTCTATAAGAGGGGTTGGTGAATCCTCTTAATAAATATATGTTGAACCTATAAATTTTTTGGTTTGTAGATCAATATTAACATGTGTGTCTTGAATCATAAGATATAATCACTAACTAGTTCTATAGTATTATGATGTAATGTAGCAATTTTCTCATATGTAACATGAGGCCCATGTTTGCTATGTAATATCTGAGAAAATCCTCCTCTAAGTCATCATATGTATGCAAGGAACCAACATGGATTAGATGAAAGAACCAATTTTATGCACTACCTAGTAATGTCTATTGGAACAACTTAAGTAGAATTAAAGGAATTATATGAGATAGTAAAGCCTTTCAAAAGGCTTTAATGTGTATGAATGGATCTCTAGTTCCATAAAATTTGGGAAATGATGGTATCTATAAATTCTTAGCCATTGAAGCTTTGACAAATGTCTTCAGAAGAGGGTTACCATGTAAATAATTAGCACCAATATAAGACTTATAAGCCTTGTTTCCCAGGGTAAGGAGATGTACTTGGTGTTTTAATTCACAAACTACATGCATCAAATAAATAATCTCTTGCGATGGTATATTATTATCTTGATATGGTTAATTTAGTCATTAAATTTGATCATTTATTTTAGCCATGGGAATTCTACATTTAGCAATTAAATCATAGAGGGGGTGTGCTCACTTGAACCTTTGGAGGAATGGTAACTTGGACCTTAGTATATGGATGTAGGCTATAATTATCTTTGCACGAAGAGTGAGGAACAAGTACTACTATGTAGGGGGTGGATTTGGAGATTCATTGGTATCTTTAGTATTTGGTGAGTCACATTATTAATAAAATAGAAGATGTGATGTTATCATTGACATGTGCATCATTTGAAATAGAATCATGCATAGAAGTAGAATCAAAATTTTGTAATGCATTATGTTTGAGAGGAGTGAGAAAATATTTAGAAGCATGAGATGCATTTTATTCTTTGATATGTGCATAATAGTCATCATTATTCCATGCATTATCACAATCAAAATTTTTTTCATATTCAATCTCATTTTGATATTCATTTGATTTTATTTTTATATTGTTTTAATTTGAACATCGAAGCATAGAGAGAGAGAGAGAGAGAGAGAGAGAGAGAGAGAGAGAGAGAGAGAGAGAGAGAGAGAGAGAGAGAGAGAGAGAGAGAGAGAGAGAGAGAGAGAGAGAGAAAAGCAAGTTATCACCAATGAGAGGTTAAATTGTAAATTCATGACTAATTTTTTCATTTGATTCATTGTGTATAGGAGAATGAGGTGAAAATTACATTTCCCATTTATCAAAATTATTTTCTTTAAAAAAGGGAAGAAAAAAGATAGGTTTGAGAGAAAAAGATGCATATACTTTTTCTTCACTATCACCTTCATGTGCATCATCATATTACTCATTAAAATAATAGTAATTTTCTTCATTGTAAATAAAATCATTTTACACATTTTTGGTTGAAGTGCAATTCTGCAAATTTGTCCATTCATTGTCATAATTATGAGAAAATTTTAGAAATTTATCTATAAGATGAGAGGGAAGAAGTGCCTTAGTGGCCATTTTATTTATTTCACCAAAGAGAATATATGAAATTATTATTAATAAAATAAATAAAAAATAACTACTAACATAGATATTTTGAAAATATTTTTAACACTCCAAACAATTTGCAAAAATTCCAAAATTTTTATCTAAAAATTGTAAGGGAGGAAGGCTTAGGATTTTAGGCCCTGGTTTGGAAATATAGGGTTTGGGGTTGGGGTTTTAATTTTTTTTAAAATTATTGAAATAATTTAAATTATAAAATAAATTTGAATAAAATAAATGCACAAAAATTTATATAAAAATTAAAAATTTAATTTTTTCACAAAAATATGAAGGAAAAATCTTAATGGTACCTAGGGTTTGAAATTTGTTCGAAGTAAGTTGGGTTCACCAAATATTTTATTGTTTTTGGGAAAATAGGGTTTATTTAATAAATAATAAAGGGTCAATATTAAGGGATATGATCTAATCAAATATATTAAAATATAGATTCATATCAATTTGATCAAATTGATTATATAGGGAAAAGAAGTAACTTATTTATAAAGATAGGCTAAAACAAATGATTCAAAGGCTAAAAGATATTATACATGACTGGGATAGTGTCATGAATTTGGATATATATTTCATTTGATGAAAGGATAGGACTATCTAAAACAAGATACTTTAGGGTCTGATGTTATTATCCTCTCTTGCCACTGTTGTCCAAACTCATCACAAAGACCTAAATTTTCTAGGTTCTTTGCACTATTCTTCTGTGAACCTACCTATGCAATTTTGAATACTGATTGTCAATAGAGTTCACTATATATCTATTTTAATATTAAAACCCTAGGTCTATCTACACATAGAAAACAACAAAGACATCAAAATCAAAAAGGGGGAAACCTAGGTTAAGAGAAGTATGATCACATGATATATAACCCTTGCTATCATGATTTCTACCTACATTAAGCCTCAAAATAGGCTCTCAAATCACATGTAGTTCTCTCTTAGGGAATGCACATAATCAATGTCCATGATAGATGCAAGAATGAACTTTCACCTAGGCCCTTCCTTGATCAAGAATGTAAATCTATGTGGGATGCAAAATGTTGAGCTATATTATTGACTAATTTTTAATTATTTACTATCCCAAAGTAGTAAGTGCTAGATATAAAATGACTTGTGAATTCCTTTATATAGTAGACTATTTATTTTGAATTTGGGAGCTTAATGCACATTATCTGACATTAAAAAGCTAAATATAACTTAAGTAAGGGGCTAATAAGAGTTTAAGACTCATTAAGAAAAAAAAAATTGACCATTGGATAACAACATAGAGTAAGAGAGGAGCACCATGCACTATAGTCCTTAAGAGTTCTATTTCAAGACTCTAAAAAATATGCTAGGATTGACATAGGCCAAGTTTGAGGGTTCTTAGAAGTATAGGTCAGTTGACTAAGATAACAAAGAGGTGATAAAATCAATAAATAAGACCAAGATAAGTAAAAAAAAGACATGGATAATGTGAACAAGGCTCATATTTCCAATCAAAGTCTCTTGTGAAAAGGATTGTGAAAATACATGATATGTGTGGTTGCTTGACCAATTTAGGGTCTATACACCTATCTATAGAGCTATAATGATGTATTTTTTTATTTTGTATCACTCAAACACACACACACACACACACACACACACACACACACACACACACATCATTTTTGACATTTGGATGTTGATCTTATGTGTTTGTATTATGGTTATGGTTGTAGATTCTTGGATATATTTCTTTCTAGCACATGTAGTTTTCTTTTATTGTATATGCTGTAGGAAATATATGAGTTGTGGTTTATTTTATAGCATTATGTATGACACATGCATGGTTAAAAATAAACATGCAAAAAAGACTTGGATAAGTCGAATTAATAAAAAAAATGTACTACACACTATTTCATGTTTGGAAATGTATAATGAAAATGACTAAGTATAAGAAACCAAAGAATGGTAAACAAGATGGTAAAAAGTTTGTTTTTAAACCAAGAAAAAAAATGGAACTAAATTAAAATAATTAAGATCATACTAAATCACATTTGGAAGTATTAAAGTAATGTGGTAAAGTGAAAAACATGTAAAATAAAAAAATGGTATAAAAAAAAAATAATTAAGTCAATCAATCATATTAAATCACGTTGGGAAGTATGAAAGAAAAAAAAATTGTCTTAAATTTATCACAGTAATTCAAGATGGGAAGTATGAAAAATTTAATAAATGGTTGGATTCTTATATGTAATTGGAAAATAAGAAGATCAATGTGAAATAGTAAAAAATTAAGAATAAAAAATACCAAATCAAGATGGGAAACATGTTAATGATAGGTAACTTCATAATCAATCATATATTATCTCATATTTGACACGTAATTTTTTTGTGACTTGGATTATTGGAAAAGTTTGTGAGGAAGGTCAGGCCTTATCCATGGTCTTGCATTGAAACTCACAAAGGGAACACCAATGAGGTGGAATAAATGTGAAAATTTGGTAAAAAGGGATATTGGTAATAGGAAGGTGAAATTATGGTAATTTGTGAGCAAGGCTAGGTCCTATCCATGGTCTTACAATGTAACTCACAAATGGAATTATTAGAGGAGTGATCAATGAATAAAATAATATTTATAAAGAATAAATATTAGGAGTATAGGGGGTGAAAAATGGAATGTAAAAATAATAACTTAGGCATCTTATGAGAAGACCTTAGGAGATAGGAGGCAGAATAAGGACATTAGAAGATAATAAGTAGATAGTGACCATCAATGTACAAAGGAAACATGTTTGTTATAAATAAAAAATATATGTAGGGAAATAAGCATGCTACTAAGATAAAATAATGAAGGTATATTGGTACAATAAAATTAAAATAGACCCACCTTCCCATGACATGTTCCCCATTCCTCATGACCCCTTACAGAGTCATCGATCTACTATGAAGATTGGGCACTTGCATGCGAAAGTAGGTAGCACTAAAAGATTTTTATTTATTCTCCCTTTTATAATATATTAGCCTACTATACCCAAATTTAACTTGAATCTATCATGAGGCCAAATATGGAGTTTGAGATACAAGTAGAATAAGGAAATGTACTTGAAATCATGTCTTTTAGTGTGATTTAACTTTTAAGAATTTTGAATCTTTTCTTCTTGAGATCATTTCCTTTTATTAAATGATTTGGATTTTTAATATTTTTATGAATTTTTAAATATTACTCCTCCATATATACTTGGAATGACCAATCATGAGAGATAAAGTAATACTCATGAATGACCTTTAGGATTTGGCTAAAGGAATCCAAGTGACCAAAAACAAGACTGACTAGGACACTTAGGCTTAATAATGAACCATCATGTTATCTCAAGTCTAAATCATGTATATTCTTAGTTTTTGAAAGGGAAAAAAGGTAAAAAAAGAGATCCAAAGTGGACTAGTGATAGGATATTATAATGAGATGAATTATCTACTCGCTGATCACATGGCATAGAAGGAATGACTAAAAGAAACAAGGTGTGTATAGCCAAGTCACAATAACAATTATCTATGTGTATAGAGATAAGAAAGAAAAAAATCATTAAAATATAACAATGGAATAAAAAAAACTCAAGAATAAAGAGAAGGAAATGATAAGGAATAAATCCATAAGCAAACATAAATGAGATTATAAGCTAGATAAAGTGTGAAAATAAAATCACCATGTAAGATAAATAAGAATTTGACATAATATCAAATGATATAACAAATATATAAAGATAAAATTAGAGCATACATCCAATCAAAGTGAAAATGTAAGAACACCATGCATATTCTCATAAATACTGATAGATTTTCCCACACACGTGATCTAGAACATCTGATAAATCTTTATGAAGTTTTATGTGAGCTACAGCTAATGTCTCATCTATCTTTAGTGAAATATAGGAAAATAATTCATGTCTAATATATTCAAAAAAAAGGGTAGGAACGTTTTTTGGATCATGTTAAGGAGGGATATCAGGAAAAGTATGCCTAAGATAATGCATGTGAGAGGAATTTACAAGAGATAAAAGGATCGTCAATGTAGAAAGATCCATAGGTGAGGGACTCATAGGTAGAGAGTGATCCATAGGTGAGGGGAGGACTATGAGTGAAGTATTCATGGGTGGAAGAATAGGAGGTGAATAATGGACCATAGGAGGAGATTGATCCATAGGAGGTGGAACCATGGGGGAATAAGGGGCAGCCTTCTTATGGGAATGACCTATGGGAGGAATGTTAGAAGATATGATAATGGTTAAAATATGATCTTTAAGATGGTTTGGAAGGATGTGGCAATGATTATTATGATGGGTACCACATTGGTGCCAAAGATAATACACCTATATATACTTAAGAATATACTTAGGTAGTACCTTCAAGGGAGGTATAGTCTTGTCTAAGGATTGAGGGGTAGAAGGATGCAAAGTGCCAATATATTATCAAAACCTATGATAATAAATGGATGGATGGTTATTTATGTCATGGAAACAATAAATACGCCTTTGAGTAGGATTGGTATAGGTACTCATAGGAAGAGGTATAACAAAAGGGAAAGGATATTGGTAAGGTTGATCACCCCATTTGGTGGGGAAAATATCTAGTTTCAGTAAAGGAAGCAAACCATCACCAAGAGAAGGTGTTGTTGGTGAAGGGAATAGACTAAGCTCAATGAAAGGAGTGATGGGATTACAAGAAGGAATATAATTAATTAAGGTATGAAAAATAATGGGATCTGAAGTAGGCTCTATTGAGGGAGGGGTAGGCTCTATAGAAGGCTGAAGGAGAGTTACACGTATCTTAGGGATAAGTAGGATATAGGGGTCATGGTACCTAAAAACGTGATAGGGCCCAATCATAACATGATCCATAAGAATAATCCTATGATGTTCTCAACAAATTAGAGGTGTCTACACCATCTCTACCCTTTAATAAAGATTAAAAATGCTAAAATTAATAAAAATATATTATGGAACACATGAAGATAAACTAAGAGACTAAATCAAATGAATGATAATGGATAATATCATCATCATGGGCCTAGATAAGACTACCTAAAAATGGATCATCTATGGTATAAACATCACTATAATCAATTTTATGAGGATCAATGACATAGGTAGGGATGACATTATCATCTGATAAAATGTGATGAATGGAATTTCAAGTCTTAGCTAAGAAAATGGATATGTCATCATAAGGTAGTTTTCAAGAACAAAGTTACAAAGAATTAGGAAGATGAGATGAGGTGAGAGATCAAAAGTTTTAATCTTTAGATCGATCTCATCAGGTTCATCATCACCAAAATCAAAGAGGTTGGGGGGAATATTCCCAATTAATTTGAGATGACCATTATAACCTCAAGTGGAGTTGAAGGGAAAGATAAATCATTAAGACTCATGGAATGAAACACTAGGTAGTGATTCAAGGGTAGGAATCTTGAAGACATCCTAGTCTTATAATTGTTTTAAATATCAAGGGTAGGAATCTTGAAGACACCCCAGTCTTAGAATTGTTTTAAATATCAAGGGTTAGTGTCACCCTAAATCCTATATATGTCTCCATTATGAGGAAAATTAATGCATTGGTAGGAAAAAGAAGCAACTACTCTCATACAGTGATTTTATGGCCTACCAAGTAAGATTTTGTAAGATAGAGGAAATTTAAATATCATCACCTTCATATGAACAATGATAGGTAGGATGGTAATGGGAATTCACACATAACCTTAAGGAGGAATTTTCCTTGATCATATCGTTGACATGTGTTTCATGTGGATTTGAGATTACATTCAAAATATTCAAGGGTTTTGATAAAATCAAGATATGTAACACAAGTGCTAAAACCATCATTAATCAAGGCATGCTTGACTTGGTTATCACCAATTTTGACATTAGTGAATAGAAAAGGATCATCCACATGAAGTAGAATATAATAAATAATTATATAAGTGATGGGAGATTTGAGGGAAAAAGGATTCTCCATTATTTCATCAACATGGATGGATATCTCTTTGCATTATTGCAATATGCTATCTTTAGATGCAGATAAGGTTGTTTTTCATCATACTAGGGGAAGATGAGGGATATTCATTTTGAAAAAAAGTTACATAATATAGTTGTGATGATGTAAAAATGTCCTCATAATTTCAATAAATGGGATTTAGGATGGGATATTAGTGATCTCCATGATAGGATCCCACTCATCATAACCCATAAGAATATTATTATAAAGAGGTGCATAGTGTTTAAGAATGTTCTCTAAAGGAGGAGCTAAAGTACATTAGAATTTATGTTGATAAGAGGCAAAAGGTTTAGAATAAATCTATAAACTATGTTAAGAAGATGAAGCAATTAGTGTAGATGTGGGTTAAGAATCATTAGAATAATTATTAATAGAGGTTTGAGTGTCATTAGTTTTAGGTAAAGAAGATGGAGGGATGGTATAGATAGTATGATAAGTGTTATCTAATGGAGGAGTTGGAATTAGTTCATCAAGAGTTATAAGATCATCGTGCCCCAACTCATTTAAGTGAGTTAGAGAAGAATATTAGATAACATGAAATGTGTGAGATAATGGGGGTGTGTAGATAGGTTGAGGATCAATGAAAGCAACCACCCTTCAAATGTTAGTCATATTAACCACATTATCTTCAGGATTTATATTGATAAGACTATAAAAATTATTGATATAAGGGGTAGGATTATATTGGTTATCTTAGTGATTTGGAAGAGGGTCTTTATAGATGGCCAAATGATCATTAGCTTGATTCAAAGCTTTAGATTTAGTATTTGTTTCATGGGATTTGAAATCAATGTCATAGGCTTGTTGTCATTTTTGAATGATATAATCATGAGAAAAATTGGGACCAAGAAGAAAATCCATAGTCAAATTATAATGCTTCCTATAGGTCTCATGTGACTGACCCCAACTAGTGTGAAACCAACAAATTTTATTAGTATCATGCCAAGATTTAATAGGGCAAGTGGGATCAAGTTCTCATGGTAGAGGCTTAGGTAGATGTTCAAGTAATTCAGTTGAGGATAAATTTTTGTGAACATTGATGTTATTATGTGAGGATAAATGAGGATTGGTGAAGTGTTGAGAAGGATGAGCTAGTTCCAAATATTGGTTAGGAAAAATAGCTTGAATAGTGTGTTGTCATAAGAGTCCATGATACCATCATTATAGCGATATGATTCTTATTCTTTAATAACATATGAGTACCTATAGAAGGTTGGGATGGATCGAATTGATGCATAAAAAAATCTTGATGTTTATCTTGGTCAATAGACTCCTCAAAAGTATGTGGAGAAAGAGTGTAGACCCAATATTATAACTTGGGAAAAAGATAATTGGTAAAGAGATGGAAAAGGTTATCATCAACTACTTTTTATTCACATTTGTTAGACAATGTTTTCCACCTTTTAATAAAATCCTGGGTAGTTTCATTTTTAATTTTCTTAAAATTAATAAAATGGGCCAATGTATTCTTAGGAAGATCACTAGTTTGGAATTATTGGACTAGAGCATTTAGTAAATCTTCCAAACTAGTTATATAATGATTTTTAAGCTAGTTGTACCAATCTAAAGCATCATCCATGAGGTTTTTGGCTAATATATTGGTAGAAGTAAAGGTAATTAATTTGATCATATTTATGTATATTTCCAAATGTTTTTTGATGAATATTAGGATTAGTTGATCCATTTTAATAAATGGTAGGGGTGATACCTCTTATGTTGATATTAGAAATTTGAGATGTAAGAGGCTCATTATGAAGATGCTTGATTATCTTGTTGATAAGAAAAGGTTGAGGGATAATATTACCATGGGAATAATGAAGAGGAGGTGGGGGAAAAATTTTATTATGCATGCCCCATGGTAGTTGTTAAGGGTGGGTTTGAATATTGATGATGTGGTTTTGCATTCTCATCATTTGATTTGTATTATGAGCTTAAAAATTATTCATTTGATTAAGAGTTTGTAATAAAATTTGGTGGGTTTGAGTTTCATTTGTGGAATTATTTAAAGAATTATAATTGGAATTAGTGTATTAGGTACCGCTATGAGTATTGTTAGGAGCTTGAGAAAATCTATTAGAATGTGAGGCACTAGTGGCATAATTTTCTTGTGTGACAAAAGATGTACTAGTGAAGGGATGAGAAGAGGAAGCACTAGAAGCAGTATTACCATGGGTAGAAAATGATGCACTAGTGGAAGAGTTGAGAAGAGTATATCTTGGAAGAGGCCCAATAGATGTAGAACCTACCATGTTAGTGGAGATACTAGGCATGGAGATAAAAGAAGTCAAATAAGAATAAGTCATGGTATGAGAAGGGGTCAAAATAGAGGTAAGAGGCTAAGAATCAAAGAAACTAATATCCCCAAATCCATGTGAGAATGTGGGAGAAGGTAAATGAGGCTCTTAAACTTAACCACTAATCATGAGATGGTAAATGGTAGAAGGATTATTTCTTCAATGTTGAGGAAATTCAGAGATAAAGAAGAGCATTTCATGGGTATACTCTAATTTGGGTTGATATTCAAGTGATAATAAAGGATTAAAAAGATAAGAAGAATGAGGAGGGGTTCCATAATTAATTGTGTTAGTGGATATATGACCATTACTCTAATCCAATAGAGGATCTCTAATATTCTTATGGGAGACCCTATGAGGGTGGGTAAGATTCATTCTATCTGTTGAATTCAACTCAGTATTATCTTCAAATAAAAAGTTCATGATGAAGGAGAAGGAATATATAAGGCCAATGCAATGTAAAATTATAGAAATAAGAAGAGGTAGAGGAGAGTAAAATTTCAAATGAGTTGACCTATTACTAAAAATAGGGTCTAAAATTTCAGAAAATAGGGATACAAAGTCCACTAGGTCGAACTAGTTCTATAACCTAGACAAAAAATAGGTAGAAAAAGATACTGAGTATATAGGGTTAACCTAGTGTTGTATTTTGATGGGAAAAAAATAAAACTATGTTGATAAGGTCAAAATAGTATTACAGGCAAGGAAAATAGATAGTCTAAAAGAGACTTGGAAAAAAAAATTGCAAGTAATTTTGAAAACAAGAAATAATAGGAAACACACAATCAATTGGGTCAATGAGGATGATCTAGTTGAGTCACATAACACAAAACCTTTCACCAATGTTGTTCAATTAATGTTTTTGGAAAGTAAATATTAACTAAGTGATCATCCTAAATGTTGTTATATTATTTAAAGTATGATTATAAGTGTGATAACAAGTTGGCTGTAAGGAAATAAAAACCAATCCATGGATGGTTTTAGGATGTTTAGGATGAAAAGAATATGTTTTATAAATGGTAATGGCTTGGTATTTGGACCTACACCCTCATATCACACATTGTATTGATAAGGGTAGCAGGGGTTTTGCCAATATATACCATTAACCACATATTTATACTTGGCCTAAAAACCAATTTAGCTTCCCCCCTTGGTGATGAAATCCAAGTAGGTAGGCCTTGGGTAGATAATTATTTAAATTTGTTTTAATATTATGTTTTTTTTAGTGTGTTCAATAAAATATAAAATTACGTAATTAAATAGTATATTGAAAAACCACCTAATTAAACTATGTGATATATTCTAAGCATGCAAATAATTAAAAATAAAAATATGAGATAATTACTAGAATATAAGTATTAATTCCAACATTGAAACACAATAAAATTTTGGTTTAGATGATAGTGTATGCAGAGATTATAGAATAGAGTCGATACTATATTATTGATGCAAGGGTCTGTTAAATAACTATGTCGACAGTGTTGACCTAGTCTTCTAAACAAAAGATAGAATATAAAAGTAAGTTGATAGAGTGGACCTCATTTGTTTTATAGGGCTAGTTTTAAAGATTGAAAACTATGAAAAAATTTGTAGTGAATAATAAAAATGATGAAGGAGAGAAAGGATCCTTGGTGGCTTGGAGGATGCAGAAGAAAATGAGATTACTGATGAAGTGCCTTGATTTATACTTGCAAATTCTACCAACTGTGTCAACTAGTTTGACCTAATTATGTATTTCCCTATTTTTGAAAGCTATAAAGAATAATATATTGATAATTTTGACCTAGTATGTTTTATATAATATTGGAAGTGTACTATGTCGATAAGGTCAACCTAGTAGTCTGTCTAGAAGTCTTAAAGTGTACTTTGTTGACAAGTTAGACCTAATATCTTGTTTGGAAGTTTAAAAGTGTACCATGTTGATAGAGTTGACCTAGTACCATGTACCTAATGAAAAACCTACACAAATAGAACATAGTAGTATTGATGTGATTATGTGTTAAAACTATGAATAGAAGTTAGAAACTATACTGACACTATTGACCCAATATCATATATATAGAAAAATAATAACTAAAATGATAAAATAATGAAAAATGTAAGATAAAACTTCCAAGGTTTATATTCACATTAGGTTCACTAAAATGTATGAAATAAGAAATTCATCATGTCTATAAATCAATCATAACTCATAGAAGATATATCATACTTACACTTCCAATTGGGGATACATTAGATAATTAGGAACATGACAAATATAGGATTTGTTAGACCCAATTAGGGGATATATTACCATAATAAATAATGGTAGGGAGGGTTTAAAATCCTCTAGTCAATAAAAATCATGTGATAACTCTAATTAGGTCCTATGTTTTCATATCTCACTAAACTAATAACAAGTAAAGTAAAGTCTAATCTAGTGTTCACCAAATCTTGTGGGATAAAGTGGGGGTTACAAACAACAAAAGTAAAAATGTATAGAAGACATATACTCACATCAATGTATACATAATCATAATTCATGGAAGAGAATTAAAAATTCATATCTATCTACTATTACAAAGGAGGAATACAGTTAGGAATACTTACCTTTGAAAATGAACCTGTCGAGCCTCAATATCTCCCTTAATCAAGGTTATTTTCAAGAGATTGTTTTGGTATGTAAGGATGACAAGGATAAATCAGATCTAGGATACATAACCTATCAATGCATCCAAAATACTTCTCCACAATACAAGATCTATATCTCCAAATAAATTATGAAACCCTAAGCTTTCTCCTCAGTAAAATAATAGATAAGAAGATGTTTAATAGCTCTTACTTCTCCTTCTCTTCTCTAAATAATGGAAAAATGATATTGTATTTATAATCAGATTTAACCCTAAGCCCTTTCAAAAGTTTTGGTTGATAGGGTCAACCCAAGTGACCTAGTATAGTTATGAACAAAAATTCACTAGGTCTTAGGCTTGGTTGGACAAGATCTAATCTAGACCCTAAATGATTTTTTCCTAAAATAGTATAGTGTGGACCCAGTCAGCCTAGTACAGTGAACAATCAAAAGGGGATCAAGGCCAAGAAAATGGGGATAAAATGTATGAAATGACTAAGGAGTGTGAAATAGAGAAGAATAATCTTAGGGATAAGGTTTTCAAGAGACAAGTGTGTAAATAACAAGTGGCAAAAGGGAAAACAATCCTATGAATAACCAATGGTCTACCCACCCTTTTCTTGGTGCACGTCTTAGGGAATGCACTTAGAGAGATTGAGACTCAATGGTTTTATGCAAGATAAAGATCATTATTAAGTGATAAAAGTCTTAAAATATTATGTGTATACACTCTATTTACTATCTTATATGTCATAAGTGAAATCATGCCTTAAATCAATGAATTTGCTAAACATAATCTCAAAATCACTTAACCTAATTATGAAATCATTCTAAATCTATTTTTGTGTTTCCTTTTATTTTTTAGTAACAAAAAAATCATGCTCAACTTTGGAAAAATTGTTCCAATCATTAATGAAATTGTGAGTAATATCAGTGAAATTATCCAAGGTAATAGTGAAATCATTCATGTAACAATAAAATCATTATGTTTCATTCTCTATCTTCCATTTATTTTCTATTTTTTGATAGCTAACAATTTCATTGTTTTCTCTGACTGTGTATTTTCAAAATCATTCCAAAGACCTATTTTTTCTATGTTGTGTTTACTATTTTTTTGTAACTCACATTTACTTTCAACCAAACAACAAACTTATAATAGTTCGTTTTTAGGCCACAAGTCAAAGAAAAGTATCTCAAGAGATAAACAAAACTAATTTTTAATTTATTTCTAACATTTCCTTTGTTCAAGTTTTATTAAAACCTTTTATCTTAATTTTATCATTTACTTTAGTAATTAGAAAACATTTGGTTTTTTGAAGTTAAATTTATTTCCCTTTTCAACAGTTGTATGTCTTACTTATGTTGTGTATGCTCTTCTCTTAGTGTCACATTAATGATGATACTTGAGAATCAGAAATAATAATTTCTTATTTTTTTATCCAAGACAATACTTATATGTATTCTCTTATCTTAACATCACATTGATGATGATACTTGAGAATTAGAAGCAATAATTTGTCTTTTTAATTTATTTTCTTAAGGGCTCTATTGATCATGGATTTTATCACCACATGGTAGAGAAAACCTCATGTATCAATGGGGTATATAAATTGTGTTAGATTTATAATTTTTGGTTAAGAATTTTTGTGTTTTAAGAATTTCATGAAGTGATGAGCTTCCACAATCTAATACCCAATACCTAGATAATAGAACTTGAAGTACAATTTTTTTGAAGTCAACATACTAAGACCCCTATGAATTTGTTGGGCACATTGGGAATAAATCCAAATATTAAATAAAATTATTCCATGGAATTGTGCATCATCATATTTAAATTTATATTAAGGACTATGATAGATGAAATTGTGCATACCTTAATCCTAGGCAAGATTTTCCATCCATTTAGTTCATAGTGTATCAATTAATAATTAGCATCAAGAAGCTACTTCCCTTACACCCTTAAAATTTGTATTAGTGGGACATGGGAGTAACATAATCCTCCATGATTATTTCCTTGAAATATTAGGCCATATCTTACATATCACAAAATAAAGTAACATAGGAAGCCTATGCAGTACTCAAATCCCTATTTTCCTAGATTTTTTACCTTTTCATGATTACATGAGTGTTTATCATAAATATTGATTGTTTGTTCCTTATTCTATACCACATTTTTAAAATATTGAATTCAAACAAAATAATTTTGAGTCTTTTATCCATAAAAATTTTAAGTCAAACATTCCAAAACAACAATCAAAAGCATTTAGTTGTTAATCTTGTGTTTGGTTATTTTTTATCCTTTTATAGTTTAGTGTCAAGTTTTTATTATGTAAAGTACTTCCCCTAACAATGTCACCCATAAAAATGAACATGTATATTAATAACAATCCTATGATAAAGGAGGAACCTCTTGTCAATGACACTTTCCAATTTGGTATCCAAGACCATCAAATTCATCATGTAGAAATACATGAAATCAATGACCATGATGAAGAATAAGGGGGATAATACCAATATTATGGTAGTATTAAATACATTTTACCCCCTAATTAATTTATCCAATACATTGTAACAAAAAAAAATGAGGTTTTTCTCCAACCTTTGAGCTTAGGAGCTAAATTTACACCTAACTTTGATGTCTAGAACATGAAATATCTAATTTCAAAGAAAGAGTCTTTTTCCTCTATTTATAAACAATACATTTCATAAATATATTTATAGATTATTAATTATCTCATACGTTCCTCCAATCCTAATCCCCAATTATCCCAAGACAAGGGAAAGCCCATCCTTCATAAGGAATACTCTTTAGTGAGTCATGGATTTTATATGGAAATCCATGTTCAACACACTAGCCAAGAGATTTCAAATTTCCAAATCCATCACCCAAAAAATATTTTGGTTAATTCCAACCTCCATCCCAATTTGAGTATGAATACCAATTCACCCTCATTCATGCATCCACCTAATCAAAACTTAAATCTTAATTCAAGTTTGCTAAATGTCAATTTACCCAATCCAAATTTGAATGCTCATTCATGTATCCCAATAGGAAACCAATCCAACTAGAAATCAAATGTTATTTCAAGTTAATCCATAAAAAATATAATTAATCCAAAGTTGAATGTACATTCAAGTCTACCCATCTCAAATCCAACCAATCCAAAATTGAGTTTCCATTCAATTATTCCAATCTATTTTCAAACCAATATGAGCCTAAATGTCCATTAAATCTCACCAATCAATCCAAATTTGAGTCTTAATGGCTCACTAATCTATAAAATTATCAAACTAAATCATAATCTAAGCTTAAATATCCATTCTAGTTCACCAATAAATCAATCCATATCAAATCCAAACTTGGGCATTACTTCAAGTATGACCATTAATCCAAATACAAATTTTAATTTAAGAAATGTAAGAAACTAATTTTTCAATTCTCTTATAGTATTCATTTCATCTAATTTAAATCAAACACCACCTAACACCAATCCATTCAAAACTAACTTCAACCCCAACCAACCTTTTAACACTAATACCCAAATTAATCCAATTATTGGTTCACATTTATTTTCAAACCAAAAATTATATAAAACTAGCCCAAATCCACCTAATCCAACCAGCCCTAATTTATTTAACAAATCCAAACTTAAATTTAATATAAACCCAACAAAATTTCATGTTAACCTAAACCAAACCAACCCCAACTAAACCACCAATAAATTTAACACCAACCTTAACTTTAATACCAACCCAAACCAATTGAACCCAAATTTAAACTTCAAAAATCCCAACCAAACTAATAGATTTGGTTTAGATCTATAGAAAATAAACACTAAAAAATTAGCCAAACATAGAGAGTATTTAAAACACAATAATATATTATGCTTCATATTTCTTCATATAGGATATTATATTTTTATAGGAAAATCATTCCTATAATTATGAAGATAATTTATCCATCAAACTCTCACCCAAATCATTATGAATAACATACAAACTATGATTGTAATATTGTTTTAACAATATTATGACTACCTAAACATAAATAACAAAATAACTCACCCATTTTATATTTACCTCTCTGTAAATATCTAAAATTACATATAATAATAATGTTACTATATATTAATCTGTAACATTCACCCCCTTAATGTTATTATTCCTATTAGTACCCCCTTAATCTGAACATTCATAGAGTATCATTTTGTACTACATGTACATTATGACTATGTGATTTTTCCAAGGATCACAAACTTAAAAAATGGTTTTTCCATGGCTAACCAAAAAATAATGATGGTTTTTTCCCATGTCTTACCAACAACCAATGATGGTTTATACCATGGATAACTACAAAGTGGTTTTGTTGGTTTACCACAAACCATATCATATATGCAAGTACATAATTAATTCCCATCATTTTCTAACTTGAAGGATTACAAAAGGAAATATCAAAAGGGATTACTTGAACATAAATTTTACTTCTATTCTTATTCAAGCACACATGCTAAAATAAAAACTATCATACGACAATGAAATCCACATAACATCACACCACACAAAAGTGCCACTAAATCAGAAGTGGCATTTTCACTAGTGGCTTGTGAGAGGCTTGCATGGCCTCCATTCTCCTATGCCTCTATCCTCCAATTGATAAATCTGATCACTCGGTTGATATGTCAATGTAGCTTTCATGTTTCTTTTCAAGGGAATATAGTCCTCCCCATAAGATTGAAATTTTTGACATTTGACTCAAGAAGTTGGGGTCAACCAAAAATACATTTGTAAGGGAATTATTTTTATTTTTACAATTTTTTTTATTCTTGGGACTTTTAACTCTTGACAATGAATAAACACCAACACAAATACTTTTTGATAATGGCCACCCACTAAGAAAACATAAAAGACTCATTATTGAAAATTTGACACTGATGATCAGAAAAATTGACTCTAGACTCTATATTGAATTTATTAAATATAAGACACTAGAAAGGTCTATAAAATAGATCTAAACTACCTAACAATTAATAACTTGAATAACTGACTCTAAAAATAGAATTAAACTATAAACTATAGACAATATAATCTATTGATAAAAATATTAACTATCGACTTAAAATATACATAAAAAACTACACTACAAAACTAAAATAACTACCTAAATATGTTAATTGAGTAGATGTATAAAAGACATGAATAGATTGAAACATAGGTGTGCTAAGAAAAACCACAATTTAGTCTTGAGATGTCAGTCCTACAGAGTGGGTAGCTAGAGCATGTATGTAATTGAATCTAAAATACATGCCTAATTTGGATGAATGAGATTAGTGAACATGTGGGCAAACAACTATTAAAATATACATGATCGCTGATGATGACCTGAATACTGATAAACATGCAATGCCATATGACTACTTCAAATAAGGACTCACCAACATAGCTATACTAAAAAGATACAATCAATCCTATAGAATGTAGGTCCAATTTAGATCTATGTATGGTTGAAGGAAGGATTTGGATGTGCCAATTAGGGGTTTACCTTTATGTAGTATGTTGAGAGGTATGATGCCATCATGAATCTTAAGATCGATAAATAGAGGATATAATAGTGTTGAATGAGGGTATGCCCAAATGCATAAACATAAATCTAAAAATCATGTCTATAAACTAGCATGATATACAAATATTAGATCTTATCATAGATGCATATACTAGTTATACTTACATTGTTAAACTCATAGCAAGCCATTTTATTGGCAGAATTTATAGATCTAACACATTTTTGGGTGAGTTAGTTGAGAGTACAATGATATGCAAAACACTTCACTATGAAATAAATAATAAAATAATGACACTCCTATAAACTAAATTTATCTATAAGACTAAAAAACTTCTCACATCAAAAAGTTTCATACATAGGGACAAAGCACTACACTAATGGCCCTTCACATGCTCTCATAGTCCCATAGCCATATCTACTCTGATACTAGATAATAGATCTGGTTTATATCTATAGAAAATAAAAAATGAAAAATGGGTCAAACATAGAGAGTATTCAAAACAAAATAATATATTATGCTTCATATTTCTTCATACAAGATATTAGATTTTTATAGGAAAGTCATTCCTATAATTATGGAGATTATTTCTCCATTAAAATCTCATCAAAATCCCTATGACTAACATACAAACTATGTTCATAATACTATTGTAACAATGTTATGACTACATAAATATAAATAACAAACTAACTCACCTAGTTTACATTTACCTATCAGCAAATATCTAAACTTATGCACAATAATAACTCTACTAGATATTAATTCATAACACAAACAAGTTCTGGTTTTAATACTAACCCAACTTTAAAAACCTTAACTTTACAACTAACCAAAATAACCAATAAAACTTATTACATCCATAATGTGCTACATTTTATAACCTAATTCTTATGCACTTCATTAATAATCCACCTATTGTCACTCAAATTGTGTACTCACTGAATTGGAACGAATGGTTTAGTGGAACAATAGAAACATCCCCAAGGTTGTGGGACCTTTGCACTCCTTGGGATGCAACTCCAGATAAGGTCAAATTACTTATAATCTAAATTCACCTAATTTAGGATCAAAATGTATGCCTAAAAAACCTAAAAGGAAATCTATAACTAATACTAAGATTTAAATCTTTTAAGGGGGAAAGGGAGGAGGAATATGGAATATAAAAGTGGTGATGCACTAAGACTAGAGATAACACCTCTAAAAGCCTTGAAGATCACATTAGAGATTGTAGAGAACAAGAAAATATCAAATAAACTCCAAAATGGACACTCTAATTTCTTAAGTAATTCATATATAAGCATGGAAACATAGTGTAGCACTTAGAGGTATGATAGATAGTCCATAGACAATGGATACAAAGACCTAAATAATCACAAAATATGACCTAAAAATGAATTCCAAGCTCTACATGGAGGTGTTGGGAATGGATAACAATTAAAGGGATGAAGATCATCCACAAACAAAGATCAAAAAACACAAAATGCAAATAGAGTTTAAAATAATGAAGGGAGGTGAACTCAATTATCATAAAAATGAAAGGTTCAAGTGGTAAAGGGTTCATGGAGGTAAAATTTTGGCAACATTCTATGCTTAAAAATGTTGACCACTTTAGAATATAAGACCCAAGATTTTATAGGTAATGGGAAGCCCATAGTTCATTAATTACAATATAGAATGTAGTTGAAGGAATTAGATGAACATGAAAAACTAAGATACAAATCTCTTTGAAATTGGCTATGGGATGCCAAAATTAATTGGAGATCCTGATTGTGTCCTTGAGGTATGGTGGTGATTGCCTTAATCTTGCATCTTTTTACTTATCTTCTATTTTTAATTAGGTTTGCAACAACTAATATTTAATCATTAAACTACTATATCTAAATTTAGACACTTGGTTCATAGGGATTCCACTAGAGATCTCTTGGGATTGCTTGCTTCAAAAAATTTAGCTTAATTCTATGCTTTTTACCTTTACTATGGCATATGTGAATTTTGATGCCATATTTAACATTTTTGACTCTTCCTTATCCTATATGATTTGTGCATAATACAAATGTACATTTCATACTTTGGTGGGTGCTACTAGTCAATTTTACATTGATTTCTACCACCTTTTTTTATCATTTCTAGGTGAGAAACTAATCTCCACTTGATTCTTTGAGTTGAGTTGGATACATAGTCAAACTTCAACTTTTGATAGCTTTAGTGGATAGATAGGCCCTAAATTTTTGAACAAATCCCTCCTAAATTCATTAATACCACATGTCCTATTTTTATTTACTTGGGAAATTTATTTTTTAGCCTTATCTCTTCCATGCATAACTTTTATAGAACTCTATACATTTGTAAAATGATCTTGCCTTTGGTTCATGGGCTCCTAAAAGACTACTATAGGCATAGTTTGATTAGACCAAATCCTTATTATGACTGATGAACTTGATCAAACTATTTATATCAACATGAATTTGGATTATACCAAATGACATCATCCTACTTTCTCTCTTACCCATGTGATTCAAAGTATTACAAAAGGCTTTGGGTCTCTAGGTCATTAGGATCACAACACATTGTTATAGGTACAATAATTAAGATGGGGCTAAATTAGTGATCCTATAAATTTAACTTCAATTTCAATCCTTTCAAGTTATTAATCAATTACCGTAATCATTCATGAATCATACACAACATTCATAGCAATGAGTAAGAGAGATAATTCAAGATCAATCGCATAACACATGACATATGTGGGAAAACCTCTTGGGGGAGAAAACCCACTAGAACCTATAATTGGACTACCATCCTATAATAACAAGAACCAATATATACTAAATGTAACTGATTAAGGAAATATAATCCCTATTTAGTGAGACTATAATCCCATAAAGTGCTACAACACTTGTTTTGTTGAGCTGTAATAACAATCATAATTTTAGCAAGTTTCACCTTGCAATGAGAATTTAAACCCCTTAGATTCTAAGATGCCAAAAAATCACCTATAAACTCATCTACCCATGAACTGATGTCTTCAACACTTGATGATGGACTTCTGATTATCAATCTTGACCTTTGCTCACACTAAATCTATAAAAGCACTATTCTGCCAACAAAATTATGACCTACAAGTCATAAAAATAGTCCTCAATCTATTCTTTTATTCAACTCATCCATAGGGAACTCTACCCCTACTTCACTCCATAATTCACACACATAAGCCTCTCTCAAATCTCTTTCCTATCTCTCACCTGAAGTCTATAAACCAACACATTTGGTTTCACTATTTATAGAGCAAACATGACAATCACTACCTTAATCAGCCATTAGGCATGCCTTAATCCTTAATTCATCTCTCACATCAATACATGGCTCAAAAAATTTATTTAAAGGTTAGCCATATCATCTATGGGTCACCCTTAAGGAACTACAACTTTCAATTAGGCCCTTGTAGCCATTATAGGCCTCATGTGAACCCATTCACTCCTTTAACACTTCATAGAACAAAACAAGAACATATAGACATTACCAAAAGCATGGACCCATTCCATATGATCTATAGGTAACCCTTAAGTTCTAACAACAAATGTAAAACCCTTCTATTTCAACATAATTTTCTCAAACAACATTATGTGCACATAATCATTATGAGCGAACACATACTCACCTTTTAAACCATTTTTTATACTACATAAAATTATTATATCCTTTAAAATGAACATATTATATCCTCAGGGAGTATAAAAAACTCCCCAATATCTAATTCACCAGTAAACATTGAAACAAAATCTATATAAGCTCAATTACTCTTCTTAGATCATTTGCAGAACAAACACGAACATAGTCAAATTTAAACCTTAATATCTTTGACTATAAATACTTTCATATCTTTAAATTAGGTTCATTATATGCTCCATGGATTATTTTTAAAATTTTATTTTTATACCATTAGAAAATTTGTCCTAGATCAAATGTTATGGGAAAAATACCCTATACTAGTTTTTCCCTTTGTAAAAATAAAATATTTAAATGCAAAAAATCATAGTTAAAACTTGAACACACTTTCTTGAATCTCAAGTACTCACTACTCAGATTAAATAAACACCATAAATATTATTATATTAATCTCTAAATTTAACACATATTACACCAAATACAAACATTAAACCTTGAACATGTTGACCTCATCTTGTGCAATCTTGTAATGCTGACTCATCACGCACTGTCAATCTCTATGGATCAGTTAGGTCCTTATTATGAAGTATTCATCATTTGATCTTGATAAAAAACCCTATGGTCATGACACTTGGCACCATATAATTACTTATTAACTTCTTTAAGAAATTCACTTTGTTGATGTTGCTTAGACTTTAACTTGTGAAAAAATGACTATGGGAACCTTACTTATCTACCTAGAAGGCCAACTTTGCATAGTCATATCTTTTACCTTTCCTCACTTTAAAGTTATAAAATTTGGAAAGTATGATCTCCTCACATATGATAATCCAACCATGTGACAAACATCTCTTTTAAACCTCACACTGTGAGATATAATGACATTAGAATGCTCACTCAATTTTTTAGCCACAGAGCCAACTATGTCAAAAACTTATCTGGAAGGCCAACTTTAAACATGCATATCTTTTGTCATACTTTGTTGATTGGCCTAAAAATTAGATAATATAAACTAGGTAAAAAACTTAACAAACCCATATGATCACCTTCTACTCAAATGTCCACATGTGTGAGATATTCCATCATCAAAAAGCTTACTTGACTCTCCTTGCCACCGTGCAAATTTGACTATGAGAAAACACTATCAAAATGCCTGGAGTCCAACTTTTCACTTGCATATATTTTTATTCAGTTAAGTTCATGATATAAAATTTATAAAAAATAAACTAGGGACTAATTTTATCACAACCATATGACTAACTCCCCTTGACTCATTCCCATGTGGCAATGGTGACATCATCAAACTCCTTACTCAAAATTTATACCACTTGACCTAAAGTGTGTAGATGAAAACTATATAAAACCAGTTGAATCCCACTTATAAAAACAAGCACTTAAAGAATATAAAACATATTAGGTACCTATTTCACATCCTTAAATCTACATACTCATCCCTAATCATCTCTAACCATGCCAAAACTAAAGATCAACCAATCATATTTCAAGCATACTAAAACAAACACATTGCACACTTTGTCATTATTACTTAAGCTTTCAAAGAACTTCATTCAATCACTAGGATAAATTAATGACATCATCATGACATCATTAATAATTTTCCAATAATCTCCCCCTTTGTCATTGTTGTCAACAAACATTATATAGTAATATACAACTCACCTTCCTTCTCTCTTTTCAAGCACTCTCATAATAGGAATGTTCTCCCCCTTTGACACTATGATAAAGTAGGAAAAATCCAATCCTCATGACACAAAAATACTACTAGTGAGAGAGGACCAACTTATACATATGATGCAAACTCCCCCTTACTTTAAGCCTACCTCTTCTTTCCTTGAAAACTTCCTCTTGCTCCATGTAAATTATCTTCTTTAACCAAACACTGTAACTAATGAAGAAAGAACACACACAAAACCTTATATATATGATGGAACACATCAATAATTTTTTTAAAAATGACTCCACATAATATATATGATCCATATCACCTTTTGAAGATCTTTATATCTCCATACACCATGAAGAACCACCACACATACTTACTAACCTTCTCTCTCAAGCTACCACAAGACCACCAATAGATATTCATGCCACTAACCAAATAGTAAACATTAAAAAAACTAACTTGATAAATCTCATTGAAATAAACATACCTTTCTCTTTTAGATAGACTGAGCAAAAATCACTCTTCTTCAAACTAGGCCTATCTAGCCTCCTTGTAGCCCTACCAAGAACTTGTGGAGCCTATAATTTTCAATAGACACATCTTCATAACCTAAAACTTCATAAATAGATAAATATTATATGGTCCCTCAAGAACACTAATTTTCATCACCAATCCCATATTATACAATATACTTCCTTCATAAACTAGCTACCCAATTAGGCCTCCAACTTGACAAAAACATGAATAACTTGAGAACTACAAACCTTTAATTCTTTTTTGAAGATTGATTTAATAACCCATTTGGACAATTTAACTTATTAATAATCCTTAGACCTTAACTCATAAGAAATATCACTTTTCTACCAAATCCCAAAACCCTAGAATCTTAAAAATAAACATACTCTATTAGGAATAGTTTTTACATTAGGTGAAAATTGGTATTTACCAAATGGTAAAAAGTAAATAGTAAAGAATTATTTATTGTGGCTGATTTACCAAGAGGTAAATAAGTATAAGGTTGTTATTAATTAGTAATTAATTGAAATATTGTTACATAATAATATTATGATATAGGATTGAATATATATTGTCAAGATATATTGTTAATAGGTTATAACAATATATCTAAATAGGTTTTCTTAATTAGTGGGGTTCCGGTGTGATATAATTATGGAGAGAGGTTATATGAATATTATTCCTATATATTTGTATAAAATTTAATGATTAAATTTATTATGAAATCATATAATTATTTAATGAATAAAATATAAAGAGTGTTTGAAATAATTGGTCTTTGTATGTTTGACTGCTCTTGTGCATGAATTAATTTGAATTGTCTCCTCCAATTCTTAACAGTGGTATCAAAGTAGGGATGGGATCTTGGAGACTTGTGAGGGGAAAACTCTCAAATTTTTTTCATTGCCACTATGGATGATTAATTGGTTTAGTAAAAATGAGTTTTTAGTTTTAGAAATGAATACTTATTAAAGTCTACGTAGCTATATATTTCAGCTATCAAGCTTAGCTTTGGGATCTAAAAAAATCATCAAGATGTGGATTAAATTCAAATTATAGATTAAAAAATTGAAATTACTTTGTATTTTTATTTAGAGATCTTGTTACTTTTTTCAATCTTACTAACATGTACTCCCCACCTGCCAATAGTTTTGTACATATAGTATATGTAAATTCTATGTTGGATTTGTGTATTCCATTAATCTTGTACTACCTAGTAATATAAGAGTATATATAGAGAGGTATTTTGAAGGGAGATACCAAAAATTATATAATTCATCCTGGACTCTATCATATGGTCACACCCAATATTTTTGTTCTTCACTCAAAACCTGGTCATAGCTTGATACTCAAAAAATCAATGATTTTTTAGTCATGTGGATCTATGCATTTTAACGTCTCATTTTGATCAGTTCAATAGATGCAACTTACAATATTCATCAAATAATAGTTTGAATCATATGATTATGTGTAAAAGAGTCATTGTAGGTTTTAATAATTAGTTGATTAAGTCTTTTTATTTTTTTGGTACCACATCACAATACTCCTAACTATGTCATTTAAATAGTTATTTAGTCTCTCTATATGTTTATGATTTACATGGATTTGACCATGAGAAAGAGGGTCTATTATTATTTATTTATAGTTTTATATGTCAAAAAAAATGGTTGAGATTCAAGTTTAACAATTTAGTTGTTGGGATGAATTTTAGAGTTGTACGGTATTTAAATTTTGTTTGTTTAAAAACAAAAAGTCATTGGATCCATATATGCACATTATTTATCTCAGTTATTTAGTTAGGGATTTTCTAATTAGTATATGTTGAAAGTATCTAAGTTAAAAGAGACTTGTAAAAAATGTCATTTATTAAAAAATATCAAAAGAGTTGATGTTTGAAATTATTGAGTATGTGGTCATTTATAAAAAGCCAAGGTTCAAGTCATTTTTTTGTAAAAAATAAAATCAATCGATGCATTTTTGCTTGTGCACAACATCCATATTGTTGGGGGGATTCCCCTTAGAAAAATCATGATATTCATTGAGATATCACCTAAATAAGCATTGCAATACTAGAGGCTAGAGGATACATGGAGGAAGGAGGTCTTTTAGTGACCTCTCGTTAGTGACCAATGACAGGGCTGCATCATGTTTTAGTGATGTGTGTGGTGTGTTTTTAATTTCCAATGTGTGTATTTTCAATAAGAGTAGAAGAATGTACCTATTCATATAATGTAATTTGTGTGAAATTTAAAACATGATTCCTTGAGGTGAAGACATTGTAAAAATACAAAAAGTACCAATGTAAGTTAGTTCATAGATCTTGAAAGGGTTTGTGGGAGGATTCATAAAACCACACGAGGTGGATATTTGATGGGACCTATTCACGTCAAGGTTTGTAGTAAATATATAAAACCATGGGAGGAGTGAGGTTCTCTTTATATCAAGGTATGAGTCACATAGTTTGGCATGCTATAATGGGTGACCATACTATAGATAAGTGTGTGAATGTTTTTTCACCATGTAAAAACTATGGGGGGGGATGTTAAGAATAGTTTTCACATTAGGTGAAAATTGGTATTTATCATATGGTAAAAAGTAAATAGTAAAGTAGTATTTATTGTGGTTGATTTATCAAGAGGTAAATAAGTATTAGGTTGTTAGTAATTAGTAAGTAATCAAAATCTTGTTACATAAAAATATTACAATATAGGATTGAATATATATTGTTAATAGATTATAAAAATATATTTAAATAGGTTTTCTTAATTAGTGGGATTCAAGTGTGAGAGAATTATAAAGAGAGGTGATAGGAATTTTATGCCTATATATTTGTATAAACCTAAATGATTAAATGTATTATGAAATCATATAATTATTTAGTGAATAAAATATAAAGAGTGTTTGAAATAATTGGTCTCTGTATGTTCAGCTACTCCTGTGTATGAATTAAATTTGAATTGGCTCCTCCAATTCTTAACATAGTCAAAAAACCTCCTTCTGGTCAACATCCATCTTTGGAAACTTATTATAAATCTAGAGACAACTATTACATACTTCTGGATCAATATTTGAGCTTCCACACCATTGGGAACCTTGATTTTCTATAACCCATTTTAGGACTTGCATAATCCTAAGCACAAACTAAGAAACCTGAGAGAAAAAAATATATCCAATTACATACAAAATATCTTCAAAGATTTAAATCACTTAGAACACATCACAAAAAAGTGTACAACCCTTTCTAAGCACCAAACTCTACTTGATATTTTATCAAACTCATTATGCCATTTGGAAACACATGTTCTAATATTGCATAATAACTCCTTCACAAACCTATGGAGCAAGCTCATGAACTTGTTTCTCTCCCTTAACCAAATACATTATCTAATTGGTATCATCGTCTTGAGAAAACAAACTTTCTTCTCAACAATAAAAATATCTCCTGAGAAGCATAGGCAAACACATCATCTACACCACAATGCTTTGCCATGATGTAAAACTAGGAGTTTCCCACAACTCCTCATATTCCTTCTACTCCTTGGTCATCTGATACTTATAATTATTCTTCTTATTATTGTTTGGATTAAGAGAAACAACTTACTCATCTAATACAACATTCTCCTTTTCTTATATGATTGGATTGATAATACATGGAGATAACATAGTTTCATGACATATCTTTTTATCTAAATAATCTTCCTTGTAGCTTGGAGCCTCATAATTAGGCACAAAAAATTGATGTTATTTACATAATACATGCTTGAAAATAGTAGGATGTTTACTTGTATCCATACATTTCTTAGGACTAGCTTCAACTAGTACTTGGTCTTCTCTTTGAGCTTGGTATCTTAACTCACAACATGAGTAGTTAATGATATCCCTTGGCACTCTTCAACTTTTGAATCATTCTCCATCTTAAAAAATAGATTACTTGGACCTACAGACTCATCATAAATCACACTTGTCACCTTTGGATATCATGTCTTAACTTGCCTTCTTCCTTACACTCTAGGATCCTGATTAAATCTATTCTATCTTGTAGGCCTTTGCTTGTAGAATATAGCAATGTGACCTCTCTATTGATAATTGAAGCATACTATACTTTTGTAAGAAATGTATCTTTTCATATCTTATTTTGACAAAAACTTGCAATATGTCCTATGTCATGACAAACAAAACAACCTCTTCCTTTTGAATAAGACTCACCTTTTAAATAAATACCCCCATCATACTTCCATGCAAACTCATTTCTAATAGGTCTCTCACATTCTCTAGCCCTATGACAAAATTGATTACATGTGTAAGATTAACCATGAAATCTTGTATACCTCATGGCATTAGGTTATCTAATCTAATTTATCTTCATTCTACCAACACCTTCATTCCTTATCTAATGATTTGTCTTCAAAGACTAATCCACATTGCTCTTATTGATATTCATGTCAACTTGAGTAGAAACTTTGGGATCTTCATTAAAACCCAATATAGATCTCTCACTAGCTAATTTTTAACTCTTTTGGAGATCACCTAGATCATTAGAACTTTTATCAAACTTGACAAAATATTTCACATTTCTTGAATATTTATTTAACTCATCTTTCAAAGACACAATCTCAGAAACATAAATTAAGCATTATTCTTCTTTATATTTTAGAATTTTAGACATAAATTCTAACTTATAATTAAGAAACATGACAACACCTTAATTATCCCTAGAGTCTTCAACCATACTGAATTACTCCTAATAGTCCATGAGTTTAGATTTCATATTCTTATTGATCTTCTTCTCAATCTTCAGTTCTTAAAGAACATTCATCAATACAGTGTCATAATCCACCTCATCTTCATCATCATCCAAATCACTCCAAATAAGATCCTTTTGATGTGATCAAATTCCTTCCTTAACCATGAACATAGCTTCATCTTTAGTAGGACCATCATCTTCATGATCATATTTTGAGTCACTATCTTCACTCTCATTTGATGAGCTATAATCTTATTTGGTGTAGAGACTCTTCTTGTTCTTGAAATACTTCTTGTTGTTATTATACTTTATGAATCCTTTCTTCCTATATGTCTTCTTTTCTTCATCTTGGCCTTCACCATGCTCTTCATTATCATTCTTCTCATGCATATGAGGGCACTTACAAGTAAAATGTCTTATCTCTCCATAACTAAAAAAATTTAATGGTAGGTTACCCTTATACTTCCTTGAGCTTGTGTTTAATTTCTTATTAATCAAAACAATTAGTTCATCCTCACCAATATTAGATATTTCATCCTCTTTATATTTCTTACCTTGGAACTTATTATTAGGCTTCATCTCTATCTTAAATTTTTCTTCTTTTTTGGTGGTATATCATCATTTACTCACATCTCATATGCAGTAAGGGTGCCATGAAATTGATCCATATTCAACTAAGTAAGATCATGACTTTATTCTATACTAGATAATTTTGGATCAAACTTAAGAGATAGAGATCTTAATACCTTTTAGACTATACTAACCTATTCAATATTCTCTCTAATACCTTTGATGATGTTCATAGCCTCATCAACTCTCTATCTAAAGGATTACATAAAATCTTCTTCCTTCATCTTGAGACTTTTAAATTTCCTTTTGTGAATCTAAAACTTAAGCATGATTGACCTTTGAATCTCCTTAAAAAATGATATACATTTTTTCCCATATATTTTTATCATATTTATAATGGATTACCTTTTTGTGTTCAGTCTCTAAAAGACCACAAGTGATAGAATTCATTGCCTTAGAATTATTCTCAAAAAACTTCTTATCTATAATATTATATGGAGGAGTAATAGGAGAAACATAACCATATAGAACGTATTACTATATATCAAACCCTAAGGACATAATGTATGTCCTCATCTTTTCACTTTGAAAAGCATAATTAAATCTATTGAATATCAGTAATTGATTAATAGAGAAACTTCTTTGATGACTACCTATATTTTACCTTGGATCACCTTAAAGATGTTAAGCCTTTACCAATGGACCTAATCTAATACCAATTATTATAGGTATAATCACTAAGAGGGGGGTGAATCAATGATCCTAGAAAATCTAAATTTAATTTCAATCCTTTCAAGTTCTTGATCAATTACCATGAACATTCATGAAGCATACACAACATTCATAACAATAAGTAAGAGAGACAATGCAAGGTCAATCATATAACACATAACATATGTGGGAAACCCTCTTGAGGGAGAAAACCCATTGGAACCTATAATTATACTACTATATTATAATAACAAGAACCAATTTAGACCAACTACAATTGATTAAGGAACTACAATCCCTATTTGGTGAAACTATAATCCCATAAGGTGTTATAGCACCTATCTAGATGAGTTACAATAATAACCAAAATTTTAGAAAGTTTCACCTTATAAGGAAGATGAAACCCCCTTATATTTTGAGATTCCAAAATAACGCATATGAACTGATGTCTTCAACACTTGATGATGGACCTCTGATTATCACTCTTCACCTTCACTCACAATCAATTTACAAAAGCACTATTCTACCAATAAATTTATGACCTATAGGTCATAAAAATAGTCTTATATCTAGTTTAATCTTAAATTCATTCATAGGACACTCTACTCCTCCAATTCACAATTCACAGACAAAAGCCTCTCTCAAATCTCTCTTTTGTCTCTCACCTGAAGTATAGAAACTAACACATTTGGTTTCACTATTTATAGATCAAACATGATAATCACTACCTTAGTCAGACATTAGGAATGCCTTAATCTTTAAATCATCTCTCACATCAAGACACAACTCAAAAAAAATCTTCATATGCCATCTATAACATCTATGGGTTAACCTTAAGGAACTACACCTTTTAATTAGGCCCTTGTAGCCCTTATAAGTCTCATGTCAACCCATTCACTCATTTAGCACTTCATCAAACAAAACAAGAACAAAAAAACACTAAAAAAATAATGAAACCATTACATATGACCTATATGTCCCCCTTATGTTCTAATAACCAACATATAACCCTTATGCTTAAACACAATTTTCTCAAACAACATTATGTGCGCACAATCATTATGAATGGACATATAGTCACCTTTTAAACCATTGTTCATACTACATACAACTGGTCAAACCTTAAAAATTCACACAAAGTGTCCTCACTTTGTATAAAACACTCCCAAATAGTTGATTCACAATGAAACATTGAAACAACATCTACATAATCTCAATTACTCTTCTTAGGTCACTTTCAGAACAAACATGAACACACAATCAACTTTGAATCTTAATATCTTTGACTGTACATGCTTATATATATTCAAATTAGGTTTGTTATATGTTCGATGGAGTCCTCTTAAACTTTTATTTTTATACCATTATCAATTTGTCCTAGATCAAACATTATGGGTAAAATACCATAGATTGGTTTTTACCTTTGTAAAAATCAAATATTTAAATGAAAATGGTCACAGTTAAACCTCAAACACTTTTCTGACATCCAAACTCCTCACTACTCAGATTAAATATGAACCATTAATCTTATATTATGAATATCAACCTTTAACACATGGTATACCAAAGCTAAATGTTAAACCTTGAACACATTGACCTCATCTCATGAAATCTTGTAATGTTGACTCATCATGCACCATCGATCTCTAAAGATCAATTGGGTCCTTATCATGTAATGATCAACATTCAATATTACTCAAAATACCTATGATCATGACACTTGTGGCACCATTTTATGGTTTTTTAAATTTTTTGAGTAATTTTCTCCATCGATGTTGCTCAAAATTAAAATTGTGTAAAAATGACTAACTATGGGAACCTTGCTTATCTACTTGGAAGGTCAATTTTACAAAATCATATATTTTACCTTTTATCACTCTAAAGTTCTCAAATTTTGACCATATTATCTCCTCATATAGTAAAATCCAACCATCTGACAAAAAGATATTTTAACCCTCACATGTGTGAGATATAGCAACATTAAAATATGCACTCAAATTTCTCTACCATAGAGCCAACTATGTGAAAAACTTGTCCAAAAAGCCAACTTTGAACATGCATATGTTTTTGTTGTGATTATGTGCTTGACCTAAAAATTATTGAAAATTAACTAGGTATAAAACTAAAAAAATCCATATGATCACCTTCACCTCAAATTTCCACATGTACGAGATATGCCATCATCAAAAATCTTACTCAGCTCTTCTTACCACATTGCAAATTTGACTATAGGAAAACACTATCAAAATTATTGGGGGCCCAAATTTTCACTTTCATATCTTTTGATGCACTTAAATGCATGATCTAAAATTTATCAAAAATCAACTAGGGACTAATTTTAAAATAACCATATGATCAACTCCCCTCGACTCATTACCATGTGGTAATGGTGACATCATCAAATTGCCTACTCATATTTTCTACCACTAGACCCAAAGTGTCTAGATGAAAAATAGATGAATACCACTTATGCACATAAGCACTCAAAGCATATAAAACATTTTATGACCTATTTCACATCCTAAAATCACCATACTCATTCTTAAACACCTCTATCCATGCCAAAATTGAAGATCAACCAATAATATTTCAAGCATACTAGAACAACCAAATTGCACACTTTGCCATTGTTACTTAGGCTATCAAAACACTTCATCCACTCACTAGGAAACCTTCATAACATCATTGACAATGATCTAACACACATGGAATCATCCCACTAACCTACTACTTTGAAGGTTTTTGAATTGTATGGATAGTTTTAGGGCTCCATGTCACTGGGATGATGCCATGTGGTGAAATACCTTTCAACATATTTACTTTGTCTCTTTGATGACATGGATTCTCTTGGGAAATTTATTGACAATTAAGTATTTTAAAAGTATTTTTCAGAGTATTAGGGCCATGGAATTATAAAATT
The DNA here is from genome assembly GCA_037957365.1 of Torreya grandis. NCBI lineage: Eukaryota > Viridiplantae > Streptophyta > Pinopsida > Cupressales > Taxaceae > Torreya > Torreya grandis. Next base: position 568,357 of record JARHVA010003522.1, read on the forward strand.
TGGCTTTAGGTGAAGTTGAAGAATTGACGAAGCATGGAATATTTCTTCTTCATAACTTCTACTTGGACTTTGACCTTAAACATTTCACATTTGGTGACTTGGATTTCCATTTGGTCTTCGACTCCTACATTTTTAGATCTTGATTTTGACACTTTTTTTTAGGCTCAACCTTCAGGTAATTTTATCAAAGATTAAAATATTTGGTCAATACTTATGAATATTTTTATAATTTTTTTCAAAATGAGAGTTTTGACTTGTGTAGCAATTTTTTTGAATAATGTTTCGAAGGCTACTTCCTCATAGATTTTGTCAAAACAATTTCTCTAAATACCTAAGCCTTTGAAATTTTTATTCAAGAAAAAATTCTTATTTTTGTATCACATAAAGTCTGAAGGGTAAAAACAAAATATTTGACCACTCCTTTATTGAATATGTGAAGACCAACTTATTTTTGAGAATAAGCTATGTCAAAATACTTATCCATTTTGTTTGGGTTGTGACTAAACTTTTAAATACCTTCCCTACACACCTACACCTAAAATCTTGATATGAGAATTAAAATTTGCTTCTCCATGGTGACCAAAATGGTAAACATTCATGGCAACCTCTATGGGCTACTTGCTTTCTAACCATGAATCTAATAATCTTGAAGCAATCCATTAGACATGTATTTCTAGAGGCATATAACCCTTTCACATCTTAAAACACATCCACACTACAACCTAATTAGATTGAATGTTAGATAAATGAGAAGACATTTTACCAAATCCATGAATATTTAGTGTCTCATACTTGTACCACCTATGAATGAACTGAAAACACCAAGAAAATAGAGAAGAAAAAAAAAATGAACCATGCCAAATGCATAAGAGGGATGAAGAACATCTAAACTAATGTGAAATAACACTTAGAGGAGATAGAATTTAGATAAACTAATGTATATATATATATATATATATATATATATATATATATATATATATAATAAAATACACTTCAAAATTAGTGATTAATATGGATCCCATTAACTAGGATCTGTGACTCTTCTCCATTCAGTTTTAAGATTTGAAAAGCATTGTCCTTCTTGAAACTTGTGATGACATAAGGACCACTCCACATGTCATCAAATTTTATGTGCTTCCCAGCTTTTGATCTATCCAAATCTCACTTGAGCACTAATTATCCTTCTTGGAAACTCCTATTAGGAGCCTTATTATCAAAGGTTTTGTTCATTTGAGCTTATTGAAGCTCTAAAGTATGCATTGATTATTCTCTAGTCTCTTCCAAATCTATTAATTCAACTAGTCTCACCATCATATGATCATTCTCAATTATATCTAGCCAGTGGGTGAGCTCTAATGAGGGTAAATTTAGTGACATAATCATCCTAAATTCCCTCCCATAAACTAGTATGAAGGGAGAGTTTACAATTACTATTTTGGGAATTATTTAGTCTACTTATAGGGTTGCTTTAACTTTGATTATCCTCCTTGGTTTACTTGATGATGAAGATTAGGTTTTTATCATTTGACTTAGTCAAACCATTGCCTTAAGGGTGATAATTTGAGGAGGTGATCAAATAGATGTTATGCATTATTACTTATTTATTCTAGTCCCAATAAAATATATATATTTATCTGAGATGATAATGGTTGGAACATGAAATCTAGTCATAATTCCCTCATAAAAATCCAAGATGGATGTTTCATTTACTTATTTAAGGGCCACTATCTCTATCCATCTTATGAAATAGTGTTTGTTTTGTAGAATCCACTTATTTCTAACACTTGATGGAGGCTTGATCAATATAATGAAATATAGACCTCATTAAGAGAAGGGATAGTCAACTTGAATTGGATGAAGTAAAAGGACTACCAACATCTTCTTTCTTATAAATAAGGAACATTTTATTCAATTTATTACCCATTTATGAGCATATTTGAATAAAATTGGATAGTAATAACCATCTCCCATGATCTTGACATTAGTGGTTTTGGGTGATTAATGTCCTCTTAACAATCCATCATAAAAATCTTGAAGGATTTTACTAGTCTTATCATATTCTATACATCTTAAGAAGACTCCATTGATGTCTTTTCTAAATAAAACATCATCAACAAGAATACAATAAATATCTTGTAACCTAAAATGTCTCATTTTGGATATAAGCCCTTATGAATACTCACCTAACTAGAGAAAGGCCTTCTTTCTCTAAGTCCAACAACTAGGAGGATCCTAAACAACTGATTGTTCCTGTTATAACACAAGGACTATTTTACTTTTAACTTGTAGATCACCTACTAAATTTACACATAGTCCTTTTACTCTTACTAAATTGGTGTTCTTTATGTCAATGTCATACTCCATCACTTTGGTGATCCAACTAGCTCTATTTGGATAAAAAGTGATTTCATCAAGGTAAACCAATGCCATATCATTGATAAGGCTCTTAAAATCCATGTCTATAGAATTTAGAAGGTAGAACCCACCTTGTTCAGTCTAAAAAGCATATTTTTATATGAATAAGTGTTAAATTTGGTGGTAAAGCTTGTCTTGAATTGATTATAATCTTGTATAAATATTTTATTTTATCTTGATTATCCATCAAGAAGTGAAAACCTCTCATCGCCTACTACTATTTGGAAGATCTACTCCATGGATAGAAGGGGATAGTGATCCTTGAGGGATGTTCTATTCAAATCTATGAAGTTCATGCACAACCTGATATATCCTTTTTTCTTCCTTATTGGGACTAAGTTGGCTATGAAATAAGATTACTTTATTAAAAATATGATATTATCTTTTATGAGATTGGGGAACTCCTTCCTCATTAATGGTTCCAAGTTGGGGTTTATAGGCCTTTTATTTTACCTAACCAACTTGGCATCAAGGTCTAACTCAATTGTATGTTGGGCTAAGGTTGTGTTAAATCCCTTGAGTTCTTATAACTCCATGTAAATATATAATCATATTTTCTATAAAGGTGAATAAAATCCTCCTTTTTAGGCTGAGTTCATACCTTTTTACCTTTCAAGATCTTTCCATTGGAGATAACCACATGCTCATAATTCTCTTTCTTAACTATCATATTCCTCTTCTCACCTTTGAACTAGTATTCAAAGTTGAAGATGTTTTCTTAGGGTGACTAATCATTTGGGTAACTTATTTCCTTTTAATTGGATGATTTTATCTTCATACTATGTCTCTAACGCTGACTAGTTTTTGACAAAAAAACATTGCCTCCTCCTATAATGTACACAATAGTTTATTGGAAAGGACCATTCCACTGGTGTGGGCCCTACAAATCCCTTCATATACTTATTTAAGTGCTACTCTAGACTCTGTCAGAGCTAAACAATGAAGTAGAGTTTCATCATATCCTCTAGAATAGAGTGTGGTATTGAGTATGGTATAACTAGAGGTAGCATGAATGAAAGATTTTCATTTGTTATGAAAAAGGTTAGAAGGGATAATATGATCGTGAATATAAGCATATATATCAAAGTACCAAGACAAGATGGGACCAATAATAAAACATACCATTTTAGATTCATAACACTTGAGATGACCTTAAGAGATGTTCAATAAGGAACTGGTAATCTAGATCATAATCTATAATTACTATTAGTGAACCACATGTCTAACTATAATCTTAATAATTTGTCCTATATCTCTTACAACCTCAATAGGGAGGTCATATTAAGAGTATACTATGATAAACCTATCTACATGAGCATTTTACTTGGCATGGATTGTATATTTAAATATTCAAATATTTCAATGATATCCTAGAATATATGTGTATGAAATGGTAATTTCATTAGATATATAAATTTATTCTTAGCTCAGATAAGATAAATCCTAATTACACTTCTGATTGAGGATATATTTGATAATCAGGGTCATGACCAAGATGGATCTGCTAGACCTAGCTAAGGGAACTCTTACCATAATAACTTCACTAAGTAGGGTCAAAAAGCCTCTAATAAAGAAAAACTATACAATAAACCTAACTATGTCCTATTTTTAATATTCAATAAACTAATAACAAGTAAAGTAAAGTTTACTCTAGTGCTCACCAAAGTATGTGGCACACAGTGGGCATAATAAACACTAAAAGTAAACATACATAGAAGACATATACTCACATCAATGTATATAAAATATTAATGTGTGGTAGATAATTGAAAATATATACCTATCTACTCTTTCAAAGGAGGAATAAAGTTAGTAATAATTACCTTTTAAGACAAACTTTCCAAGCCTCAATCTCTCCCTTGGCCAAGGTGCTTCAAAAGAGGTTATTGTGGTATGTAAGGATGATAAGGATAAATTAGATATAAGTTACACAACCTATCAATGAATCCAAAATACTTCTCCATAAGACAAAATTCATATCTCCAAAGAAATTATGAAACCTTAAGATTGATCCTCAAGTATAATGGTGGTTAAGAAAATGTATAATATATCTTACTTATTCTTCTCTTCTCTTAGAAATGGAAAAATGAATGTGTTTATATAGGTGGATCTAACCAAAACCCTTATGAAAGTTTAGGCTAATAAGGTCAACCTAGTTTACCTAGTATCATAATTGACAAAAACAAACTATGTTATGACTAGGTTGGCTAGGGGATTACTTAGTCCCTAATAAGATTTATCAATAAGTATACAAGGTTGATGTGGCTGACTATGTCATATAAACTATAAAAAAGGTTTTTAGGTTAGGGAAAGGGATAATGAAGGTGGTAAAAAACTAGAGGAGGGTAAAAAATAGGATTAAAAGTTTATGGGAATGGTTTTAGGAGACAAGTGTGCATATAAGAAGTGGTAAAAAGGGACAACAATCTTGTAAAGCACCAATAGTCTTCCCACCCCTTTCCTGGTATACCCCTTAGGGCATGCATTAAAATAGATTAAGACTCAATGGATTCCTTCAAGATAGAGATAATTAGTAATTGATAAAGTTTTAAAATAGTATATGTATACATATTCCCCACTCGAAGCTCATCACGTGTCATGTAGGTGAAACATGGGATGGTGATTTAGGAAAAGAACATAGTGATAAAAAATGTTGAAGATAAATAAAATGTTGTAAGGAGAAAATAAGATAAATGAAAGGATGTAATTGAAAAACACATACATTTACTTACCTTAGTACTATAGATAAATAAGGAAAGGTGAGAAATGTGAAGGTGTCCAATGTGATAAATATTAGGCAAACTCATAGAGATTAGCACAAAAGATTAAAAAATCATTTTTTTTCAAGATGTAGATATAATAGTTGAAAATATTCTCTATTATGTCAGGATTTCATAACATCTTATGTCTTGGAAAATGAGTTAGTAGAGACAAAGATATGATCAAAATAAGAAACCTAATGGTAAATATTTGAAATGTAAATAATTTTGAAATAGTAAATATAAATAGGGTGAAAAAGAATTCATTTGGTATTATTTATTATTCTGAGAAAAATAGAGCTCTGATAGACCTATTGAGAAACTAAAGATACAAGATGGTGAGGAGATGACAGTTGAGATGACAAAGATGCATAGTGGCCATAACAAGTGCAACATAAACAAGAAACTAAAAATTTCAAATTTTGGAGTAGTTTTATTTGAAATTGAGTGATTTATATAATTTGGATGATTAAGCAAAATGTATACACCAAAGTTAACATTAAGAAACTTGTAGGGGTACTAGGGGTCAAACAAGGTATTGGGTAGGAAGGAGTTAGACCAATAAATGCCCATAGCATTTATGGTAATTTATCAAAAAGTCATCAGAGTGGATGAACAAGGTTGACTAGGTTGACTTAGTTGGCATAAGACAAGAGAAACTAGTGGGATGACTTAGTAGTAAGTGGCCAACTTAGTATTATAGAGGATGAAAGGGGATGACTTAGTTTTTAATAGATCAATCCTGTATAAAATGAGGAAACTAAACCAAATCATATTAATTTTGTTAAATCTGTAAGAATGTATTTAATTATGAATGTCATAGAGGTTTAATACATCCTTTGTGTTTTGATATTTTTTAGAGGCACTATATATTTTGGCAAAATGATGGATATCTCATGGTTACCTAATTTTTTGGAGTGGTTAATATATGTGGTTAGAGAGAGAGAGAGAGAGAGAGAGAGAGAGAGAGAGAGAGAGAGAGAGAGAGAGAGAGAGAGAGAGAGAGAGAGAGAGAGAGAGAGAGAGAGAGAGAGAGGTTTCATTAGGCCTGGGATGTATCATGGAGATTAGACACATCCCACTAACTGGTGATCTTGTTATCATGTTCTTTAGATCATGAGAATGGTTGAATAACACTTTACAATGGGTGGTGGATTGGGATACCATATAGGTAGGTATCACACTATAGGATGTCCATGCATTACTTGGAATACCTATAGAAGGGACACGAGTGATCATAGGGACACTAGATGATCTAGAGGAGGTAGGAAAAAAACTCAAATAAAATCTATCCATGGCTGAGGGTGAGCTTATTTGTTGTACATATTTCACATATTCTAGATATATTTAAGGCTATGATTGGAATTGTGATAACATGAGTGTTGCATCATAAGTTAGATGGTAAGGTACCATTGTACATGATAGAATTATGCCAATCCATTTTTGATTAGGGGTTGCTATATGATTTTGGGTCTATCATCTAGGTCCAACTCATACATGATATGTATGCGATGATATCTAGAAGGAGGAAGACAATGGGATTGGTTGTGTTGTTGAGTGCATGGACATATGAGAGGTTCTTGATGCATTGGCTAGTTGGATTACACCATATGATTAATGATAGGTTACATCAAGTTTATAAATGGAGAGAGGACCAAGTACTGTGGGTCATGCCCCACATGCCAGTGTTGTATGTAGTCACACAAGTAGAGATCATGTGGAAAACCTATCTACATAATTATACAAGTTGGCCCTATTGGGTGACCATGGTGCTAAGGCTAGCTCAAGTGTAGATCATGGGTCATTATATCTAGTGGGTAAAGCCATAACTAGTGGCACACTTGTTATGATAGTTTGGACTCCCACACTTAATATATATTATAATAGTGTCTATATTTTGGGTATGACATTTGTAAGAGATGAGGGGGAAAGAACAAGGACAAGGAGATTAGGCTATGGCATGTGAGAACATGGATTGGTTGAGTATGATAACTAGTATCCAGATGAGGAGATGGCATGAATGTAGATGTATGGGTGAAGTAGGTACCACAATAAGCACAATAATAAAAGGAATAATAACCACCTTGGGTAAAAAAATGATAGAGATACCATAAAAATAATTAATCACAAATGAGAGTGGTCACATAGGATGATCTAATAGTCTACCCAAGATAGAGCTAGTCGATAGAGGCACCACTATGGAGAGGACCATGGCATGCAAGGGTGGTGACTCTGGGTTTTGAATTGATAGGGAGATGACCCACAAATGAGGTACTCAAGGGATAGGATGATTGAAATACCATGCTCAATAGATGAGTAGATGTGGAGATATTGGCTAGTGACATTGGGAAATGTAATAAATGTTGTAATTTTTATTATTTAAGATATAATACAAGTTGTATATGATTGTAGATATATAGAGTTTGAGATGTATATGTGATTTGATATCTATCTAGGTTTTGGTTTTACAGATCCTATAAAAGAGGATACCAAGTAAGGATCCCTAGTCATGAAATCACACCATGACATTATGGATGTTGTTTTGGCACAATATGACCCCACCACGCTATAGTATCCTATGGTACCATTTGCCCCAACTCAGGTAGGCTAGTTTAGACTAGTGGAGGAAGTTATGAGGTAGTTATAGACATATATGAAAATAATGAATCAACTAGTATGGGTGGGATTATAAGAGTCATGTTATAATTATATACCAATGGGGGGGTGAATTAGTTTCTTAAATAATGTCTTTTAAATTCTATTCATCATTCCAAGAAGCATTCATTCACATAAAGATCAATGCATAAACAACCACACAAACATATCACAAGAGAACACAAGAAATATGTGGAAAACCTTCTTGGGGGATAAAACCCAATAAAATATGAACATGTAATATATTATTATAATTTAAATATCCAAATATTAGTGAATCAGCAACTTCACAAGGAGCTCTAACCCCTACCTAGTTAAGCACCCACTCAACTAATCTTCTACAAGCTCTATCTTGCAATGAGGATCCAAACCCTTAGGTAAATTTAGCACCAAATAATTCACCTATTATATTTTATAATATTAAAAACAAATATTTATAATGTTAAACTGATGATTACCTCCTTTTTTCACTCTTTACCCTTTAATCTCACTCAACCAACCTTCTAGGCTTTCTTGCTCAACATGGTAATTCTAGGTTCATTAGGTCCATTGAAGTGGTAATCCACCTAAAAAAAATGTTAGATAAAAAAAATTTATCCTCTTATCCCTTTTATGTTCCTAAATTACCTACTTATTCTTCTCCAAGATATCTTCTTCTTCACTTAAGTCCACACTCTTCTCACTTGCTCAAATAGGCCAATTAGGCCTTACTTTTATACTCAACTCTTGGTCTCACCCATATTTTCAGCCAATATCATTTACATACTTGATTTATAATTTAAGTGTGTCATAATACACGTTTAAAATAATAAAAAATCACTCATTTTGTTAGACATTACCTTATTAGCCCCAAACTTCAATTAGGCCTTAATGAGACCTAAAGTAATTTAGGCCTATCCATGCACACATTATAACTTGGACCTCTTAGATAATATTATTATATTATAATTATTTAAAAACATAAAATATACCTATAATATACCTTTTATAACATTAAATTAGCTCCACACTACCTGTAATTTCAAATCACCACTTGAACTAAGCTATTAGGCCTACTTGTTATTAGGCCTTATCACTGCTTGAAAGCCTATCTCATAAAACTGAAGCATATAGTTAATTTTATTAAAAAAACTCAAAAAACACATTAATATATAATTTATTAATTTATAAACCTATCCGTTTCCATAATAAATCACCACGTAGGCCAATAGGCCTCAAACAAACTCTTGCAATATGAACACTCACAACAGTCAAACATAGTTTAAGTACAGTCAAGAACTCTTGACTCTCAAATAATTAATAGGGAAAAATAAATATTATAAAATAATTATAATAAATTTTTTATACCTAATTAATATCTTAAAACTCATTTTATTCTTCAACTCAGGCTAGAGGACCTCCAACTTATCACTCCCAAATGACTACTCAAATTGCCTGAGTGCTCCAAAAACATAGTTAAGGAGAAATTTTTCATTCTCAATTGAAATGACACATTAAATATATATAAATATAATTAATATTTTATATTATTATTATATATCACCACAAAATGTATATATATCAAAAAATTTAGGCAATCATTGCTCTTATTGACCAATCTCTCAGGTTACTCTCTTATTATCTTAACACAACTGGACAAGCCATTTGGGATTTGATATATCAACAACTTCACATATATATCCATATTTAATAAATAATTATTATTTTAAATTAATTATAAAAAACATAAAAAATTACATTGTATTTATTGACTCATTTTCATAGTATCTCATACACTTTACTTCATTTGGTAGTCTCAGAACAGTCAAACTACCTTAATGCATAGTCGTGGTGAACATGACTTATAACACCAGTAGGATCACAATATTTAAATTTAAATGAATTAAATTGATCCTTTAATATAATAATATCAAATAAATAATAATAATAATAGAGGTTAAATGTTAAATATAGAAAAAATAGATCACATTTTGAATGTTATTCTTTCACTATCTATCTCCACTCATATAAGCCATCTTGATAACACTATTTAAACCATTTTAAATAAATTAAAAATAATATAATAAAAATGGATAGGATTAATATATATTTAAAAATTACCCCAATAAATTTTATTCATCCCTAATCACCTGAAACTCATCCCTAAACCCTTTCTCACTGTGACTAGCTTTTTCTCACTATTTTCACTCTTAGCCAGTTTAGTGATAGGTCATATTCCATGACCAAAATAGTTAAAAAATAATATTTAAATTTATAAAAAACCAAAATGTACATAAATAATTAGTCTTAGCCATAAACATCCATCAAATTTCATGCTTTGACTTGGTCAACCTTGATTATAACATAAAATTCTTTAGAAACAAGGGTTTTTATGTAGGTTCTACTCACTACCTTGAAACACCACTACCACCCAGATATGATTGAAGGATACCTCTAAAAAATAAATAAAAATAAAAATTGATCAATAAAATCATTCTGGTCACTTTCCAACAAGTTTTCTCCAATCGGGCCACTATAAGGGTTTTAGACCAGTTAACCTCCTTAACGATTGTTCATACAACTTTCTCCTCAAATTAAAAACTAGTTCTTTTAAATCCTTCAAAGGACCCTTTGTCATATATCCTAAAATTTTTAGGACACCATGAAAAGTTTATAGTTCTAATGAGCATATAAACTTCCTTTTTCAGCTCTCATCTCTTCATTTTGCATGTAAAGGAGACCTTAAAACATGATTTATTGTCTTATCCTTCAATAAATGATCTGATAATTCATCAATATCCTTGAAAAAAAATTTAAAACCTTGATCCATGCTCTTATTTTCTTTATCCCATTGATCATTTTGACCTCTCATTAGATCTCACTAGGTCTCTTTGCACACTAAGCTCAGGACTGCTAGTTACATTTTGATCTTTGAACACACTTGAAAACTTATTTTTATGATCTCAACACATCATACACATATAAATTACACTCATAAAATTCTCACACATTTTCAATCTTGTTGATACAGGTCTCACACTTCTCTTCTCAACACACTACTAGCCCTATTCCATCATTTTAGGTTTTTCATGGAAGGACTAAGACTCAATACATGACATTAAATTTTTATTTTCATTATACATATGTGTGTACATTGTCCAAAATCCTCTCATATTCTCTACCCTTGATTACTCACCTTCAAGATCATATATCTCTCTATCAAAAATTCTATGCTTCTACAAGTTGTGACCATGCTCAAGGAATTAGACCATTAACCAGACCTACTATGTTATTGAGACTTTATTGCTACTGTATATTCAATATCATGTCATACTATGCTTAAAATAATTTCACATACCACTAAAAATTCTCAAATCACTCACTATATCAAACTTTACTATGCATGCATTTTTGAACACTCAATATCTCATACTTCCTTTGACATCAATGATAGTACATAGACACATGACATCAATAATAACTTGTAATAATCTCCCCCTTTATCATTGATGGAAAAAAAATATACCATTGTAGACCATTCTAATTTATCCTCAAGATGGATCTCCCCATCAAGTATTTGTCCCCCTTTGACATTAATGACAAAGGTTATATACTCTTCTCACAGTGTCATCTACACACAGTCCATTGATCTTAGGACCTAATCATTTCATTGAGATTATCAATATCCCCTTTTCTCCATGTATAATTCTCTTAAATATTTTCAATCCATTTAATTTAGATACCCCTAACTCGATGATCCACCTTATTATAGATCCATAGTCTTCAAAATAGACTCCTCAAGACATTAGAGCTTCACTCTGCTCATGGCACATTCTATAGATCAACTCAATAAACTAGGTCTGCATAAAAATTTAATAGCATTTTTCCTATAAGAACAATATGATTTCTCCACTTGATAATAATATTCATCTGGTATAATGTATCAATAAACTTATCTTCATTCATTAATCATGACTCAAATCATTGCAAGGTACCTTCTTGATTATCATACAATCATACTAGGTCTTGCAAAAATACCTAATATCTATCATTCCAGAGATCTTCCTATTCATCCTTATTATCTTATTAAGAAATGTATTCCATGTTAATTATATTGAAACCCTTGTTAATTATTAGCTAGATTTACCAAACAACTTTTGAGATTCACCTTCATTGGTTTTCCTTATTAACTATATCCTACATAAGGTCTACATTGTTTAAATAACATATTCATGTCATGATTAAATAATTATCATCTAAGTTTGTTTATTTATTTTAGGGCTCAAAAAAATTGTAATCATACTATTAGAATCAACATCTGATCATGGATCATATGATCACTTCTTTATACCTTTAAAGACATTGGTCTTATAGACTAATCTTCAATTCTCACATACTTACTTAAGAGATATGAGTTATCTCCATAACTTCATGTTAAAATTGGATCATATCAATATAAAAATGTATATCTATTAAAAGTACAACATTCCTTGATTAAAGGCATTGACACTGATGATCAATATATTAGCTCTACACTAAGATCTCTTTTACACAACTCAAAATATTGGTCATCTTCAGATTACTATTATGGCACTTTGAAAGTTTTCATTATGTTTCCTCTATGACCTTATGATGTCACCAAAACATCAAAACCATGTCTCATTAGATAACTCAATCATGTATTTTATCTACACATAGTTAAATCCATGTTTTAATCATCTTGAGATAACTATCTTCTATTTTAAATAACATTGGTCTTGAAGACCAATCTATGACTTATGTGCATTCCTAGAACTCATGATAAATTAAATAATATGTATATATTTCAAATCATCATGGATTTAACTAGATCATAACAAATTCTACAAGGTAATTTTATAGATAGGTTTGTGAAACCTCATTCTTTGTTGTAGACTTTTATCAAATAGTCATGATAAAGACTATTAAGTAACTTTGTGTTCATAATTTATCAAACTTAGTCAAGTTTCTTATACAATGTTCACATGTATTTTATGGTCCTAATTCCACTTTAACACTCACCAAGATCAATTGACTTATCATGATAATGACTCAAAAACTAACAATCCTAAAGTCATATTACACTCATTGGCTTCTCAACAATATGTTCACTTATAATTCAAAATATCTCTTTCATTGTCTCTTAATAACTTAATACATTATGAAGTATGAACAAGACCTCAAATAGGTATTAACAACATACTTAGACTTATAATCAAACCACTGCTTATCTAGGATAATTTCAAAGAATTAACTAAATTTCTCTAGCTTGATGACCAACTCATCTTTCACTTTTAGATGATATAGATAACTTCATAACATATTATATCAAGGCCAAAAAATGATTCTTAAAACCTTAATTTTTATTGAACACCTAAACCAAGCAACATCTTCCTTTTACCATGCTAGTTGACCAAGTAGACCACCTTGGAAAGCCTTGACCTATACCTTTCTCTTAATATGTCTTCAGAGTCCTTCTAGATTATCAATCTTGGGTTTTATCTTTGAATTATATTAAATATAGCCCTTATGATATAAAAAATGGTGCCTTTGACATTCTTTCAACTCTTTAGACAACTCTGCAAGTACCATCACTAGAAATAGGATGAACTTTGTACTCATCATAATTTATGCTACTTAGGATCACAGGTAGGCTATCAAGCCTCCTCAAAATGTCTAGAGATAATAAACATTATTGGAATTATCTATTGAGAGGGTGTGGGTTAATCAATTGCTTAACAATGTTTATTCAATTCCATTCATCATTCCAAGAAGCATTCATTCACATAAAGATCAATGCACAAATAACCACACAAGCATATCATAATAGAAAACAAGAGATATGTGGGAAATCCTCTTGTGGGATAAAAACTAATAAAAAATTCATATGGACTAAAACCCTATAATTTCAAGATTGAAATTTTTATGAATCACCAACTTCACAAGGAGCTCCAACCCCTACCTAGTTAAGCACCCACTCAACTAGTCTTCTACAAGATATATCTTAAAAGGAAGATACAACCCCCTAGGTAAATTTAAAACAAACTAAGTCACCTATTATATCTGATAATATTAATAACACTTTTTTCTAATCTTAACCTAATGATGATGTCCTTTATTTTCACTCTTTACCCTTCAATCTCATTCAACCAACCTTCTAGGCTTACTCGCTCAACATGCCTCTTATAAGGCTCATTAGGTCCATTGAATTGGTCATAAACATATAATAAATATTTTATATAAAATTCATGATCCTCTTCTCCCTTTGACAGTCCTCAATGACCTACTTTTTCCCTTCCAAGAGCTCTTCTTCTTCTCTTAAGTCCACACTCTTCTAACTTGGTCAAATAGGCCAATTAGGCCTTGCTTTTATACTCTACTCTTGGTATCACCCATATTTTTCATAAAATATAATTAAAATAATTTATTTATAATTTACATAAGTCCTCATACACGTTTTAAATAATAAAAAATCACTCATTTTGTCATCCATTACCTTATTATCCCCAAACTTCAATTAGGCCTTAATGAAACCTAACGTAATTTAGGCCTATTCATGCACACATTAACACTTGGACACATTGGATCACCTTGATTATATTATAAAACTTGAAAAACATAAAATTTACCTCAAATAAACCATTTATAACATTCACTTAGGTCTGCACTACCTATATGTTGAAATCACCACTTGAACCAAGCTAGTAGGCCTTGTTACTGCCTAAAAGTTTGTCTCATAGAAATGAATCATAAAGTAAATTTTATAAAATAAATCACTAAAAAAAATTAATAAATAATTCATGAATTAAATAAACTCTCAATTTACATTATACATCACCACATAGGCAAATAAGCCTCAAAATCTCTTACAAGATGACCACTCAGAATGGTCAAACATATTCAAAGTAAAGTCAAGAAATATTGACTCTCCAAGATTGAATAATTACAAATAAAGATTATAAAATCATTATAATTAACATTTTATACCTTATTAACATATTAAAACTCATTTTATTCTTTAACTCAAGTCAAGGGACCTCCAACTCATCATTCCTAAACGACTACTCAAATTACCTGAGTGCTCTAGAAACACGGTCATGGAGAACTTTATCATTAAAAATTGAAAGGAAACATTAATGATATATAAATTTAATTAATATTTTATATGAGTCTTATATATCACTACCAAATGGATAGATATCAAACTCTAGAGGTAATCATTAGTCTTACAAACCAATCTCTCAGGGTACTTTCTTATTGTCTTAACACAACTAGACAAGCCATTTTGGATTTGATATATCAAACACTTAACCTATATATAAATAGTTAATAAATAATTATGATGTAATTACTCTTTTTCATAGTATCTCACACACTTCACTTTACTTGGTAGTCTTAGAATAGTCAAACTGCCTTAAGACATAGTCATGATGAACATGACTTCTAACACCTTAGGATTATAATCATAAAATTTCAATGCATTTAGGTGATCCTTAAACATCATAATATAAAATATAAACAAAAAATCATATATTTAAAATTTTAAATATATAAAAAAATAGATCACATTTTGAACCTTATTCTTTCATTGTCCATCTGCACTCAGATAAGCCATCTTGAGAGCATTATTTACACAATTTCAAATGAATTAAAAATAATATAATATAATATTTAACTGAGGTATAGGTATGTAAAAATTAACTAAATAAAATTTATTCATCTTAAATTACCTTAAACTCATCCCTAAACCCTTTCTCACTGTGACTAGCTTTTTCTCACTATTTTCATTATTAGCTAGTTTAGCGATAGGTCATCTTCCATGAAAAAATAGTTGACACAAAATATTTAACTTTCAAAAAAACACCATGGAAATAAATAATGAGTATTTTACCTTCAACATCCATCAAATTACATGCTTTGACTATGTCAACCATGCTTATAACATCAAAAAAAATTAGAAATAAGGGTTTTCCTATAGGTTCTACTCACTACCCCTGACACACCACTACCAATTGGATATGTTTTAAGGATACCTATACAATATATAAGAATAAAAATTTATAAACCAAACCATTCTTATCAATTTCTTACAGTTTTTATCCAATTAGGTCACTATAAGGGTTTTGAGAGGGTTTTAGACTAGTTAACCTCCTTCATAATTGTTCATATAACTTTGCCCCTCAAATGCCAAAATAATTATTATAAATCCTTATTATGACCCTTAATAATCTTTACCAAAATTATTAAGACACCATGTAAAGTTTACACATGCCAATGAGCATCTAAACTTCCTTCTTTAAGTCTCATATCTTCATTTTGGATGCACAAGAGACCTCAGAATGTGATTTATTATCTTTAATTAAATACATGAACTCGAACTAAATTAACATGCTTGAAACAATATTTCAGACCTTGATCCATGATCTCATGTTATTTCTCCCCTTCAAAACTCATTTTGAACTCTCATTAAACCTCACTAGGTCTCTTTTCACACTAGGCTTAGGATTGCTAGTTACATTTTGATCTTTGAACACACTTGAAAACTTATTATTATAATCTCAATAAATCATCCACATATCAAATGAACTCATACAATGCTCACACATTATAAACATTATTCATACATGTATTACACTTCTCTTCTCAACATGCTACTAGGCATGCTCCATCATTTTAGGTTTTTCATGCAAGGACTGAGCCTCAATACTTGACCTAGAAAGATAATTTTCATTATACACATGTTTACACATTTTCAAACATCCTCTCATATGCTCTAACCTTGATTACTCACCTTTAAGCTCATGCATATCTATATCAACAACACTATGCTTCTACAAGCTATGTCCATGCTCAAGGAATTAGACCATCAACCAAACCTACTATATTATTGATATTTTTTGATAAAATATATGCATTATCATGTCATACTATGATTTTAACTAATGTCACATACTAATCATAAGTCTCAGCTCACTCTCTTTATCAGATTTCACTATGTATGCCTTCTTGAACACTCAAGATCTCATACTTCCTTTGACATCAATGATAGTGCAAAGACACATGAAATCAATGACAAATTGAAAAAAATAATAGGCCCATTAGGCCATATATTAGGAGAGAGCTGCATATATAGATACCATGATTTAGTTAGGATAAATACAGGCCTAGGTAATTAACCTATAAGGATAGGTAGTAGGATTAAAATCTTAGACTACCTCATTACAACATACTATGCAAATGGGATGGTCTAAGACATATATGTCAAATGTGGATATGCCATGAGATAGCCATGATAGAGCCCATACATAGATCTAAATCTATGTGTGTTTGAATTTTGTATAAAAGTACATGATATATAAATATATGTTATTTTGACAGTTAGATTTTGATCTCATGGGCTATATTTTGGTTATAGTTTTTGATGCATGGATATATTTATTTCTAGAAAATTTATTTTACTTTTTATGTATATGTTATGGTAAATATATGTGGGGTGTTTTATTTTCTAGAATTATGTAGTACACATGCATGGTTAAAAATAAATATGCAAGAAGGAGTTGGAAAAGTATAATTAATAAAAAACAAATACAATGCATACTATATCATGATTATAAATGTGTAATAACAAAATATGACTAAGTATAATAAACCAAAAAGTTGTAAACAAGATGTCAAATTTATTTTTACACCATGAAAAATATTGGCACCAAATTAAAACAAGATCACACTAGATGATGTTAGGAAGTCTGAAAGTAATGTAATAAAATGGAAATCATATGAAAGACCAATGGTAGAAAAATAAATAAATTAAGTCAATTATTTTTACTAAATAACATTGGGAAGTATAAAAGATAAACAAAATTTAAAAAAATGATCTTAAATTAATCACACTAATTCAAGTTGGGAAGTAGGGAAAACTTAAAAAAAATGGTTGGATTCTTACATGCAATCATAAAATAATAAGATAAAAGTCAAATATTAATGAGGTAAGCATAAAAAAATTTAAATCAAGATTGGAATCATGACAATTATGTGTAACTCATAATCAATCTATCTCAAATTTGACATATGTAATTTCGTTATGACTTAGAAATTGGAAAATTTTGTGAGGAAGGCCAAGTCCTATCCATGGTCTTACAATAAAAATCATAAAAAGAACACCAATGAGGTGTAAATAATGTTAAAAGGGTAAAATATGGTAAAAGGGGATGTTTATGATAGTAATGTGAATTTTTTTTAATTTTTGTGGAATGCCTGGTCCTTTCTAAGGTCTTACAGTCCAACTCACAACTAGAATCCCTAGGAGGAGTGATCAGTGAACAAAAAAAAAATTATCAAGGGAAAATATTAGGGTTATAGGGAATGAAAAATGGATTGTAATAATAATAAAATAGGAATATAATGAGGATACCTTAAGAAAAATGAGGCACACTAAGGACATATAAAGACACTAAGTGACTAGTGATCATTAATATACAAAGGATACATGTTCACTATAGGCACAAAACTACGTAGGCAAATAAGTGTGGTATTAAAATCAACTAATATTGGTTGTTTTGATTAATAAAACTATAATGATCCTACCTTCCTATGACATTTTAATCATTTCATAGTACCCCATGTTCTTTGTTCATTAGGACCCCTTACAGAGCTAATGGTCTACTATGAAGATTATGTACTTGTGTTAGAAAGTAGGTAGCACTAAAAGATTTTTTTATTATCCTTTTCAAATTTAATATCCTATAATACCCTAATGGACCTTGAATATATCATGAATCTACCTTTGGAGTTTGATATTTGATTATAAAAAAGTGAAGTGCTTAGAATCATGTCTTCTAGTGTGATCTGACTTTTGAAAAATTTTAATGTTGCTTTTTAGATCATTAACATTTGTTAAATGATTTGGATTTTGAGTTTTTATGGATTTTAATATTCCTCCACCATATGGAATTATAATGAAAAATCGTGAGAGATAAAGTGATGCACATGAATGAGATTTAGAGAGGCACAAAACTATGTAGGCAAATAAGTGTGGTATTAAAATCAACTAATATTGGTTGTTTTGAATAATAAAATTAAAATGGGCCTACCTTCCTATGAAATTTTAATCATTTCATATTACCCCATGTTCTTTTTTCATTAGGAACCCTTACAAAGCTATTGGTCTACTATGAATATTATGTACTTGTGTTAAAAAGTAGGTAGCACTAAAAGATTTTTTTTATTATCCTTTTCAAATTTAATATCCTATCATACCCCAATGGACCTTGAATATATAATGAATATACCTTTGGAGTTCGATATTTGATTATAAAAAAGTGAAGTGCTTAGAATCATGTCTTTTAGTGTGATCTGACTTTTGAAAATTTTTAATGTTGCTTTTTAGATCATTAACATTTGTTAAATGATTTGGATTTTGAGTTTTTATGGATTTTAATATTCCTCCACCATATGGAATTATAATGAAAAATCATGAGAGATAAAGTGATACACATGAATGAGATTTATTATTGGACTAAAGGAAGCTAAGTATCCAAAGACATGATTGGCTAGAACACTTAGGCTAAAACTATGAAACAACATGTTATCTCAAGTATCAACCATGTGTATGATTAGTTTGGAAAATTAAAGTAGGGGAATAAGGGGAGATACAAGCTAGACCAGTAAGACGATAGTATAATGTGATGAATTGTTTTCTAATTGATCACATGGTAAATAAGGAATTATTAAAGGGATCAAGGTTTGTATAACCAAGTCAAAATTATATGTGTTTATAGAGATAAGATAACAAGAAGTCATGAAAAGAAAATGAGATAGCCATAAAAATATAAATCATAGGGAATAACTATGTAATCATGAAAAAAAATCCATAAGATAACATAAATAGGATAATGACATCACAATCAACACGTAATGTGAAACATAAGTCATCATGTAAGATGAATAATAATTTGACATAATGTCAAATTATATAAGATAAATAAATGTAAATTTGGATCTCATGTCCAATCCAAAATGAAGAAATAAATAAAATAAAACCATGCTTGTGTTCATAAATACTAGTATATTTGTCCACATATATTATCTATAACATCTAATAAGTCTCTATGAAGCTAAACTTAGACTACAACCAAAGTCTCATCAATCTTCAAGGAAAGTTAAGAAAATACTTCATGTCAAATATCCTCAACAAAAAATTTGGAAATGCCTAAAGGATCATGTAGAGGATGCTCAGTAAAAGGAATGGGAATGGAATTTATGGGATATTAAGGGGTCATTGGTGGGGAATGGGCCATAGGTGAAGAAGTCACTAGTAGATAAGGGAACATAGGTGGAGTCGTTAGTGGAGAAGGGACCATAGGTGGAGGAGGATCCATGGGTGGAGAAAATAAAGGTGGAAAAGGAATAAAAGGTGGAGGGGACATGGGTAAGAATAGGAACCTTCTTGTAAGGGTGACTTATGGGAGGAAGGTAGTAGGCATAACAATGATCATGAGGTGATCTTTGAGATGATTTTGAAGGATGTGGTAATGATTAGTATGATGAGTAGTTCATTGGTGCCAGAGAAATATACCTCTCCATATTTGGTAAGAAATTTAGGTAATGCTTATAGGGGAAGTATAGCCTTATTTGTGGGCTGAGGAGTGGTGGGACATAAAGTATTGATATATTATTGCAACTTATAATAATGCATAAATGAATGATTATCTATGCTATGGAAGAAACATATACACTTGTTATCAAACTTTTTATGTGTACTAATAAAAGGAGTGGAAATAGAATCCAAGGAAGGTTAGTGTAATGAAAAGTCTCTAATCCAATGGTGGATAATTTTTTGAATACCAAAATAGGGATGATCAACCCATTTGGTGGAAAAATGAGGAAGCTACAATAAAGGGGGCAAACCATCACCAAGGGAAGGTGGGGCTAGTAGAGAGACTAGGTGAGGACTGATTGAAGGATAAATAGGGTTAGAAATAGGAAGAGAATCAATTAAAGAGGGAGTAAGAATATTATCTAAACTAGGCTCAACAAAGGGAGGGGTAGGATGCATATAAGGTTGAAGGATAGTCACAATCATCTCAAAGATAAGTTAGCTAGAGGGGTCTTACTATCTAGAAAAATGGTAAGGACCAGTCATAGTATGATCCATAAGCATACTCATATGATGATCTTCATAAATTTGAGGTGTGCATAACATTTCTATCTTATAAACAAGAGGAAAGATGATAAAATTAATAATTATGGATGGAATACTAGAAAAAATGTGGAAAGACTAAAGCAAAGAGAAATGATAATGAATAATTTTATAATCTTGGGCTTGAACAAGACCTCCTAATAATGTATCATCTAAGGTATATCCATCATCATAGTTATGTGTATAAATATCAATAACATAGGTAGGTATTACCTTGTCATCTAATGTTTTGTGATGAATGGATTTGTTTCACTACATTTTAATCTTATTTTATATTTAAAAAGAGAGAGAAATAGAAAAGAGAGTTAGGGATAAGTGATTAAAACCTAAATAAGTGTGCATCATTAAAAACTATGTAGATTCCCCTCTTTAGTTGTGGAAGAAGACACATGTAGATAAGAAAACACTACATAAAATAGTTATTAGTGTGTGGACTGCCAAGCTACGTGCTTATTTTAGGAAGTATGAAACTCCCTTGGGATGATAGTCTACTATTTTAGAACAAATTTTAAAATAAATGCATGTAAAGAGAGTAGAGAGAGAGACAGAGAGAATTAGAGTTATATCTACCATGTTACAAGTCTGAGTGTAGCAAAAAATAATATAGTGTAGGCTAATAAGTTAGGTCTATATTTTGGGAAGGTTGTTAGGTGATTTTGAGGTTACTAATTCAAAAACATAGTAATCGATGTCAGTTAAAAGACTGATGTTGGTTAGTTTTTTTATGTCAATTTGGGGTCACTGATGTTGATTTGGCATCATCGATGTTGGTCTAGGGTTGTCGATGTTGGTTACGGTAGTAGTATTAGAATGAGTTAGAAAAGGCTTTTCTAGGAGGCAAAATGGGAGTATGGTTAGGTTGTGAGGTCGAGAAGAGTTTTAAGGAGGTGGGTAAGACTCAGGTGAGTCTAGATAGAGGGTTGGTAAGATGGGATAGAGAAAATTAGGTGGGGAGCTTTACAAATCCTCCATATAAGGAGTTAAGGTTCTTGAAATAATAAATAATATAATGTAAAACAATTATAAAATTGCTATTTAAAGACTTACAAAATACCAAGATATACTTAGCTGGTAAAATTGGTGAATTGTGCCTACTAGATAGATGAATATAATGAGGCATGGTGAACTAATGGGTGAACATACAAGACAAGTATGTATTGTTTGTCCTCAAGATTTCAAGCTATATGTAGGGTATCAATTATTGATCTAGATCAATTTGTGTAGAGTAACAATAAGCCTGAATGTCAAAAGTGAATGTAGGAAACTCTGATTGCCAAAATCTTATGTGTGTATTCTTGATTTTTGTGACCCAAATACCAACTTAGAATTTTTATTAACCAATGTTAGTAATCCCATCGACATCGACCAAGTATTTACTGATGCTGGTAGCATGTGAATAGGTAAAAGGGCTATTTTTAGCCTATTTTTTGTTTTTTCTCTTGCCAAGTGTGGTGTTTATTATAAAATGGTAAAAATGTGAGGCTATGAAGAATGTAATTAGTTAGGAATTTATATTAGGGGTGAGAACAAGTCATAGATAGTTAATATTAAGAGACTGAGTCTCAAAGTGACTCAGAGGGTAATAATTAGTCTTAGGATGAGGTGGCCAGGTGAGGTGGTATAAGTGGGGTTTTTAATTAGCTTAATTAAATATTTTAACATAAAAAACATGGGTTGGGAAGGTTAATTATTAAAATGGGTTCAAGGGGGGCTTCAACATAGGGAGTCACACAAGTGTATGATGTAATTTTGGTGTCTACATTTGCTCCTTTTTATCTTGTAACTTGTATTGTCAAGTTATGAGACAAAAATAGGAGTTGGATGCTCCAAGTACGGGATGAGATATTTCCCCCTCAAAATGGTAACCAATGGAGGAGAATATGAAATTGGGTACCAGTTTGATAGGCAGTTAATGGATGGATGGATGTTGAGTATGAATGTGGGAAGATCATTACTTACACAGATAGTATTAGTTATAGTCAACACAATCAAGAATGGGTAAAGGTGAGGAGGACTTAGATTAAAATAACTAGACCATAGCTTGTTAGTGATAGCTAATGGGGTTAAAATGATCAAAGTTGTAGCTCTAATGGTCCATGTGCTCTAGGTATCTGAGGTAAGAAGTGCTCCTAGAAAACAAAATAAGCTATAGGGGATGGAACTAGCAAGGTCACGATCCAAAAACACTTGATATACATGTGTGAGTATAATAGCCAACTATAGCATGGTAGCATAAGTGGGCAAAATGAGCAAGGTAAGCTTTACTCAAAAAGGGTCATTGGTCAAGGAGATATTTTTGATCTTTGGTTAGAGTCATCACAGGTGGAAATTTAAGTGATTTCTAAGGTTAGTTATCATGGGTGGGAAGATATACATGATCTCTAAGTGGCCCCATAAGGAGTCCATGTGAACCAATAAAGGCATGTAATTAGAGTGATTTTCAAAGGGTGGTATTTGGGGTTAAAAACCCTAATTTTAAGGTGGTCAACATCGATTAGGTCACTAATGTCAGTAGGAAATATATTAACATCAGTCAGGTCACTGATGGTGGTAGGAAATATGCTAACATCAATAGCCTAAGGCAAGATTGCCAACATCAATGGGTGACCAATCCTAACAAAAATGGGTTTAGTGTCCCACCAAAATTCATTTGTGACATTGGATTAGAGGAAACTAGAGCTCTGAGTGTCGTGCTACTTAAAACCATTTAGAGCTTATCCTATTATGGTGAGGTGGTGAGAGGTGATTAGTTATGAAGAGTGTGTGTGAGTGAGGGTGTGATTTTAGTGCTTGGTGGGCCATGGTTTGATCGAGGGAGCATTGGTGTGGATAGAGATGGTAGAGGGATGAGGGGACCTAGCTGGAGGCACTCCATAATAGGTAATAGCCATTCTAGCTTAGAGGAGATGGAGAGATGAGGTAGGATCTTTTTTATTTGCTTGAGTTGGTTATTTTTGTTTAATTTAGGTTTTGATCAAAGTTTTTTATTTAGGTTAATGTGAATGTGTGGAGGGATAGAGGCTAATTAAGGGATTAGTATATGGGGTAAGGGTAAGTTTGGGTGGTTTTGTGGGGGGGGGGGGGTTAGAGGTAGTTTTTAGGGAAAAAACCCTAAATTTGGGTGTAGACTACTTAGCCCTAGGGCTGCACTAGTCATTGACATCAGTTGGGTCTATTGACATCAGTTGACATGATGCTAATGTTGACTAATAATTAGTGTCGATGTTGGCATATAAGACTGATGTCAATCAAAATATAACTAATATCGATCAATAGATAACCTAAAGTGGCATGTTTAGGAGGAATTATGGCTAAGTGTGAATCCTCAATAGAATAGGTGCATTAGTGGATTAACTTAATGATCAAGATAGCCTTAGAAGACCCTATGTCAATTGAGTGCTACCTACATATCCCTGATTAGGGCCTTAAGCCAATGCATTTCTCCCAAAGGTAAGGGAAAAAGGGGTTAGATGCTAGGTAAAATTGTCAAGGTAAGTGGTTAGGAAAAACTAGGTTGAAATAGGCCATAGAACCTAGGGTTTTAAATATAGGCCATTAGGCTTAGGGTGTAAGAAATAGGCCATGGGGCCTAGAGGTTTAGAATAAATCAATTGTCCCAGGGTTTAGAATATAGGCCATGGGGCCTAGAGTTTAAGAATAGGCCAGTTAGCCTAGGGTTTAAGTGGGTGAATGGGCTAGATAGTTAGGTGGGTAGATGGCTGAGCTAGTCTCAGAAGACCCCATGTCAACTGAGGTCTACCTACATATCCCATATTAGGGCCTCAAGATACTATAATTTTACCAAATGGAAAGGGATTAAAAGAGGAATTTTATAATTTAAGGTATGTGGATTGATTGAGTGATTTTATATATGTGGATGTAGGCTAGGAAGGAGTTGACAATATGAGATCGAATACCTACACTGTTGATGAGGATGAGGAGGGATATCACCATAGATTATTTGGAGAACCTGGTAGTTATAGGGTTAAGAGGAGTGAAATGATATCGTAGAGTTATGTGATATGTTAGCTTGATGGTAGCTTTAATAGAGAGGTGGGATCACACCACCAACACCTTCCATATACCTACTAGAGAGTTGATGGTGATGTAGGAGGACATATACAAGATTTTACAATTACCACTCTAGGGTGAGGATATCTTTGCATGTTCAAGGGAGGATCATGATATTCATATGTCCACATTGTTTGGGGAGCATACCAGTGATGTGACCTATCATTTGATGAGTTTTGCATATGAGCCTTTATACATTACTAATGAGGAGTAATACTACCTGATTATATTGATGATGATAATAATTATAGTGTATTCACTACCTAACATAGATGGAAGGATATTACCTATTGTGATGACCAAAGTGTTGGCATAGATGTTTGAGTAGTATATAGTCTTTGCATGGGGACCAACTTTTATTGCATAACTATACAAAGAGTTATGGGGTATGAGGTTATTATGGCAATATAGTCTTTGTGTTTGGCATTTACTTCATTATTGGGCATATGAGCACATTATGGTGACATAGCCAATGGGGATACTAGTCATGCTTTTGACTAGTTTTAAGGTTAGTTTCAGATGATGGAGAGATAGCATGGTACATACATGAGTAGATGACATTGTTCAGGATATTGATTATTATAGGTGGATGATGGATGGATTGATTCCATAATATTTTTTAGAGGCCTTACTTGACATATCTAACATTTAGAGGATAGGCAGAGTAGCTTATAGGTTTATAAAGTATGATATGGGTTAGTGGGAGGTGAGCTAGAGAATTGAAGATGATACCTATGGTCAAGGGTAGGAGATAGTTTGGGTTATTATAGGATGTACCTCCTACTTTTCCTTGATATAGGAGGGATGATATAGAGGCACCAATTCCATTGACATAAGAGATAGATGGGATATATTTTGAGGAACTACCAATAGGCCCAAGTGTGATAGATTTGGGGTGTATAGTGGCTTATCAAGCATGGTGGGTATGTTTGCTCTCTATGATTCTAAGGAGACCATAACCAAATTTATATGGAGTCGAGAGAGAGAGAGAGAGAGAGAGAGAGAGAGAGAGAGAGAGAGAGAGAGAGAGAGAGGAGAGAGAGAGAGAGAGAGAGATAGAGAGAGAGAGAGAGAGAGAGAGAGAGAGAGAGAGAGAGAGAGAGAGAGAGAGAGAGGAGAGAGAGAGAGAGAGATAAAATTTTGTAGGCATGGGATATAATGAAAGCATAGGTTTTGGTCCTATAAGATAGGTGATGATACTTCAAGCCCAACTGATTGTAACATAGACATAGGTTGTGGTTATACAGGGATAGGTGATGACATTATAGGGATAGGTTACTATACTGATAGTAGAGAGAGATGGTTTGAGATCAATAGTGTAGGCTCTCCCCTCCTCTACCATAGGGATAAGTATAGGATCCACTACAAGCATCACCATAGGGTCCTATAGTAGGTTTGATGGGTCCACTATAGACTGTTGCCACTAGTAAGGTACAACATTGCTTTAGATGAGATTACATATTATGAGAGAGACATCAGGTAGTTCTCATAGATTTTGAGATATTCTAGAGCTAGAGAGTAGGAGAGATTGGAGAGATGCACCACAAACCTTCTAGTTCGCATAAACACAAACATATAGAGGGTGGTGATGATACTACTTGATCACCATGACCATAGCCTTGAGTATTTTGAGGACTAGATGTATTGTGATTTTATTTATTATATATATTCTGGCATGTGAGCTTAAGTTGAGATATATATGGTGTGTGTGTGTGTGTGTGTGTGTGTGTGTGTGTGTGTGTGTGAGAGAGAGAGAGAGAGAGAGAGAGAGAGAGAGAGAGAGAGAGAGAGAGAGAGAGAGAGAGAGAGAGAGAGAGAGAGAGAGAGAGAGAGGATACTAATATGATTCATTGATGTATATTCATATTCAATATGTAGATATGGTATTTTGGTGTTGTGAGATGTTAGGATTTTGCGATGATGTTATATTATGTATGGGGTTTATGTGATGTCATTTGTGGTTATGTTAGTGATAGTTAGTGTGTTATTCTAGAATTTCCTTTATTCGTGATGGTACATGCATAGTTGAGAAGTTAGTTTCATTATAACATTTTTCCATATATGTGATGGTATATGCTAAAAATGAGCTATTGGATTTTATAGTTTCTCGATTTATTATTGTTTAGAGAAGCTATGTTGGTTGCATTTCACATGAATTTATATGAAAATAAATTAGTTAGCAAGTGGTTTATTAGTATTATTAGAGTGTGATAATTGAATAATGTATTATCAGTACACCATGATGTGTGTTGATATTATTTAATATCATTTATTTAAATGGATATGAGAGTAACAATATTCTTAAACACATAGCTTTAAGATGTAATAATAGAGATTAGTTGGTACGTGAGAAGTTAAGTGAGTCTTCTTGTGAGATGCTACCTTAAAAGAGAAATCAACATGTGATAGAAAAGAAAGGGACGTGATGATCTTGCATTGGTGAGGAGAATAAAGACCATAATGATCATATGAATAGGCATGGGAGTATGAACCTTATTCATGCATTGAAGTATCAATCATTCATTTGGAAGAGAAATGTCATGATCACCTTGTGTCAAGTGAGTTTAAATTCCCTTGATTGTGAGGAAGTAAGAGGGGAAAAATGTAAAAGTAATTAGGGTGTGTGGGTAGCATAACCTTCTTAGTGGGGATGGTATGCCCCTTTTGTATGTGACTTGAGAGCTACCATAGACTAGTCCATGACTAATTTTTTTCATTTCTTTTTCTTGTGTAGGCTGATCAATGTGGGAAGCCTTCATTGGGATATTGTTGGTGGCTTGAGGTCATGCAAAGCTATTCAATGCAAGAAGCTTCTAAGTCATTATTTCCTTGATAACAAATTTTGACTTAGCCATCCTTCAAGGGAGTGGTATAAATGTTTTTTTTAGCCTTTAATAGCTATCTTTATAGAGAGTAGTCTATTTATAGTACCAATGTGAAGTTACATAGTTTTCCTTCATGGGGGTAGTCTACATTGAGAATCATGACCTGATAGATAATATTTTTTTTATATCCCAATTTTTGTTATTATATATTTTTTACATATGAATTTAGTCATGGATATGATTATAGAGGCTTAGAGGTTTTCCTTTATGAGGGTAGAACCATAACACTTGGAAGGTTAACTAAGTCTGTAGGAACAAAGGTTAAGAGGAAGGTAGGTGAATGTAATAGGGTTACTCAAAGGATGAGCTAAAGCTAGGCATGAAGTGAAACATCAATTGATTAAAAAAAGAATGGTCATAGGTACAAATCATTTAAAGGCTTGAGTTTTGGCTTGCCTTAGAGAGATGATAAGTGATAAGTTCCTAAGCCATAATTATGAGTTATGATGTAGGGTCTAAGCTAATTAGGAGAAAAATTTCCCTATTTGCTTTTCTCCATGTTTGTCACATGTTGATTTTCCTTTAAGATAAGATCTTTGATATTAAAATCTCACTCCTTGAGGTTTTTGTTGTAAGCATGTTTGATATAATCTTGATAGATTTGGAGGTGATTAAGGGCTATTAGATGATGTTCATCGAGTAGCTCAAGTTGGACCAAACATTCTTAGTAAAAGTCATCATTAGTAAGTATGTCTTGTAAAGAGATGTGAAGAGAAGGAATATGGACCTCAAGAGGCAAGATTTCTTCCATTTCATAGACCAGTGAAAAAGGTGTAGCACCTATAGGGGTTTGAATGCTAGTGTGGTAAGCCCATAAGGTGAAGGGAATGTGTGTATGCCAATCCCTACTAGCATCATTGACTACCTTCATGAGGATTTTGGTTAAGATTTTGTTAGAAGATTCTACCTATACATTTTCTTATGGATAGTACAATGATGAGAAGCTTAATTTCATGCCAAAAGCATCATAGAGTTTTTAGATAGTCTTGTTTTGGAAAGATTTTTCATTATCCAAAATAATATTATGGGGGACACCAAAATAGTATATGATGTGATGGTTGATAAAGTAGACAATTTTATTAGCCTTAGTGGAGATGAGAGTAATGGCCTTGACCCACTTGGTGAAATATTCAGTATTAGTAATTAAAGAATGATGCTAGAGAGATGAATAAGGGTTAATATCAGCCGATTAGATCTAATCCCCATTTTGAAAAGAGATAAAAGTATCAAATAAATTATAAGGCATCGTTTGGAGTGTGAAGAAGGTTAGAATTTTGTTGATATTTGACACAACACCAAACATAATTTTGATAGTCTTGGTTGAGTGTCAGGCAATAGTAGCCAAGTCAAAGGATGCATTTAGAAACTAAATTCCCACTAAAATTTCCACCGCAAATCCCATAATGGAATTCCTTAATAGCTAAGGCTATTTTAACATGAGTGAGGCATCTAAAGTGGATACCATCAAAGAATCATTTGTAGAGAAGGCCCCCTAGCATAGTGTAGCAAGTAGTACTTTTAATGAAAACACATCTCCCATTACTAAAAAGGTCTGATGAAATGATAACATAAGTGAGATAGTCCATAAGTTATCTGTACCAAACATCATGCAGATTAGATTCAACATTTCCCACAAATAAGATATTAGTTAATACATAAGAGGGCAATGTGAGGTGATGCATAGTGGCATATATTTTTGAAGAAGAGGGTGAGGATAAAATGTTTGAGGTAAGGGAAGCCATCATGTTGGAAAACTTGTTTGTAGATTAAGGATCAATCTATAGGAGGTAATGGTTTAATTTTCCAATAAAACATCTACACGATGTTTATATCATTGAAAAATTTCATTTTTACATAGGTAAGAACTATTAACTTGATTAATCACTAGTTGGGAATCACCAAAGATACTGATTGATTTTATGCCCAAGAAAGTGGTGGTTTAAAGCCCTAAGATAAAAGCTTCATATTTGGCCATATTGTTAGTACATTCAAAATCTATTTTAAATGATAGAGGCATAGGCTCACCATCAAGAGTGATGAGGATGACCCCTGCACCCTCACTAAGTTGACATTTAGACCCATCAAGAATATCATCATTTGATAGGAGATGTCATCATTGGATTGAATTTCGATAGAATAATCAAGGAATTTTAGTTTAAAAGGTTAGTTATTGGGTAAAGGGGCATTAGATAATTGGTCAATAATTATTTTCCCCTTGATAGACTTTTGTTGGATGAATTCCAAGTCAAACTCAATAAGGATCATGAGCTAATGAGCCATATAATGGTTTTGGTATGACTTGGAATGTATGTATTTGAGGGGGTCAGTATGGGTGACAGCATAGGTTTTATGATTTAAAAGGTAATTGTGAAGTTTGGAAGCTATGAAGACCAATGTGAGGCAAAGCTTTTTGATATGAGTATACCAATTTTCATAATCAATAATCATTCAGCTTATGTAGTAAATAGTTTTCTATCTATGTTGATCATCTCAATGTGCAATCATAACACCCAAGTAATGGTCTATTGTAGAAATGTAGAGGTAGAAAGGCTAGTCCTCTTTAGGGGTAATAAGAACTAGTGGGGAAAGGAAATACCCTTTAAATGAGTCAAAGGCTTTCTAAAAATCCATGTTCTAATGGAAGGAGACATCCTTTTTAAGTAGATTATGAAAATGTTGGCATCAATCTAACAACTGAGATATGAAATGGTCGATCGATTGAAGTTTGCCTTGTAAGCTATAGAGCTACTTGAGATTAGTGGGTGGAGGCATTTCTAGTATTACCTAAACCTTAACAGGGTTAACATTGATACTATGGAGGGAGATAATGAAAACTAGAAGCTCACCTAAAAGGACCCCAAAGATGTATTTCTTTGGGTTTAGTCAAACATTATATTAGAGGAGATGAGTGAATATGATTTTGAGAATTTCCCAAGTGATCCTAGTGATGTTTAGACTTTCCAAGTAAGTCATCCACATAGTCTTCCATAATTTTGTGTAGGAGGTCATGAAAAATGTAAGTCATAGTGCATTGGTAGGTAGTGTTAGTGTTGTTAAGGTTGAAAGGCATGACTCGATAATAGAAAGTTCCCCATGGGGTGATGAAGGAGGTCTTGCGTTGATCTTCAAAAGCAATCAATATTTTATTGTATCTTGAGAATCCATTCATAAAAGATAACATCTCATGAACAATTTTTAGATCAACAAGTTGGTCAATGATTGGTAAAGGAAGTCATCGTTTGGGTAAGTGAGGTTTAGATCATGGTAGTCGGTGTAGATGAAAATTCTTGTTGTCACTTTTGTGATAGGGATGATATTTGAAACCCATTCTAGATAGTCAATGGGTTGAATAAAGTTAACAAAGAGGAGGCATATGAGCTCTTCTTTGATATCGAGAGTAATATGGGGGTTCATCTTACAAAGCTTTTGCTTAATAGGTTTAGCATCATGGTTAGTTACAATATTGTGGGTGATGATAAAAGGGTCAATTCCAGCCATATCATGATAAGATAAAGAAAATGATTTCCTATGATTAGAGAGAAAAGTAGTATAATTAGTTTGTTCAAGGGAATCTAAAGATTGGCCAATATTGAGGATTTAGGGGTTATGGGAGAGGGTAAATTAATGTCAATGGTTGATTCATTTAACATAGTTTTCATTTCAAAAGGAAGTGATCATTATATATAGGAATAATTTACACCCATGTAGGTGAGAATAACATCCTCATCCTAACATTGGATAATGTTAATAGTGGGAGAATCTTCCTCAATCATTTTAGGATGAACAAGAAGAAGTGGCCTTATTTCCTCACCTAAATGATAGGTCAAGGTTCTGAAATGAATGGAATTTATTGAAATAAAATTAGGAGGTATGGATACCTATAATTCTATAGGTGATGTCAAGGGAAGAGGAGAGGATGGAGAAGGAAATAACAACTCTTTGATATGAGAGATCTTGATGGGTTTCATTAGTTCATCAAAACCCACACCATACTACGTTTTGTTATCTTTAATGGTCTTGTTAGTGGGGTATTCAATGGGTGTATGAGCACCTTTCTCGTAACAACCCAACTTGAATCCTTTCCAGGAGCACCTATAAAGATAGGTGTGAGAAAAACTAGGTTTGCTTAGGAAGGAGAAGTCACAAGTAAAAGGCTATGGTGAAGAGGAAGTATTTTTTATGGTAGGAGCCCTATCGATTCCCCCATATATGATATTAGTTTGAAGGTTAAGGGGACCATATGAGATGACCATCCCAATACAAAGATCATAATTAGGGTAAATGTGAAGTTTCCCATACTCTTATGGAGTATGGAACATGTCAAGTGTCAATAAGTGATATTATTTGAGTGAAAGGCATTTGAAAGTGTCTTCCATGGGGTCCTTGTTGGGAATTTGTGTTGCCGGTATTTGAGTAACCAAGGTAGTCAAACTTGTTGAGACTTCAACAATAGAATATGAAGAGGAAGAAGTTTTTAATTGAGTGAGGAAATCACTAGGATGATAAGTCATGTTTCATGTTTTAAAAGGAGGTGAGTCAGTGGGAATAACATGCACATGCCCATCATGCTTGAATTTGACACAATGGTGTAAAGTTGAGGGTACACATGCCATGGTATATATCCAAGGCCATCCAAGCAATATGTTGTATTGGAACTCTACTTCAATAACATAGAAGAGTTTAGTGATTATACAAGGACCCATATAGATATCCAAGACTATATTACCCATAGTAGTTGATGTAGTATCATTAAAGTAATAGAGTATCGCATCAAACTATGACACACAATTATCAAGAAGTGATAGCTATTTGTAGGCATGAGTGGAGATAATATTAATACTAGCACCTCAATTGATCATGATTATTTTAAAATGAGTTTGATCGATATATGAGGTGATAAAAATTATAGGTTCATGGTCTCTAAGGTGAAGAGCCAAAATTTATGAATCAATGAAGGAAACCAGGGCAATAGTATTAAGATAATCCACCAAAGATACAAGAGGTTGAGGATCATAGGATTGTACCTCAATGGCTTGTAAAGCCTTGATCAAGGCTTGGTGGTGCTAGGATGAGTTTTGGATTAACTCATATAAATACATTTTTATAGGGGTTTTGTGAAGTTATTTCACCATTTAGTCTTGAATGACTTGTGAAGATGTAGGTTGGGGGCCACTAAGAATAGAGATATTGGGATTTGGTGGAGGAGAATATTTTGAGAATAGATGAGCCCAAGGGGTGGTGGAATTTTCCTTACCTTTATCATTTTGATTTTGAGATTATTTTGCCACATCAATTGTGTTGATCCAAAGTACATGAAGAGAAGGTAGTGGAGGAGGCACAACCTCATCATTGTTCTTGGACTCAAGTGAGGCAGTTGGTAAAGTTCAAGATGGAACTAATAGAATAACTATGAGGTTAAAAAGAGGCTCCATAATGAAAATGTTATTCATATAAAAGTGTTATTGGAGAATAGCTATGAGATCTTTAAAACTTTCTGTATCATGTCCAGGCAAATGATGATATAGACAAACTTGTGTGTCATCAAACCAAGATGGTTTTGGTCTAAGAAGCTGATAAGGCTTGATCAGAGGAAAGGTTATAGTGGATTATTACAACAACTAGCATAGGAGAGAGTCTTGCGAGCTTACCAATGGGCTAGTACTTATTTTCAAAATAAAGGTGGACACCTTCTTTGATTTAAGAGGTGGGGACATGGTTTTCCATGGCATATTTTTGGGTAAAGGCATAACCAATGGTTGTATTGACACCTTTTTAGTTGTAGGTGTTAAGGTGTTGGATATGTAAGGTCCATTAAGTGGTAGAGGTAAAAGAGGAGGTAGCTTTATCTTTTATCCTACTTGGAAAGAGAACACTCCAACTAATGTGGAAGGATGGGGTCCCAATATTGAAGGCAAAGTTGAGGGTAGAGGAGGAGTAAAATAATGAGGTCCAAGAATCTTAACATTCTTCCTTGGTTTAGGTTGTGGAGCTCCAAATCATGGTTTAGGATTCAAATCTAACTTTACCTTTGGATGAATTAGATTAAACATTGGGAAAAAAACCGAAGATCTGATTTACTTTAATGTAGTAGATGCCCATGATGGTGATGGTTCTGACGTAGAGGGCCATGCTTCTGATGGTCCAGGCAAATAAGTTTTATCTTTGTCAAAAAAATTGGGATAAATGGTAGTAAAAAGATTGGAAATAGAGGATGACATTTGTTGTGTAGGATAGGGAGATTTAAGTCAATTCCAAAATGCCAAGTGGTCTAGCTTTTAGGAGTCAAAAAAGTCTAGATTTTTGACCAATCATGAGAAATATTTAGATGAAGTTTTTGTAGGCCTTAAAATTGATTCTGCTAAAGACTTAGGTGATTGGGAAAGAGGGAAGGTTTTGGATTCTACTATTTCTAGATTAAGATGAGTAATAACCATAATTGGGTCTTATTAAACCAAGGTAGGAGAAGAGGCATGGTCCTCCCCAGGTGAGGGAGGAACTGGTGAAGTTAGTTATTCTAGTGGATAAAGCATGGGTATGATTGCTTCCCTAAAATGTAGATGATGAGTAGGCAAGGTGTGTTCTTCTATTGGTAAGAGAAGGGGTAACATTAGTTTAATATGTATAGGTATAATAGGTCCTTCAATTGGTGTAGGGATAGATAATACAGACTCCTCTATATGTGAAAGAGGATGGATGGGGCACTATCCTCCATTGGTGGAGAAGAAGTAGATAAAGAAGGCACTTCAAGAGGGTAGATCATAGGAATGATGCTCCCTTCAACATGTGAATGGGGAGTGGGCATGGCATGCTCTTCCAAAGATAGGAGAATAGGAAAAATAAGTACAAGAAGAATAGACATTATAGGTTCCTCACATGGTAAAAGGATAGGTAAAGGAGGACCCTCCACATGTGGGAGAGGGATGGGTGAAATAGGATCTTCTACTCATGGAAGAATAATATGTAAAATAGGCTCCTCTAGTTGTGGAAGAGGAATAGGTAAAATTTGCTCCTCTAGTTGTGGAAGAAGAATAGGTAAAACAGGCTCCTCTAGTTGTGGGAAAGGTTGTACTAGAGGTAAAGAGAAGACCATATTGACCGTATGAATATTATGATTAGGTGAGTTATTGATTATGGCCTAAACATTTGTTTGATTAAGAGAATGGTTAGGAAGAGGCTATTTGAACACATCCATGGTTTGGTTAGAAGGTATATTAGGGTTATCCAAGATAAGCTCACCTTTATCAAGTATATCCTAAACAATGTTTTTGAATGTTTTATAGTTGTTAGAATTGTGGCCTTTAACTCAATGATAGCCACAAAACTCATCCTCATTATACCAAGTTGGGATAGGATGGGAGGGATCACACTATATAGGAGGTGTAATTTGAGGAAGGGTCATATCTCCTTGATATAATAGTTTATCCAAAATGGAAGTGTATGACTCTCTAATAGGAGTGTATTGTCTTTGTTCATACTATTGTTGTAATTGTTTGGTCAAATTTTATGAGGTAGATGGCCTAGACTATTTGATTGTGGTGGAAGAAGATGATTTAATGACCATGACATTGGTGGAGCATTTTAACTTTTGATTGGAAGAAGATGGTTTAGAGGAAGAGTCATTAGGTTTGTATTTGGTATTTTTATTATGCAACTTAACCCTATCTTCATCTATAGCTTGAATCTCTAAATTTTGAACCATTGTAAAAGCTTTGTCAAATGTGTAGAAAGTTTTGATGCAAAGGGTAGAAGAGATGTATTTGGCACATGCTCTTGAAAAAATATTTATAAGCTCAAGTTGAGGTAAAGAAAATGAGAGATGATTGATTAAACCTCTCCAATGAGTGACAAAGTCAGTAATAGACTCGTCATCAAACTATCTAATTGAATAAAGGTCCGTAATAGAGACCTTTTTAGAAATATTGATAGAGAAGTGGTCCAAGAATAGTTGAGAAAGTTGGGTAAATGAAAAAAGGGAGTACCAGGTTATGGAACTATACTAATCTAAGACAACACCCAAAAGAGACATAGGGAAAGTGTGAAGCAATAATGCATCATCATGCCCTATTAGGTAACAAGCATGTTGAAATGCTCATAAGTGCTATTATGGGTCCTCCTTACTTTGTAAATGAGTAAATTTAGGGATTTCCCACTGACTGAAGTAGGGTCGAATAGTGAAAGAAGGATAGATGTGTTCATTACATATTTGATCATAATATAGAACATTCTTTGAACCCGACACAAATGTTTCTAGGTTAGTCATCTTATCCATTAGCATCTTGAGGAGGTCAAGAGGAGGATTGGTGTGAGGATCACCCCCTAAGTTATAAGGTGATTGAAGGGAGATAGAGGTAGGATATGACACATGTTTTTGTGATAGTGTAGATGTAACATATTGGTAATGAGTCATGGGCTAAGGGGCAGAAATAAAAGAGGCTTATTTTATGGGGTTAGAGACAATGTCTTGGTTACATGCCATCACTAGAGGTTTAGTTATTGGTATGGTTACATGGGTTGAAGGATGAGTTTTAGATCTTATAATTATGGGTGGAAGAGTTGATGGGATGGGCACTACCATGTTTTGAAATGGTGTTTGACTTGGTTGGGCTAGTTGTGGCTACGAGGCTAAGGGAGCCGCTATAGAAGTTGGGTTAAGAAGATGAGACTGAGTAGTTGGGGTGGTTAAAATTTGAGGGTTATTGATGGTTGGGTCATTTTTTGAAGTAGTGATTTGGGTGACCATAGATGGAATGGTGGAAACCATTGAGACTGTAATTCTCTCACATGCCATAAAGGGGATCTCCTATAGTGTTATGGGTTTAGCTCATGGCAAGATAATGCTGAAGGGTTATAATGTTATGATCAAGAATTTTTGTGAAATCAAGATATCCTTTAGGTTTAAGGTGGATCTGGTTAGGACTAGTAGTCACAGGGGTGTTCTCCACAACTAAAGTATGCTCTATGGTATAATTATAAAGGAGAGGGGAAGGTGGGAGTGGTTGTCAGCTTGCATAATAAACAATAATTTTGGCTTGGGTATGCATCAAGACCATGAAAAAGAGATAAAGGTAGGCCTTAGACTCTGTATTAGTGATAGGGCATCAAAAAACTAGGTTTGAGTACAAGTAGGTAGGTAATTTTAGCTTGTTGTTTTAAGTAGGCTAAAAATTATAAAAATACATAGTCACTGATATCGGTTATTTGATTGATGCCAGTAGTTAACAGGGCCACTACCATCAGTTTCCTTATCAATGTCAGTTATTGTGGAATCTATAAAGGTGAAAAATCCAAGGTTTTGGCAACCCATGGGTAAAATCTAGGTAAAATAAAGGATACAATAGGTTTGTGTAAGGATAAAGGACACACAAACAACTTGAAACCAGAGGTTAATAGAATATGAGAGGTAGAAATACCTAGATTCTATAAATTGATAAAGGAAACATCCTCACTAACTCAAAAATGTAGAAGAAAATAGAAGTAGAAAAGGAACATGTAGCCACTAAATGTTAACTCCTAGGAATTAATTTTAGTCTCTTGATGGCTTATGCCTTAGAAAGTATGAGAGTAAAATCAGTTTGTAAAATAGGTACTAGATGAGTAGTCTAAGGATGGTTCTAGGTTAGTTTTGATGATCAACAAAATATATATTAGACTGGGTATGTGGCTTTTTATAGGGGATTACTCTCTATACTTCATGGTCCCAAAGCTAAGTTGGGCTACTTAGCTAGAATATAACTCTTGTCTAGAGTTTATACTCTGTCAGTGAACGGAGTGGGTCCTCCCCTTGGTGGTGAAATCCAAGTGGGATCATCGGGTGGGTAAGGTGATCCACTAGGTGATGAAATCCTAATAGGAATTATCTCAAGTGATTTTAGATGTTTAATTTTATGAGAGTGATCTATTTGTATAACATTTGCATTTTATGATTTATTCATAATTATTTATTTAACTAGGTGAGATAAATGTAGCAAGAAAAATAATGAAATGTAGTAAGTTTTAAACCCAAATCAGAAATGTTTAAATTCAGAGAAAAATAATGGTGGATAGGAGAAGAGGACAAATTTCACTATCTTAATGTTCAAAAGAGATAAACAAAAAAGGTATTCTTTTTATATTGTAGGAAAATAATGAATTTATTTTAGAGGCAAAAGAAGAGGAGAATGATAGGGAAGGAAAATTTCAATTCTTTCCTTAAATAGAAAATAAAAATTTCAAATTTTCATTTTTGAGAAAGACAAAGAGAGAAAGTTCAAGGAATGAAAATTTCACTATGGTGCACCTATATGAATAGCTAGACAAGTAACAAATGTAGGAAAACTTCAGGGTCCCACCGAGCATGCCAAAATGTTTCACTACATTTTAAGATTATTTTATATTCAAAGAGAGAGAGAAATAGAAAATAAAGAGAGTCAAAGATAAGTGATTAAAACTGAATAAGTGCACACTGTTCTAGACTTTTTATATTCCCTTTTTTGGCTATGTAAGAAGACACCTATAGATAAGAAAACACTACAAAAAATAGTTCTTAGTGAAGATATGTGTGGACTGTCAAGCTATGTGCTTGTTATAAGAAGCATGAAACTCCCTTGGGATGATAATTTACTATTTTAGAACAAAGTTTAAAATACATGTAAGTTGAGAGAGAGAGAGAGAGAGAGAGAGAGAGAGAGAGAGAGAGAGAGAGAGAGAGAGAGAGAGAGAGAAGCGAAAGATAATACAGTGTAGGTTGATAAGTTAGGTCTATGTTTTGGGAAGTTTGTTAGGTTATTTTGAGGTTGTTGGTTCAAAAACACAATAATTGATGTCAGTTAAAGGACTGATGTCATTTGGTCACCAATGTCAATTGGGGTTATCGATGTCAGTTTGGGGTCGTCGATATTGGTTTGGGGTCACCAATGTTAGTTGGGGTAGTAGTATTAAAATGAGTTAAAAAAGGATTTTCTAAGAGGGAGAATGGAAGTATGGTTAGGTTTTGAGGTTGGAAAGAGTTTTAAGGAGGTGGGTAAGACTCAGGTGAGTCTTGATAGAGGGTTGGTAAGTTGGGGTAGAGAAAAATGGGTGAGGAGCTTTACAACTCCTCTATGGAAGGAGTCAAGGTTTGTGAAATAATAAATAGTATAATGTAAATAAATTATAAAATTACTATTTAAACACTTACAAAACACTGAGATATACCTAGCTAGTGAAATGGGTGAACTGTGACTGCCAGATAGATGACTCCAATGAGGCTTGGTGAATTGATGGGTGAACAGACAAGATAAGCATGTGTTATTGGTCCTCAAGAGTTCAAACTCTATGTAGTGTATCAATTCTTGATTTAGATCTTTATGCAGACTAATGATAAGATTGAATGTCAAAAGTGAATGTAGGATGATCTAATTACCAAAATTTGTGCACATACTCTTGATTTTTGTGACTTGAATACCAACTTAGAATTTTTCTTAAGTAATTGATGTTGGCAATCCCACCAACATCATCCAAGGATTGATCAACGTCAGTGGCATGAGAATAGATAAAAGGGCTATTTTTAGCCTATTTTATATTTCTTCTCTTGCCAAGTGTGGTATCAGTTAGAAAATCGTAAAAATGTGAGGCTATGAAGAATGTAGTTAGTTAGGAATTTATGTTAGGGGTGAGAAAAATTCATAGGTAGTTAGGATTAGGAAACTATGTCTCAAGGTGACTCGGAGGGTAAGAATTAGTCTTAGGATGAGGTGGCCAGGTGAAGTGGCATAAGTGGGGTTTTAATTAACTTAATTAAATAATTTAAGGTGAAAACATGGGTTAGGAAGGTTTATTAAAAGGGGAGCAAGGGGGTTTCAACACTGAGAGTCACACAAGTGTGTGACATAATTTTGGTGTTTACAAGAGTGTTAAGTATTAATTAAGACAATGGGTATATCATTATATGGTGGATTATGGAAATGTGGTTTTAGAGAAGGTAGAAGCTAGGAAATGAGATGAGGTGAGAGATTTAAGGTTTTAATCTTGATATTGATCTCATCAGGTTCATCATCATATGAGTTTAATAAGTTAGGTGGGATATTATTGATGAGTTTGGGGTGATCATTGTAGCATCAGGTAGAGTTGATAGGAAATTTAAACCATTGAGATTCATGAAATGGAATGATCATTAAGGGTTCAAGGGTGGAAATCTTGAATACACCATGGTCTTGGAATTTTTTGAAATTCTAAGGGTTAGTGTTACCTTGAATCCTATATATTACAACATTGTGAGGAAATTTGACACATTGACAAGCAAAAGAGATAATTGCTCTCATGAAATGAGTCTATGGAATACCAGTTAAAATGTTAGAGGATAAAGGAAAGTTGAAGATAATCACCTTCACTTGAATGGTGATAGGTGGGATGATGATAGGAATCTACACACAACCTAAAGGAGGCATTTGCCTTTGGTCATAACCTTGACACATGTTATGGACTTAAGATTACATTTAAAATATTCAAGGGTGTTAATAAAATTGAGAGAGAAAACAAAAGTTATTGAATCCTTGTCAATCAAGGAATTGTTGACTTAGATATCACCAATTTAGATACTGATAAAAATGGGAGGATCATATGCATGAAGCAGAATCTCATCAGGGATTATATAAGCAATGGGGAATTTGA
Source organism: Torreya grandis (assembly GCA_037957365.1). NCBI lineage: Eukaryota > Viridiplantae > Streptophyta > Pinopsida > Cupressales > Taxaceae > Torreya > Torreya grandis. The sequence continues at coordinate 608,967 of JARHVA010003522.1, forward strand.
GGGAAAGATAAGTGCCCATTATTTAATTAACATGTATGGACATCTCTTCACATTATTTTAAAATGATATATTATGATTTAAATAAGGTGGATTTTCATCTTGTGAGGGGAGGATGAGGGATTTTCATTTTGAATAAAAACTATATAAGATGATTGTGATGACACAGAGAAGTCTGCATAAGTTCAAGAAATTGGATTTGAGATGGGAGATTAGTAAGCTCTATAATAAGATACAATTCATCATACCCCATAAGAAGACTATTATAAAGAGGTGCATAGTGTTGAAGTAGGTATTTATAAGGAGTAATTGAAGTGCATGCGAATTTATGTTGATAATATGTGAGAGGTCTATTTGGAGGAAAATTTTGTTGATTATCTTGTGAAGAAGGGGTAGGTAATGCAATTTTTATTTGAGATAGATTGGAATAAGTGTTAATATAAGTTTGAGTATCATTGGTGATATGTAAAGAGGTTGAAAAAATGGTAGAAATGGTAAAAGAAGTGTTATCTAAGGGAGGTATTGGAATTGGTTCATCAAAATATATAAGGTCTTCTTACCCTAACTCTATTAAGTGAGTTAGGAAGAGTCTTGGAGAACTCAAAAAGTGGGATACAATTAAGGAGTGTGTATGGGATGAGGTTCAATGAAGGAAACCACCCTTCACATATTAGTCATAATTACCACGTTATCTTATGGATTTGGGTCTATAAGACTATGAACATTATTAGTAGAAGGAGTATGTTTATATTGATTATCTTGGTGGTTCCGAAGAGGATCATTATAGATATCCAAATGAGCATTATCTTGTTTCAAAGCTTAAGATGTTAAGGCAATGTCATAGGATTTTTGATTTTTATGAGTGATATAATTATGGTCAAAATTTGGATTGATAATGAAGTCCATATCCAAATTATGAAGTTGTCTACAAGTCTCATGAGAATGACCCCAACTAGTATAAAACCATGAAAATTTATTGGGATCATACCAAGATTTCATGGGATAGGTGGAATCAAGTTATCATATAAGAGGCCTTGGTATATTATTTTTTAATTCCACTAAAGATAAAGGTTTATGAACATTGATGTTATTTTTTGAAGATAAATTAGGTTTAGTGATGTGGTTGGGAGGGGAAGCTTGTTCTGAAACCTATTTGGGAACAATAACTTGAATAGTATGAATGGTATCATAAAAATCAATGACATCATCATTTATAGAGTGATTATTATTTTTTTTATTAATATATGAGTACCCATAGAAGGTTGAGATGGATTGAATTGATGCTTAACAAAATCTTGGCTCTTGGCTTGGTCAATGGCCTCTTACAATGTTTATGTAGAGAAAGTCTAGACTCGATAATGCAACTTGGGATATAAAGAATTTGTAAATAGATGAAAGAGGTTATCATCTACCATATTGTGTTCACATTTATTAGATAATATCCTCCATAATTTGATGAAATATTTTGTAGTTTCAATCTTAAGTTGCTTGCAATTGATAAAATGGGCCAAAATATTTTCAGGGAGATCACTAGTTTGAAATTATTGGACTAGAGAATTGACTAAATATTCCAAACTAGTGATGTAATGAGATTTTATTTGGTTATACCAATCTAAAGTATCACCCATGATAGTTTTTGATAATATACTGGTAGTGGAAAAAGTATTTTACTTGACCCAATCTTTGATAGATCTCTAAATTTTTTTAAATTGAGAGTAAGATCGGTTGACCCATTTTAACTAATGGTAGGGGTGATACCTCCTATATAGATATTAAAAATTTGAGGTATAAAAGGCTCATTTTTAAGTTTTTTGATTAATTTATTAACAAGAGGAGGTTGGGGGATAATATTACCATGGGAATCCTGAAGAGGAGATGGGGAAGCATTTTGGTTATGCATTCCCCATGGAACCTATTGAGGTTGATTTTGAAGATGGATAAGATGATTTTGCATTTGAATGTTTTGGTTAGAATTTTTAGTTTTTAAATCATTCATTTGATTAATATTTTATAATAAAATTTGATGGGTTTGAGTGGTGTTATTTGTATTATGTGAAGCATTAAAATTGGTAATAGTGGCTTGGGTACCACTATGGGTGTTAATAGTAGCTTGAGAAGAATTATTTGTAAGTGAGGTACTAGTATCATGATTTATTTATGTGGAAAGAGATATAATAGTTAAAGGATGAGAATAAACAACACTAGAGGCATGATTACCATAGGTAGCAAGTGTACCATTAGTGAAATAATTGAGAAGATTGGGTTGTAGAATACACCCACTATATGTAGAACCTACCATGTTAGTAGATGTAATAGGAATTAAGGTGGAGGAAACTAAAGAGGAAGATGTCAAGGTATGGGAATAGGTAAAAAGAGAGGGAAAAACATTGAGAATCAAATAAACTAGTGTCCCCAAATCCGTATGAGAATGTGGGAGAAGATTAATGGGGATCTTCAATTTGACCACTTATCATGAGATGGTAAATAGTAGAAGGATATTTTACTTGATGTTGTGGAAAATAATTGATAAAGAAGAGTATTTTTGGAGTATAATATAATTTAGTTTGATCTTCTAGGGATAAGAGAGGGTCGTAAGCTGAAGAGAAATGAGGAGGGGTCCCATAGTTTGTAGTTTGAGTGGATATATGCACATTAATTTTGTCTAGGATATGATCCATAAGATAATTATGGGAGAAACTATTAGTGTTGGTAAAGCTCATGATATCTATTGAATTCAACTTAGTTTTGTCTTTAAATAAGAAGTTCATGTTGAAGGAGAAATATTAAGGGAGATGAATCTGATGCAAAGGAAAAAGAAGTAGGAAGGATATAGAATTGACTAGGTCAACTATGTTCTATAATCTAAGAGGTATATAAGGGTAGAGTCATATAGGTCAAATATGTACTACAAATAAGGTTATAAACTAAGAAAATAAGGATACAAGGTTTATTAGAACATCTTAGTACTATAACTTGATTGGAAAAAAGGGATACAAAGTTGTATAGGTTGAGTCTATATTGCAAATGAGGTAGGAAACTAAGTGAATAAGGTATAGGGTCAACCAGGTCAAATTAGTACTATAACTTGATTGGCAGAGAGGGATATAGAGTCTTACAGGTGAACTCTATATTGTAGATAGGGAAAAGCATAGTCTATAAGAGACTATACTAGATAAAATGATAATGTGGTAAAATAGCAAAAAAAATATACAACATGAAGAAAGAAATAGAAGTAAACACACAAATAATTGGATCAATGTGAGTGATCCAATTGGGGTACACAACACAAAACCTTACACTAACGTTAACCAATGATTTTTTTTGCAATAAAACACATAATGATTAGAAATCAAGTAGTCAACTAAAAATTAAATGCTATCTAAGTGGTCATCCTGAGTGTTATTAGATTATTATAAAGTATTGTTTTAAATTTGATAAGGAAATTGGCTGAGAATAGGGTACTAGAAAGTAATCTATGGATGGTTTTGTTGATACAATTTTTATCCATACCACAGTTAACAAGATAGCCTCTAACACTTTAAGATCTCAATGGAGGTAAAATAAACTCTAGAGCATGAGTTTTAGGTATGCAATTGGATCAACATGTTAATGGAATAGATGATAGGGCATGCAAGTTGTGGACAAGGTTTTTGGATGGAGGTGTGGTTCTTAAAGGGTAGTGAATTCCTACATGAGTTAGATGGATGCTTAGTTGTTAATATATAGTGGGTATATCTCAAAAAAAATAAAAAAGGAGGGAAGGGTAAGGCATAAAAGAATACTCTATGTTTTTTAGGAATCACCTCTTTGGTTGGTTTGTAAATGGACAAGTGCTTTCAAAACCTATGCCTATTACAAGCAACTATTGCACACACATAGTCAGACACGGTTTAGAAGTCTAAGGAGATATTGATATAGGAAACTCATAAGCTCAATCAAAGGTTCCCATTTTATAATAACTATTGCACACCCTTAATCAAGAGATTATGGCTTGGTTTAATGTGGTATTTGAGGTATCTTTTTCACACACATAGAAAACTATATCAAAAGAAATAATTCATACACATTCATACTTATGAATCGATCAACTTAATTTCTAATAGTCAATGTAATTTGCTAATAATTCAATAGATTTTGCACATATAAGACTAGCATATCAATCAACAGAGGAAATAATTCATTTCAACTATTGCATAATAAGAAATATTTAATCATACAACCAAAAATATAAGCCTAATTACACAAAAATTAGAGAGAGAATACATAAACACATTTGTTGACAATTAAAGTTTTTTTTGCTCCTGTATATTGAAAATTTTCCCACACTCCAACTAGTGGATTACAATTGTCTAAATAGGCTTGGGGAAGGGGTTTCCTCATTGTCCAATTCCATAAAAATTCATTACATGTGATAGTCAAAACTCAAGTTCTAATTGTGGTTGAAACTATATAAGAGTCTTCTTATAGTCATCAGTTTAAGTTAGCATTTACAAAAGCTATATAACATGTGCATGTGTATAAAGGTGAATTTTATAATTATATATCAAACTACATGAATATACCTTATTTTATAAGTTGTGAGAATAACCTATCTGATACTTTAAGTTATATATTTTCAAAATGGCACTTAGACATGCATGAAGGACATGTATCACTTTTATCAATGCTTTAGAACTAGTGACACTATTTAACTATGATCAATCTTAATTGAAATGTGCATTACATGATGCCCCTACCTTTACATAAAAATATTCCTTCTCAAAATTTCAAAGGAGCTTAGTTACCAGAGTAATATAACTTAACTATGAGACCTAATTGTTATTGATAAATATAGCTCAAAATGTTATATCCATGTGGTAATGTCATGTCATTGTATTTAATAGATTTCAAAATGGGACAGGTATCAACACCTCATTGCATATAGATCTTTGGAAATTACACATAATACTTACACCATTTATCTTCTACATGATGGAATGTGATCTTGCCACTTGGTAGCTCCTCTCTAGTTTTGAGACCTTTAAAAAGTCTACCTAGGACTCATACTGTTGGATCTTCTCTACTTGGATCCCATAATGGTGATGCTTGTCACCCTCATATTTTATTTTAAAAATACTTAGTATTTGAGATTGATTATGCATCGTTGATGTTTTCTACACAATTTAATGCACACCATAGATCTTTGTTCTTGACTTATTTGACTCCCATGAGATTATCACTTGTCACTTTTAGGTTCACTCTGCTTCATGTGTGTGCCACTTGGTAACTCCATGAGACTTTTGTGATATTGAATTATTGACCTTACTTCTTCTTATGGGTCATTAGATTTATGTACTAGATTCTCACAATGGTGAGACTCATCAATCTCATAGATCTCCATAGACCATTTGACATTTCAACCATGCCCTCGCTTTATTTGATCAATTGTATTGGGCTCTCATGATGGTGAGACTTGTCAGTCTCATGGAGCTCTTATAATATGCTAACTTTTCAACTTGATCTCATGTCATTAGATGAATTGATCTTGAGAAAACATGTTCCATAGGTGTTATCACTATGGAGTGCACCATGTTTATAGATGTGCAAAACATAGCCTCACACTAGCCGATACAATTGAAACTTCTTAGAGTGTAGGTGACTTTGTGTTGAGAAGAACCTCTAGAGAGGGTCGGTTCCCTTAAGATTTATCAATTAAATATGATCTACTATGATTTTTGGGATGAAAAAGGGAAGGGAAAACTAAAAATAAATCCTATCTAATTGGGTGATGAACCTGAATCGCTTATATTCTCTGGAAACTATTGAAACTGATGCGCACATGTAAGTTAATAAAAGTTCTATATTTCCCTTAAGGATAAATATTTCAGATGAAGAAATTATAGAACTTTCGATTACAAAATTCCCTTTTTACCTCTTCAAATGACCTACAGAAAGTGAGATAGAAAGTAATAGGTGAGGAATGGACCTATCAAAACGAGATATAATATCACTAATATGATGATAGATAAGCAATTAAACTCTATTATCTATCAAAACTCATATGCAAAATGATAACAAAGGAATATTGCATAATGTTGGTCAACTAGTCAACTAAAGCTTTGATTGGAAGTTTAAGGGTAGCTAACTCAACTTGGATCCTCTTTACATAAAATAACATTTAAAATTTAAATATATATGAATATAAATAATAATATTAGATATGGAACATGGTAACTCTAAAATTGATTCATTTGATAGATTTTCAACGCCATTCTTTACTTGCTTGATTGACCAATTAGGCCTAATGGCCTATCTTCTTGCATTTGGACTCCATTAAACCTATAAAAATATGCCATGAAACATAAAAAAATAATTAAATAGACTTAGAACAACTTTTATCATCAAATATATGTGATTTTGATGAGAAAACACTCATCATTCAGTCAACAAGGTTGACTAGGCCTATTTTGCTCCATTTTCTTGTAGAGTAGCCATTTTGATCAAACTAGTTGGACCACTTTTGGGATTTATGATAAAATAAAAAATTTAGTATTAATAAAAAGTATTGTTATTTGAGATCCAATTATTATATTTCATTGAACTATCATATACTTTATTTTACATTTTTTTTACACAAAAAACATGATTTTTGACCTCATTTGTATAGATCCATACATAAAATTGACATTTTTGGAATCATATTTTAGTTTAATTGAAATTTTAAATTTTTTAAAGTTGATTCAAGATGATTTTATCTAAATATAATCAACTTTTTTCAAAACTAGGTTTTTGAGGGTTTAGGCGGGCTTTGGAGTTGAATCTTTCAAATGATGATTCATGAAGTATAGACATCCAAATACAAAAGTATTTCTATTTATGTATATTGAATTTAACCCCATAAAATTATTGAAAATTTTAGGTTCCCATGAAAAATATATATAAATTTACAACATGGAGAAATCTTCTTGTGGGGTTTTGACTACATTCTGGGTTGCCTATGCTCTTAATATTTGTTAATAAATAAAATACCCTAAAATAGTATGAATTATTAATGAATTATAATTAAATATGGGTAATAAAAACATACTAATATATCTCATCCAAAATACACATGTGGTGAAAGATATGAGCATTTGAATAGGAGCCTAAGAAGGGTGTCTAGAACTGCAAAAAGTGAAAATTTAATCAAAATGAAAATAAATATTCACATAATTAAAAATTTATAAAAAAATCATCATGAGTTATATACCATGCTATCAAAACACTCTGAAATCACATTTTTCTTGAAAAGTCAAAAAACCCCTTTTTGGCCTATATGCCTATTTGCTTGCATAATCCTATATGAGCATGGTTTGCTTAAAATTTAGAAATTTTACACTCTTTAAAGGTATTATTATGATTTAAAAACATTATAACATGATTTTTGAGCTTTTATCTAGACTTAGAAACTTCTGTGGCCCTCCAAAATTATGCCTACTCCAATGGTGATCTCCAAGAAACATGTTAAGGACTGTTACAAAATAGTGAGTATTTCCATTGATCCAATGATTATAAATTTTTTTCATAAGTTTTTACAACTCTATGATTGTGTATACAAAATTTGAGGTCCTAAAACCACCTATAGCTCTTAGAAAGTTCAATTTTCTCTCAAAGTTGATCCCTATGCATGGATTGTCTGCATATTTGAAATTGACAATGCTCTTTTGAAATGATAATGACCCATTTACAATCCATTTTTTACCAAAATTAGTGATTTTTAGGCCAAAATTCCTTGGTTTTACCATCTTTAAAAGGTTGTGTATAGTTTTACAAAAGTTTTATATGATAGGGGTAGTAATTTGACCTTGACAGGCCAAATTACTAACAATTAAGGCAACTTTCAAGGGTTGACCAGACTGCTATTCAAATAACTCAAAAACTCTAATAAGGATAGACTTGGATATACATTGAAACTAGGAAAGCTTTCAGATCAAGATATAATAGGAGAAACTAACACAAATAACAATAAACATGTACACATGTGCACTTAGAGGAAAGGAAAACAACAACATGAAAAGATAAAAACAACTATTTAAAACATGTGTAGATATGCACTTAGAGAAAAAAAAAGGTAATCTATTATGTACACATTAACCTCCACCTTGCTGGTCCTCCTAGATCAAATGGAAAACTATTTAATGCACTATAGAACTTTGAAATGTATTTACTTCCTTTTGATAGCTCTCTTTTGCAAATGGGAGCACTTATATGCTCATATGTTCTGGATGATGCACTAGGCCTCTAAACTCCATTCTTAGGCATATGGATTGAAGATATGGATATAATATCCAATCATCCTTCTCCCATATTCTTCTTTGTTGCATCAAGACTACTATCTCTGCCTCATTCATAGGTTGATCATGATTTGACACACTCTATTCAATGATTATATTGTAAATTTAGTTAGTATACTTGTATTGATGTATTCATTAGGCTCCATTTGAGGTAGTACTTTGTTAAAGTCTTTATATTCTTGATAATCATCCAAACATGACTGTAATATGATCTTAATTTCTTCCTAATGAATAGCTACAACAGTAATCTTTATAAGACATTCATCAATCTCCACTTGGGGTCGAGATGGACTATCAAACTTTTCACAAAAACTCTCTAAGTCATCCCAAAAATCCTCGTCATCATGATCAACTGAAAGGACATGAAAGTCATCAATATTCTTACTATTTGAAGCATGTTGATCACATATTTATACCTTTTGGATGAAGTCAAATGAAATTTCTTGATCTGTTGCACTTTTCTCATCTTTATTAAGAATATTTTCCATCTCACCAATGGCTCTATGTGATTTGTCCTCATGGATACCATTTGAATAAAAAAAATTGCACTTCATCTATCTCAACTACAAACTCTTGAGAATCCTCTTGCAAGTAATCTTCTTTGGCATCCTAGAAAACTTAATCATTATTTATCTCTTTAACTGCATCTTCTTCACTTTCATCACAAAGAAGAGGCTCTTGCTCCAAAATGGAATGGTATATCAATATCATAGTGTGGCTAGTCATATTTATTATAGTGAGGATCATATGGATGAATACTAAAATAAGCCATTGGAGACCATTAGTAAACGAAATGCTAAAAATAATCAATATTAAAATGATACCTGATGTTCATAACAAGCTTTGAGTGTCTAAAAGTTGCACTAATCTTCTAAATTATGTCCCACTAGGAGTGTCATTATTATCATTCTAGAGTGCACTCTATTTAAATATGTGTAAAACATAGCCTCACTCTAACTAATACAATTGAAACTTCTCAAAGTGTGGGTGACTCTATCTTGAGAAGAACCTTTAGAGAGGGTTGGTTCCCTTAAGATTTATCAATTAAATCTAATCCACTATGATTTTTGGGATGAAAAGGGGAAGGGAAAACTGAAAGGAAATCCTATCTAATTGGGTGATGCACATGAATTTCTTATATTCTATGGAAATTGTTAAAATTGATGCACACATGTGAATTAATAAAATTTCTATATTTCCCTTAAGCATAAATATTTTAGATGAAAAATTAATAGAACTTTGGATTACAAAATTCCTTTTTTACCTCTTTAAATGACCTACATAAAGTGAGATAGAAAGCAATAGGTGAGGAATGGACCTACCAAAAGGAGATATAATCTCACTAATATGTTGATACACAATTAATTATACTCTATTATCTATCAAAACTCATATGCGAAATAAAAATCTTCTTTATTGATGTATGGTCTAGATTATAATTTCTAATTCAGCTTCAAGAATAATATAATAATGGCTTAAAAAGCCAATATATAAGTCTTAAAAGCTAATAATAGCCTAAGTGGAGTTGATTTACATAAGGAATAGTCTTCTTTAATTAAATAAAGACTAAAACCTTTTATAATTATTTAATCAACTCCCTTTTACAATTTTTACAAAACTCCTTTTTACAATATGAGATTTACTTCACAAAGCATGCATGCACTCTCAAACTCTGGCATGGAAAATAGATGGGCCCATGTTGATATCAACTCAAGTATATTTTGAGTTCAAAAATAAGTACAATAGTCTTAATAAATCTTTTAATTTTCTTATTTTACAAGAAATCTATTTTAGCAATGAAACAAGAAATGGTGGGCCCCATTGACTTGGTCAAATCTCCTTGAATGAAATAAACACCATTATTTGGTGTCTATCTCCACTTGAATTGATATTTAAGTATTTTAATATCATTATTTAAATGATAACAAAGGAATATTGCATGATGTTGGTCAACTAGTCAACTAAAGCTTTGATTGGAAGTTCACGACTAGTTAACTCCACTTGGTTTCTCCTTACATAAAATAAAATTTAAAATTTAAAAATATATTAATATCCATAATAATATCAGATATGGCACGTGTTAACTCCAAAACTAATTCATTTTATATATTTTCAATGCCATTCTTTACTTGCTCAATTGACCAATTAGGCCTAATAGCCCATCTTCTTACATTTGAAATCCATTAAAACTACAAAAATATTCCATGAAACCTAAAAAAATAACTAAATAGACATACAAAAACTTTTATCATCACAAAATATGTGATTTTAATGAGAAAACACTCGTCATTCAGTCAACAGGGTTGATTAGGCCTATTTTGTTCCATTTTCTTGTAGACTGGCCATTTTGATCAGGTTGATTGGAAAAATTTTAGGATTATTTATGATTAAATAAAAAATTTAATATGAATAAAAATTCTTAGGATTTTATATCCAATTATTATATTTCATTGAGTTGTCTTATACTTAAGTTTACATGCTTTTTTCCACAAAAAACATGATTTCTACCCTCATCCATATTGTTCCACACATAAAAATGACATTTGTATAATACGATTTGAGTTTAATTTAAATTTTAAAAGGTTTTATATTGATCCAAGATTATTTTATGGCAATAGAATCAACTTTTTTCATAACTAGGTTTTTGAGGGTTTAGGCAGGCTTTGAAACTGAATCTTCAAAATGATGATTCCTGAAGTACAGACATCCAAATCCCAAAATATTTCCATTTATGTATGTAAAAATAAATGTCATAATATCCCTTAAAATATTGGGTTCCCATGAAAAATATATAAAAAGTTACCATGTGGATATATCTACCTTTGGGGTTTTGACTACATTTTGAGCTGACTGTGCTCTTAATGATTGTTCATAGATCACAATCCCTAAACTAGTCTTAATTATTAATTAATTATAATTAAATATTTATCCTTAAGACATAATAAGAGTTTTTGGCCAAACTCCACATGTGTTGAAAGATATGAGCATCTGAACAAGAGACTAGGAAGGGTGTCTAGAATTGATAAAAGTGAAAATTTCACCAAAATGAAAATAACTCTTCACCTACTTCAAAATTACTAAAACCATCATCATGGTTTCTGTACCATTCTATCAAAATACTCTAAAATCACATTTTTATTGAAAATTCAAAAAACCCCTTTTTGGCCTATATGCCTATTTGCTTGCATAAGCCTATATGAGCATGGTTTGCTTAAAATTTAGAGTTTTTATACTCTTTAAAGGTCTTATTATTATATATAAATATTATCCCATTATTTTAAAACTTTTATTTGGACTTATAAATCTCTTTGGCACTCCATAATGATGCGTACTCCAATGGTGAACTCCAATAAACATGCTAAGAACTGTTACAAAATAGAGAGTATCTCTATTGATCCATTGGATATGATTTTTTTTATAAGATTATCCAATTATTTATTACCTTGTGTACAAAATTTGAGGTCTTGAAACCATATGTATTTCCAAAAAAGTTTAATTTTCTCTCAAAATTGATTCCTATGCATTGATTATCTACATATTTGAACTTGAAAATGCTCTTTTGAAATGATAATGACCCATTTAAAATCCATTTTTGATGTTTCTGACCAAAATTAGTTCTTTTTAGGCCAAAATTCCTTCATTTTATGAGATTTAAAAGGATATGGCTAGTTTTAAGATAGTTTTGTATTATAGGGGTAGTAATTTGACCTTGACAGACAAAATTACTAACAATAAGATCTACGATCATAAATTTAAAGACATAATTTAATATTTGGGAAATATATAAATCATAGTCTAATTTTTTTTTATATTTAATAAAATATGATTCAAAACTTAGTAAGGCTTAAAATAAGCTTTTAATAAAAGAACTCCCCATGTAATTAGACCTCATAAACCATAAAAGGACCTAGCATAAATATTAAAAAATACGATTAGGACCTAGGATAGAATCTTAATATGATAAATTTCTCTCTATTAATTTTTACCCTACGTAAGTTTTGAATATATTTAAAAATGACTTTAAGATAAACAAATTAGGCTAAGGTTTTTTAACATTATTTTAAACAAAGATTCAATTTAATCAATAAGATACTAAGGGTTAATCAATACAAAGTTCAATTTAGCATTAAGGTGTAAAACCCTAGGAAATTTTCACATCAATAAGACCCATTAAACCTATAACATATAAACATAAGAACATTAGATGAGTCTAAATGAAGCTTATGTGCTAACAAACCCATGTAAACTAGATCAACACAAGATATTAAATACTAGTCTTTGATGAAGTTCAATGTTCACTTTAAAGCATAATTTTCACAATTTTAAATAAGGGTTCCCATTTTTAAAAATGGGGTGTATTGGGTACAACAATTGGAAACTCACAAGGGGAATACTCCTGAGTATTCAAGAAACCAAAACTCTGTTTAACAATATTTAAATAAATCATTAAGTACGTCACAGAAAAATACTTAAATTAGAAACATGAAAGATAATCCTAAGTAGATTCACACAACATACTTTCCTTCCAATTTTGGGAACTGTGTGTGCCAAATGTGTAATTCATTTAACTCTTATTGTGATGAGTTTTTCAAAGGCTTGATTAAGCTATAGGTTTCATTTTAGTTTCTCTTAAAGATCATTAAATCAAGAGAAGCTTAGACATTACTCTATTGCTAGCCAGACATCTATAGCTTTGATAGAGATACCTTAGGCTCATTTTATTCTCTCCATTATTTTCTCTTAATCTCAATGCATGGTACATTGACCTTATTTCATCAAATGAGCCTTTTGATTTTCTTTTGCTTTTCTTTTGCCTTTTTGAAATCATTGGTTCTTTTCTTCTTTTATTTTTCTTTGGTTATTAAGTGAAAATAGAAGAGCTAGAACCCTAGTGAGCTAGTATAATTATAAAACAAATCATTACTAGAACATCCCTGTCAACTACACCTATACCCAAAATTGTCATTTTCAATAGGTATTTAATGTGATAAGTGCATTTGATCCAATAAAATAAGAAAACTTTCTAAATTTGTATGAAGTATTTTGAGAGAAAATTCTATATGCCTGGTAAAAGTATTCAATTATGATAGTATCCAAAATGTTTCATGCTTACATACCTTTATCCTGAAGACTCAAAACATAAAGATATGCCTAATTTGTAAACTAGTCTCAAATTACCAAATTTTTAATTTGTCCCCTTTCTACAAGTCATAAGTTCAATTGGTTAGGATTTTTAGCTTGGTTATAGTCAAAGTATACATAGTTTAGCTTGCCACAAAAATCATAAAAAAACAACCAATCTAGAAAATAAGAAACTAATCTAAGAAAGTAGGAAATCTAATCTAAGAAAACAAGAAACTAAACTAATAAAATAAGTTAACTAAAATAAGAAATAAATAAATCTAATCTAATACTACAGATACACTTTTCTATCCCTCATTAATTAGTGATATCTATAGATGACATAATCCTAAATTAGTGCTTTATTAATTATCCATTGACTAGATATGTAAGCTCGTTACCTTCTAGGTCCTTTAGATAAAATGCATTATTTCCCATTATCTTAGAAATATGGTATGGTCTAATATATAATGGGGAAAACTTATCATGTTATCATTTCTTTTCATGGGTTTTATCCCAAAGTAACACTAGATTAGAAATCATAAATGCTTTGACTTTTTATCTCTTGTCAAATCACCCTTTGACCACATCCTAATGTTTTTTAAATGTCTATAAGGCTTCAATCCTTGAGTCTTCTATTTCTATTATGTCTAGCAATCTTGATTATACTTTATCACTTAGTTACATGTAGTCTTAAACAAAATGATAAGTAGGTAACTTCAACATATTAGGGATTATAGGCCTACATCCATATGTCAATAGATAAGATGAAAATTTAAGGGCTCATTTGTATCTTGTTTGGTCTTCTCAAAGAGTATACTTCAACAAGTTGTGCCAGTCTCTGAGCTTGTCCCCTGATGATTTCTTTATTGCATCAATCAACTTCTTGTTCATTGACTATGTCAGTCTATTTCCCTTGAGATAATGGTTAGAAGTTACTTGATAATAATCTAGCTATCATGTTCCCACTCAGTAAATTATATTGATATGAAAGTTGGTTCATTATCACAAACTAAAGAAATAGGTGTTCTAAATTTGGTTGTTATGTGTTTCTCCAAGAAGTGAATCATGTCTTGTGATCTAAAATTCTTTATGGCTATGGCTTCGATCCATATAGTGTAATAGTCTATAATATTAAGTAAAAACTTATGCCCTACCAAGGAGTTTGGGTTGATGACACTAATGATTTCTAAAGCCCACTAGTGAATGACCTTCCTTCAATAACCAATTCTAGAGGCATTATTGTGTGTGATTCTCTCTTGGCTAGATATTGGCATTCATGTCATGTTATAACATGAGTATGAACATCTTTAAAAAATTTAGCTAATAGTAGTCCATTCCTAAGATCTTATGGGTTATGGTATTCCTAGAAGGATGACCACTACCTATTTTTGGATGCAAGTTTTCTAAAATTTATTTAGATTCCTTAGCAGATTCAAAACTAAGGTAAATACCTTCATAGTTTTTTCTATAGAGAAATCCTTTATTAATCATGAAATGAGTAGCTTTAAGTCTCAAAGCTCTCTTTCATTCTTTGTTAAGCCTAGGGAACTAGTACTTGTAGGTAAATATTGTATGATATCAATATACCATTCCCCTTTAGACACTTGAGCCTCACATATCTCTTTAATTGTGATGCATGGATCAAGTTAAGTTATGAGATAAATGATGCCTTGACCTCAAATGATATTTGTAGGCTTGATTTCTCTATTGAAATCTTACAGCTTTTCCATCTACTTACCCTGACATTCTCCTAATTCATTCTGTTATAGGGTGAGCTTGATAGTGATATCAAGCATGATGGAAATGATTTTATTCCTCGAGATTTAATGTCAAAATTTCTTCACTAATTTGACTAGGGTGAAAATATATTTATCAATCATAGAGTATCTAAACTCTACATCTTTCATATTTATGCTCATGAATGCAATTAGATACTTAGTTTCATTATTCTTATACATTATGATATTTATAATTATATGTTATGAAGAGAATGAATATAGGTGGAAATAGTTTTTGAAATTATGATTGATTAATACTAGAGCATGCGATATTTCATATTTAATGTCCTAGAAAGACTTTCAGTCTCCAGCCATCCATTATATTTTGGCATCATACTTGAGAATGGCATGTAAAGGTTTAAATTTTTTTACAAATCTTGAGATAAACTTCCTTATGAAGTTTATATTTTTGAATAATGATTTGAGCACCTTCTTATTATTTTGTGGTGAAATACTTGAAATTCTTTGAATTCTATCTAGATCAATGGTGATCCCATACTTAGTGAGGATGTGTTCCAAGAGCTTTCCTTTAGTGACTCAAAATGTTCTCTTCTTTGGGTTTAATGGAACACCAAACCTTTTTCATCTCTTAAATATGGATTGGAGGTGGCCTATATGATCATCCCTATTCTTTGAGAACATCGTAAGATCATGTAAATGATTATACATTTTCCTATCAGTCCTTTGATTGCATGATCCATAGTAGGTTAAAATGTTTCTCCTACATTTATTAGGCCAAATGACATCCTTTTATATGTATAAGCTCACCATTTCATGGTGAATGTTGTCTTCATTATATCTTTGGATTGTACAAATACTTGATTATAACCTAAAAATCCATCCAAGAATGACATTATTTTAGAACCAATTAATATATATATCACCTCATATAGAGAAGGTAGGGGATAATTGTCCTTTTTAGAAGCCTTATTTAGGTTCCTAAAATCCACACAGTTTGGTCTCACCATTCTTCTTTCTTACTAGGACCAAATTGGCCACCCCAGTAGAATGTCTCACTAGAAAGGTGATTTTTTCTCTTAACAACTTATCCACTTATCTCTAAATGAGAGGCTCAAGAATGGGATTGACTGGTCTCTACCTCTATCTGAATGAATTATGATCTAGACTCAAGGGAATCATATGAGTAATGACTTACAGGTCATATACTTTCTAGTCGTCATATGTCTATGCTATGACATCTTTATAGTGGATGATTAAATCCTTCATTTTCTATCTCTATTCTAAGGTGAAATTAATGCCAATATTAACATAGTGTGGGCCATGTTCATCTCCCATATTTTCTCTTTTGAAATCTGATTCATTTACCTTGGGTTACTTAAGCTACTGAACTTGAGGGTTTATGTGAAATGACCATTGCAAAGAGACCAACCCATCTGGGAAGCAATTTTATTTGAGTTAGAGAATACCTTCCCTATCTGATTCTTATCATCAATCATTGGGATTCAAATTCCTATAAATTTATTAGAAACTAAATAATTTTTTGGTCATCATCAAAGACTTAGAAATTTTATATGTTATCAATTTTAAAGGGACAAGACACTAACTCAATAGAGAACCTCTTTACCTTAGATTCTTGGAGGGGCTCTAGATTAGTAGTAGAAACTAGCAAATTAGTACTTTCATTTTACTCTCGAGGGAGGGATACTATGTTGAAAGCTTCAAATATTTTTATCAAGACCCATGCTCTATGCTTGTACTTTCTCAAATAAGACAACTTGCATTGATATTTGTTTTTGAATTGGTTAACTAATAGCTCTGAGTCACCAAATACTAATACTTGCTTTACATTGCTTTTAAGTGCAAATTGTAATCCTAGAATTAAAGCCTCATGCTCATCTTTATTGTTCATGCATGGAAATTGTAATTTGTATGCTCCAAAGAACTTTTTTTCACTTAGATTTTCACCTCTTGAGGATATTTCTAGCTCTCCTCATCCAAGTGGCACAATGAAAACATATCTTGTGTTGTGAGAACTAGCCCTCTTTAAAACACTCTCTTACCTATCAACTTTGCATGAAAAGGGTTAATAATACAGACTAAGAAAACTAAAGGTGATTCACCAATATTTAATTTCCTCCTATTGAATAAACTTATACTACTTAGAGATAAACAAAGCTTCTTTCACACAAAAGTCACAACTCAAGATGGATTATCACATCAATGTTTCATATGCTAGGTTTAAGAGGTATTTTGATCCTTAGGAGGCTAATGTATGATTAATTTGTGGAATAAAGTCATGAAACACTTCTAAAAAACACATACACTTAAAAGAGAACACTAAAAAAGACCTATAACAATTACTCTTTTGTATATTTGGTGAACAATCAAGGATAACATGCTAGAAAAGATGATATTCTACTAGACAACACCAACAAGATTAAAATAAAACTCAATTTTACAGCATGTAAGTAGGAAAATTCACTTATTTTATTGCTTCAAAATATATTCGAGTACAAAACTAGCCAGGGTTTCACCATCAACCAATGGAGGCTACTAAAAAGAGCCAAAAGAGTCAATATTTATAGCCTTTAAGAGAATATCAAGACAAAATAAGTCAAATGGTCACTTAAACACTTGTAAATTTAATAAAATAGGTTATATTTTCATGATAAAGAGGTATGGAATTCACCATACAATTTTAGGAGGCCCAAGTGTCCATAGAAGTCATGAAACCTATGAAAAGTGTCATAAAACTCCTTATCTTGGCTCAAAAAATTAACTTAATAATTTTAACCTATTTGAATGTCCCAAAAATAAATAGGAATAGGTATAATGTTTATAATTATAGTAAAGGACTATATATATTATTCTCTATTCATTTATTTCAGTCCCACTCATCTAGAAACTCTTGGAAGGAAACCATCACTGCCTGTAGTCTAAAAAAATCCTTTTTCAGTCACCCCTCACACTTGTATTCAAAATTGGATTTATGTTTCCATGAAAATACATTTTATTGAGTAAAATTAACTTTTAAATACTATAAATATCCTTAGAATACTTAGGCACTCCTTTAAAAGTCTCACACTTGGAGTTTTCACCCTTCTCACCCTTGTGTCCACTATGCTAGTTTTGACTGGGTGAGATGAGAGTTTTGGTTTTGACAGTTAGAATTTTTTTATTGTAAATAAATGACCATAATGAGTTATTAAAATTCCTAATATTTCCTAAAATTTTTATTTCATCTTTAAAATCCTCCTATAGCCTAAAAAACACATAAAATGGTAAATAAAAAACCCTATTTTTCACCTTGTCTATATAATTTCATACATCTCAAAGATATGGGAGGAAACCTAAGTGATTCATATATAAGTTAAAATATATTCCATTGTAAAAATATGTCATCTAGATAGCTATCTAAGATTGTTTTCTCCATCAGGTTTTGGTTGAGGGTTTAGTAGGGTTTTAGGCAATTTTTGGTCTTAAGCTTTGTTCATAAATATTTGATGTTGAACCCACTAATAAATTATAAAAAATTGATGATAATTTACCCTTATAACCCCTAAAAATTCCTTTTTTTCCCATGTAAATCCTTAGAAAAGATATGATCACTTGAAGATACCTCATCGAGCTTGCTTCTTCCTTTCTTACATGTTTGGACTATTTTAGAGTTATAATTAGATTTATTTTAGGTTTATATAAATAATAAAAGTTAAAAAATGTATATTTACACATTTTAAACATGTTTCAACAAAGTATATATCCCTTTAAGAATTATAAGTGAATATAGACCCCAAATTGGTTTTAGGTCCCTTGAAGGCCTAGAGGGTTTAGCATTAACCTTGCAAGACTTGGATACTTGGACTGATATTAATTTTTTGGGTTGGTTTATTATTAATTTAAAAACTTAATTAAATCTTATAATATCACCACACAACTTTCCAAGAACTATTATTCTTCCTTTTCTTTCATTCACCAACTAGGCCTAGTAAAAGCTTGCATAGTTGGACTATGTATAGGGGTATTTTAGTCACCTTGGAATGTATAACATTGAATTTATGATTATATAAAATATATTTTCCTTGAACACACCCCATTATATTTTTATTTATGTTCGAAAACTCCATATCAATTTTTTTTCCATTTTGTACTCACTAGCTTGCTTTGCAAAGCCTAATTTTCCTACACTGGCTGACCTCTGAGATAAAATATTGAGGTACATCCCTCATCCCAAAGGAAAATTTAGTATTTAAGGAGTTTTTAAAGGTCATTATTATTATTTTTAACAATTTTTTTAGCTATATTATTGTATTTATGTTCCTAACCAACTCAAAATACCAAAAAAAAGGCCTCTAAAAAGCCTATTTTCTTGCATTTTCCTCAAATCCTCCTAAGAGTGACCTATCCAAGATAAACCAATGGTTATAATTTGTTTAAAAATGTTATTAATTATTAATTATTAATCTTTTTATTCACCCAAAACACTTCCCTTCTATGGATCTTCATATCCATCTATTGAGAAAACATAGTTTCCTAGCCCACAGTACTGACTGTTATCCTTTGGCCAAGTAAGGTAGGTAGATGATCACCTTAGAATATTTTTAAAATTTTTAACACACATTTTTTCCTATCATTAACCACTTTTTTTTCCTATAATCTCTTCTCCTCCCTATACAAGTTCATTCCTTACCCTACCTTCACTAGTTTGTACCCTGTTGTAGGTGTATACATGGGTTTTGGGGACCTATGTAAGTTTGTTTATCTCTTATTTTTATTTATTAAGATAAAAAAAATTAATTTAGGTTATAACAAATTAATTCATTTCCAAACTCCCATCTATCCCTACTTGTAGTTTGAACTCACCAAACTATGTTTTCCCTAAGAGAACTGAGAAACCCTGCATGTAGGCTGTTGTAGGTCACATGAGCTCATTTAGACATTGTTAATAATTTTTATAGTATTTAATTGAATAATTATGGGTCCCAAAATGTTTTATTTAACTATTATCCTTATTTTAAATCCTTAAAACACTATTCTAGCATCAATTTCATGTCACTGGTTAAACTGAGATGCTCTGCTTCTAAACCCTGCTTGTAGGTGTACCTTATAGGAATTAGGCCTTAAATATATTTTTTTGAACCTTTAATAAATAATAAATATTAATTTAACCATTACACTCATTCCTTGATGTTTATACCATATCCACACTTATAAATCCCACCTCATTTCTCACTACCAACACAGTCATACACAGTTGGCCGTAGGTTCTCATTGTCAAATGATGGGGTATATAAAAGTGCCTATAGGATAAAAAATAAATATAATAACTTAATATTTTTATAATAATTTTCCAAAAATTTAAAATTTTCCTTATGTTTATAATAATGACACATCTCCACAAACCTTACCCTTGGTTGGTTATAGGTCCATCTTCTTAGTCCATTTGTACAGACTATAGGTGTGTATAAGGGTTAAACATAGTGGATGAGACTCTATTATTTATTATTAGGTAATAAAGGATTCATGAAAACTATTTTTAACCATTAAATTTTTAAAATTATATCTATATTTCAAACTTTGAAACAAAGGTTACTCAAACTCAAATCTCTGTAGATGATATTGTAGGATTTTAGTGTGTTTCTAGGCAAATTTTAGCCCTCAAACTATCACCTTCCACACATATTCTTGACCTAATATTTGTAATATATGATTTAAATAATATATAATTCAATATTTACATATTTATATTATTTATAATTCTTTTTATACATGTTTTAAGACATCCACAAAAATCCTTGATCCTCTATATTCTCAATTTAGGGATAAGAGACTTGAACATATTCATTTCACCTTTGTAGCTAAAAATTCCTTCTTGTCTATATAATTATCATTTAAAACATGTATTAAATGATATATTTTACACCTTATTACTCCAATAATATTTTAATTCCATTCCCTAAAACCCCATTAAATGCTCCAGTCTCCTATTTGGGCCACCTGTAGGTGACTATTTGCAAATGCAAGCAGTGAATTTAAACTTTAGACAATGGGAAACAAACAAGTTGGTTATTAAATAAAAACATTTAATAAATGTTAAAATTTAATCCTAATGATATTAAAATATTTAATTAACTCCAAAATTATTCACCCATAGTATAATGTCATCTTGAGAGGCTGCAGATGCACTGTTGGGTTGCATACAAGCAGTGAGCATGAGTTAGAACAATGTACCAAATATTATGCCTTAAAAGTTTGGTTTTTACTTAATTTATTAAAATTGAGGCCTAAAAATTTTTAAAGGATAAAAATAAGGTTTCTCACCTTAATTTCAACTTTAGAATCTTATTTTATAGCACTTGCAAGTACACATTGAGCTGTAACATGCAGACTATGAGTATGTGCATTGTATGATTACAAACCATTAAACATTGCTTAGATAAAGAGTATGAAAGGTAAAATTTGGTAAATATAACCTTTAAAACATATAAATTACACTAACACAGCCCCATTAATCCATGAAAAAGCATGAAAATTTGAAAATGGTGAAAACTTCCTACAACTTAGAAAATTGTATCCTCCTACAACCTTGAGCTACTTGACTCATCCAAACACCTTAAAACATGAAAAAAATCATAGGATAAATAGGGGAACACATTATAAATCATTTTTAACTAATATTATTAAGTGGATTATATAGAGCTACTCAAACCAAGGTAAAATTTTTAGGGTACATAGATTAACAAGTAGATCTGAAAGGTCAACTTCTTAGGAATGGTTAATAAGGCTCAAACCACCATTTCTCTAGAAATAAACATAAAATATAGTATTAATAATTTTATAATGCACCTCCAATATCATTTTTATTTAAACCTCTTGTGCTGACCGTACGAATTAAAAACCTATAGGTCACTTTTGCTTGCCAGGAAGGGTGAAAAAGAGTAGAACACTTTTGGGACAAAAATGGTACTTTCAGATCATTTAGAATATGGAAATTAACATGGTAAATATTAATAGGAATTTTATGATCATTTACGACATGGCACACTTCCCCATTGCCAATACAAGTGCCATTTTCTTCTCCTTTCTTAATAAAACTACATTTTCTTCTAATGAACCTATCACTTTTCAATTATTTTAGTTATTTAAGACCTATAAGGAAACATGGGATGTTAAATTATGTTTTTTACCCTTCACACTTCCCAATAAATTTTTATAACTCATTAAATACACCTTTTTTACCTCAAAATGACTAAAAGGACTAAAATGACTAAGGACCAAGGCTAGTTTAACATCAAATGACATTAATTAACATATAAAATACCTTGTGACATAATGGTAGACCCCATAAAACAAAAAGGTCAAATTTTTACCTAGGGGTGCCCCACTTTGACCTAGAAGTCAAATTTGGTCAACAAATTAGTGATTCATAGGGGTAGTATACCTGTTATACCAACTAGACTAGTAGCCTTATCAATCTATTAGGATTAGGAGTCATCTAAAGTCTTGAAGAAAAATATAAATAGATTTCATAAAACACACAAAAAAACATATGACACTAAGCAAAAACAAGACAAAGCAAGACACAAACAAGACTCACACATATGCATAAGCACTTAGGAAAATCATGGAAAACAACAAACCATGTACAAAGAGAGAGGAAAACCTTAGTAGTAATGTTTGAGATATATCCAATTGAATAGGATATGAATCTCATCTCCATCTAACTTTGAGAGTTGGAAATAATTATGTTTCTTGCATTGGGTGATAACATAAGGGCCACTCCACAAAGCATCAAACTTTATGTGTTTTCCAAGTTTAGCCCTATCATCATCCCACTTTAGAATAATTTCTCCCTCTTGGAAAATTCTTGGAATGGATTTCTTGTCATAGTATCTCTTTTTTTAATCTTGGTGAGTTCTCATAGTTTGCATAGCTTGATCTCGTAGCTCTTTAATCTCCATCAACTCACACAACCTGACTTCCATGCTTTCATTCTCCATGAACTTTAGCTAATAAGTGAGATCCAAGGTTGGTAGCTCAAGTTATATAGGTATTATATCTTCTCTCCCATAAATGAGTGTATATGGTGAGTTTCCAATTTCTAACTTGAGGGTAATCCCATTAGCCCAAAGAGTTGTATTCAATTTGGAATGATAAGTCCTTTGGTTTTCCTTCATTATCCTCTTTATGATCTTGATTAGATTATTATTGGTGGAATAAAATAGTCCATTCGATTATGTATAATATTTTGAGGAAGTAATAAGATAGATTCCATATTTCAAATCCCACTCACTTGTCTTCATTCTAAGGAAAGCTAATGCATTGTCTAAAATTATTATTGAAAGAGCCCAAAACCTTGTCACTATGCATTCATATAAGTCTAGAATTAAACTTTCATTGTATTCCTTAAGAGAAACAACCTCCACCCATATTTTAAAGTAATTTTTATTATTCAATACCCACTTGTGGCCAACACTAAAAGGTGGGTTGATTAGGCATATAAAATCTAGACCCCATTGCATAAAAGGTTGGTCTACATGTATTGGATAAAGAGGCAAGGATGTAAGATTTTGTTTATCATAAAAGAGAGAACATTTTTGACACTTAATTACCCAATCATAGGTGTCTTTTAAAAAAATATGCCAAAAATATCTAGCTCTCATTATCTTAGCAATTGTGGTTCTTAGAGCAAAGTGAACACCAATTGGTCCATCATGAAACTCAAGAAAAATTTTCTCAACCTAATCTGATTCAACACATCTCAATAGAACATACCTTACTAAAAAACACTACATTAACAATCACATAATGAATATATTTTAATCTAAATTAACTTCTTTTATCTCTATCTAAACCTTGTGGACACTCACTAATTTGTAGAAAATGAATCATATTTTGTGTCTAAATCCTCATTGATGAAGGTGTAGCTATCATATCATCATGGAGTGATAAAATAACCTATTTTTTTCTTTAAAATTTGAATCAAAATTATCATATAATATCTTCCCTTTCACTAGTTTGATTGTCTTGATTTTTACATCATAATCCATCACTTTTTTAATCAAACCAACCCTTTTTTCAAATATCCACTGAAAAGGAATTATTCAACACTAAGATGAGGTATCGATATGTGAATCTTGTTGTTAGATAACATATGACTAAAATTATTTAGACTTATAACAACTAAAAGTACTTGCTTCTCAACATAGGCATATCTTACCTCATAGCATTCCAAAACTTTATTAAATAAGTTGATAAGCTGCTCCAAGTTCTCTTCATTTTATTGATTATGCATAACATAGCTTATCTCTTCATTTTAAAAGGTATATAAGTTAAATTCCTTTGAGAAATTATGACTTTTAAGAATTGGAGGTTGGGCAATGGCTTGTTTAATCTCTTCAAGACTCTCCTTCCTTTTTCTTGTCCAGGTGAACACTTCATCCTTCCTTAGCATAGAGGTTAGAGGATTGACTAAATTAGAAAAATCTATAATGAACATCCTTATGGAATTATTTTTCTCAAATAAACTTTAAAAACCTTTCTTGTGTTTAGTCAAATCCAATCCCAAGATTTCACCCACCCTTGTACGATCTATGGATAGGCCCTTCTTTGAGATAATGTATCCTAAAATTTTGCCTTAATGGATTAAAAACACACTTATTTGGGTTAAGACAAATTCCAATCTATATACATATCTCAAAAATATACCTACGGTGATTGAAATGATCTTTTGCATCCTGAGAAAAATTATGATATCATCAAGATACACCAATATAATGCCATTTATTAAACCTTGAAAATCCATATCCATTACACATTGAAATGTAGCTCCAACATTAGACAAGATAAAAATAATTTTCCTATAATTATATGTACCCCATTTATTATTAAATGATATCTTATATTGATCACTTTATTTTACCAAAATATGTTTATATCTAGAATATCCATCAAGGAAAGAAAACCTTTCACTACCTACCATAACTTACAAAATTTGCTCCATGGAAGGAAGAGGATAATGGTCCTTCAAGGAAACTCTATTCAAATCCCTAAAATCAAAACATAACCTGATTTCTCCATTCTTCTTCCTAACATGGACTAAGTTTGCCAACCAAGATGAATGTTTAATAGAAAAAATGATCTTAGACTCAATCAACTTTGTAAGCTCATTTATCATGAGAGTCTCAATCTTAGGATTGATTGGCCTTTGTCTTTTATTGATAAGATTAGCATTATCATCTAGTTATATGGTATTTTGATCCAAGTTTGGATCAAAACCTATTATATCACTATATTCCCATGCCAAAACATCAAAAAATTCCTTGCATAACTCAATGAAAGCATGTTTTTCTTCACTAGTACATACCTTCCCAAGAGCAAGTAACTTATCTTTGAGGATTTTTACTCTTTCATAGTTTCATTGATTAGTAGACATGTTTACCTTTTCCTTCTTCAAATGATCATCATAATTAAATATAATCTCAAGTGTGACTAATCCTTTAGGGATATTGTTTGTTTTCAATTGAATAATCTTCCTCCATATTACTGTTATAGTTTGGACTGATTCTTGGAAGAAAACTCAACCTCCTTTTATAGAATTTTATTTATTTATTGGTCACTATCAAACACTTTACAATTAGTGAAATTATTAGGTATTGAGGGCCTTATAATAACCTTGAGATGTGGCTAATTCTTATCTTCTCTTGCTCCAAAAACTACCAACCTATCAACATGTTTGTTGTCTTCTCTTGGGATGGATTGGATGTTGAAAGCTTGGAAATATTACACAATATCCCACACTCTATGATTATAGGACTTAAGAAAAGATTTCTTAGTCATATTTTGTCCTCTTACTTGATTCACAATCAACTCACTATCACCATACACTTGTAATTATTTCACACCTCTTTTTCTAGCCCACTCAAGGCCATGAATTAGGCCCTCATATTCTACACATTACAAGTACAAGATAAGTGAAATATGAAATTGGAATAGTACCTTTCCTTGTATGGTGAAACCGACATTGCTCCATCACCTACCCTAGCTTTGCTTCTAGATCCATCAAAGAAAACCTACCATAAACCATCTATGTCTTCACTTGGTTTCATCAAGTTTGGCATGAAAGTGTTATCCTTATGAATACAATACACTCTAATACCAGATTAATCTATGAATTTTTAAGGATTATGATCATAATTTTCATCTCCCTATTCATCTAAATACAAATCAAAAACTCCTTCAAGAGAATATATTGGAGATTGATCTATATGAAGTTCTTCCTCATCAATAATGTCATAATTGACAGTTACCACTTTAGGTATGTAAGTATCTATATTATTATGATGGATAGGCTCTGATTCAATCTTCACTTTAGTACCATATTTTATCCTAAAAAACATATATGATCAATTGGATGCCAAATATCGACCTAACTTAGTTATAAACTCTCTTGATAAGAAAATAGAAAAGTATAGAGGTAAATCTACCACAACCACATCATGAGGGATAGAAAAAGTAGGACATTCATGTAAAATTATATTCAAATTGTTGACTACTTTGAAGGTATCTAATGGTTATCCATCCAATTGTAGGACTCCTTTGGCCATTGGTTCATACTTGAGGCCTAGTTTATTTGCTATTGACTTGGGCATAACTGAAGTACTATCCCCACTATCTATGATGAAATTATGAACTAATAAATAATAAATGATAAAGGATAGATAAAAAGGAGTATTATAATTTTTATTTGCTTGTTCATCAATGGGCTGAGATCTATTCACTAAAACAATAATATCACTCTTAGATGATCCAACGTGCTTACCTAGTCCTTACAATTCCTTTTGAAGCATGTAATTTTGTCCCAAAGTTGTCAATTAATCCTATAAGGAAATATTCATATGTAATTTATTCATCTGTTCCAAAACATTGATAGAAGGATTGATCACTTTGAATTTCTCTTTTGAAGCACTAGTACCTTGTGGCGTAGCTTGTGAAGGTGGATGTGTAGGAGTAGGTATTACATTCTAAAACTCCTAATTATCTTACACCTTAGGGTTTGAGTTAGGCCCACCCAATATTATATATTATTTAGGAGTCAAAGTATGTCCCTAATTATCCCCTTGTGTCTCTTCAACATCCCTCTTCTTGGACCTTTTTTTAGAGGACACACTAGCATTCACATTACTTACATTCCCCAAATGATTGATGGCACAAAATTACCCCTCCAAATGATTTATGAGAGTAGAATCATATTGTGTTTTTACATTATCCATTATAATTTTCATTCCATTTTTCATTGACACCTAAAAATTTTCTTCATTACCTTGCATAGCCATGGCTTGATTATGCATCTCATTGGCATAGGCAACTTGGTATTGATTTTGTTCATAAGGAGGATAGCATGGTTATTCTTGAAAAATTTTGTTTTGAGTGGGAAAAATATCTTTATAATATGAAGGAGCATTATTATTGTAGATTTTTTAAGGTATAGCTTGAGTGATTTGACCTTTTCCATGATTTTTACCCTAAAAAGGAGGCCTATTTGTTTACCCAAACTGATTGTAGGAATGGTATGGCCTATAAATTTTAGCTTTTTTCCTTTTTATGGAAACCAATTCATTAGTAAAATTTTGGAATAAAATCTTGACTTTATGGATCTAATTTGTGGGGGAAATACAATACTTTTATTGACTAGGAAAAGGAGCAAAGGTAGTAATGCAACTTGACTAGGAGGCTACAAATCAGGGAACAATGGCATTGGTGGCCCAAGAGAAATCTTCCCTCCTTGAAAAAGATAATTCTTATAATTTATATCTATCTCATAGGTAGAAGGTAGTGTATTCCCACCCATGTACTAGATCATCATGCTACATCACTATTTAATTATTTTAGATAGTATAAAAAAGCATAATTTGGGGTAGGTCTCACAAGGGCTGGGATCTTATCCCATGATTTTAAAAATCTAGTGTTAAAATATTGCATAAACTCTTGTGGTGCCCTCTTGTTAGTGGTCAATTACTCAGCTAGTGATAGATGATCACTCTTCTCTCTAAACTTCTTAGTCAATAGATCTCCTAGTTCATCCCATGAACCAAGAAAATTTTTAGGTAGAGTCCCATAGCAATCTAAAGCTTTCCCTTTAAAATACAATGTCAATAACCTAATACTCACATTATTTTAAGTGATATTATTGATATTGTAGAATTTTTCTATATTTATAATGTGTTTAATGGTATTAATAAGACCTCCACTAAAATATAGAACACTCTTAAGGGTTTCTCCTAGAATTTGGTCATATAGGGCAAGATTCAAAGGAGATGATCCAATGAAAGATACAAAAGATTGGTTTCTATCTATCTTGGAATGTAGACTATGGTTATTAAATGTAGAACTCAGTATGAACGTGGACTTCTTAAACACCAACTCTCTTGAATAAGGATGAGAATTCACAAACCTAAACCTTTTGATAGAATATAAAGGAAATTCACAAACTCAAAGGGTATATCATTATGAGTAGACATAGTGGTCACCTTTGGCATGAAAATTAGAAATTGATCAACAAACAAAGATTTGAAAAGTTTAGTGGATTTTCTAGGTACTGAATGTAGATGTTCTTGTATCTAAAACTATGCCAAGACCAACACCAATCTTGGAAAACCTTCTAGGACTTAAGTCCTACTAGGCATGCCAAAAATTATTTTCACTTGGATTTTATACCTATGAGGAGATGCCTAGCTCTCCTAATCCAAGTGGCATAATAGAAACATCTATTTTGTTGGGGGTAATAATTTGGTGGGATGAATATCTAGAAGGGCTAGTTCCCTTGATGCACCCTTTTAAACACTCTCTTACCTATCAACTTTGCATGAAAAGGGTTAATAATTAAAAATAATAAAACTAAAGGTGATGAAAAAATATTTAATTTCCTCTTATTTACTAAACTTATACTACTTAGAATTTAAAAAAGCTTCTTTCACACAAAACTCACAACTCAAGATGGATTGTCACACCAATGTTTCATATACTAGGTTCAAGAAGTATTTTGATGCTTAAGAGGGTAACGAATGATTTCTTTGTGGAATAAAGTCATGAAAAACTTATAAAACACACATAAAATTAAAATACAACACTAACAAAGACCTACAACAATTACTCTTCTACACATTTGGTGAACAATCAAGGATAACATGTTAGAAAAGATGATATTCTACTATATATAACAAAAAGATTGAAATAAAACTCAATTGTACAGAATTTAAGTATGAAAATTTAATTTTCTATTGATTCAAGAGACATTAAAGTAAAAAATTGGCCAAAGTTTCACCATCAACGAATAGAGGCTACTAAAAAAAGCTAAAAGAGTCAATATTTATAGCCTTTGAGAGAAGATCAAGATAAGGGAAGTCCAAACGTCACTTAGACACATATAAATCTAAGAAAAGAGGTTATAATTTCATGGTAAAGAGGTATGTAATGAACCATGAAATTTTAGGAGGCCCAAGTGTCCATACAATTCATGAAATCTATGACAAGTGTCATAAAACTCCTTATCTTGTCTCAAAAAATAGACTTAATAATTTAAACCTATTTTAATGTCCAAAAAAAAAAAGGTATAGGTATTATTATTATAATTATAGTAAATTAATTCATATATTCCTCTTCATTCATTGGTTATAGACCTACATATCTAGAAACTCTTAGAAGGAAGCCATCATTGCTTGTAGTCTAAAAAACTCATTTTTTAGTCACACCTCATACTTGTCTTCAAAATTGGCTTAAATTTTCCATGAAAATACATGTGAGGGAGTGAATTACACTTGAAAATACTATACATGGCCTTATACTACTCAGTCACACCTTAAAAAGGCACACACTTGGAGTTTTCACCCTTCTCACCCTTGTGTCCACTATGCCAATTTTGATTGGCTGAGATGAGAGCTCTGGTTTGGACACTTAAGATGTTTTTATTGGAAATAAATAACCATATGTATTTTTTTCTTTGACACTTAAGATTTTTTTATTTGAGTTTTTTCTTGGGAGTAAATTACCATAGTTCCTTCCAAATTTTATTTCATCTTTAGACTCCTCTTATAGCTTACAAAACACATAAAATGGTAAAAAATACCTTATTTTTCACCCTATACATAAAATTACATACATATAAAATATATGGGATGAATAATAATTTATTCCTCCACAAGTTCCAATATATTTAATGGTTAAACTATGTCATCTAGATAACTCTACATGCTTGTATTCTCCATCAGGTTCTAGCTGAGGGTTTAGTAGGGTTTTAGGTAGTTTTTGGTCTTAAGATTTGTTCATAAATATTTTAGATTTAAAATATAAATGACACAAAATTTATTATAAGGTACCTTGATAACCCCTCTTAATACCTTTGGTTCCCATGAAAATCCTCAAAAAATATATGAGCACTTGAAGACACCTCATCGAGCTTGCTTATGCCTTTCTTGCATGTTTAGACTATTTTAGAGTTATAATTATATTTATTGTTTGTTTTTTTTCATAATAAATGTTAAAACATTTATATTTCCACCTTTTTAACATGTTTCAACCAACTAGATATCCCTCCAAGAGTTATAAGTGAATACAGGTCCCTTGAAGGCCTAAAGAGTTTAGCATGTACATTACAATCATTGGCTTCTTGGACTGATTTTAAATGTTTGGGTTGGTTAATTATTAATTTTTAAACTTCATTAAATATTATAATATCACCACACAACTTCCAAATAACTATTCTTCTTCCTTTTCTCTCATTCACTAACTAGGCCTAGTGAAAGCTTGCCTAGTTAGATTGTGTGCAGGGATATTTTAGTCACCTTTGGAGGTTTGATCCTAAATTAGTGATTAAATATAATATATTTTCCTTAAATACACATAATTATATGTTTAATTAGGTTCCCAAAACTCCATATCAATCCTTTTTCCCATTTTGTACTTACCAGCTTGCTTTGCTAAAGCCTGATTTCCTTAGACTAGTTGACCTCTGAGACAAAATAGTGAGGTATATCCCTCATCCCCAAGGAAAGTGATTATTTTTTTATTTTTTACAGGTCATTATTATTATTTATACCAAATTTTTTATTTTTATTCTTTTATTTAGGTACCTAACCAACTCAAAATGCCCAAAAAAGGCCTATAAAAAGCTTATTTTCTTGTATTTTCCTCAAATCCTCCTAAGAGCGACCTATCCAAGTTAAAAAAATGATTATAATTTTTTTAAAAAATTTCCTCAATATTAATTCATGATTATTAATCTTTTGATTCACCTAAAACACTTCCCTTCTATGGATTTTTCATATTCATTTATTGAGCAAACATAGTTTCCTAGCCCACAGTATGAACTATTGCCCTTTAGCCAAGAAAGGTGGGTATATGATCACATTGGTAGAGTATTGAAAATTTTAATACATATTTTTAACTATCATGAACCAATTTTTATTTCTTATAAACCTATTCTCCTCCCTAGATAATTTTATGTCTTACCCTACCTTTACTAACTTGTACCCTACTATAGGTGTATACAAGAGTTTTGGGGACCTGTGTAAGTTTGTTTCTCTCATGTTTGCCTTTATGAAGTAAAAAAAAAAACTTAATTTATATAATCACAAATTAATTAATTATTTACAAACTCCCATATGGCCCTATCTATAGTTTGAAATCACCAAACTATGTTTTCCCTTAGAGGATTGAGAAACCCTACCTGTAGATTGTTGTAAGTCACATGAGACATTTAAACCTTATTAATAATGTGTAGAGGATATAATTGAATCCTTATTGGTCCCATAATGTTTTATTTAACTATTATACTTATTTTAAATCCTTAAAATACTATTATAGCATTGATTTTGGGTCATTGGTTAAACTGAGATGCTCTACCTCAAAACCCTACCTGTAAGTAGACTTTATAGGAATTATTCCTTGAATACAATGTTTTGAGCCCTAATTCAAGAATATATAGTAATTTAACCATGATGATACTCATTAATTGATGTTTGGACCACATCCACACTTAGAAACCCCACCTCATTGCTCACTGCCAACATAGTCATACACAGTTGGCTATAGGTTCTCATTATCAAATGGGAGGGTATATAAAAGTGTCTATAGGATCAAAAACCCATATAATAAATTAATATTTTGATCCTCATGTTCCACCAAGTTTAAATTTTCTTATGTTTACAATAATGACACATCTCCACAAACATTACTCTTTCCTGGATGTAGGTGCATCTTCTCTATCCATTAATATGGATGTAGGTGTGTATAGGGGAATAAACACAGTCGATAAGCCTCTCTTAGTGATTATTAGTTCATAAAGGATTCATGAAAACTATTTGGACCCATTAAAGTTTTAAAATTTAGTTGAGATTTCTAACTTTGAAACAAAGGTTGATAAAATTCAAATCTCTATAGATGATATTGCAAGATTTTAGTGTGTTTATAGGCCACT
The DNA here is from genome assembly GCA_037957365.1 of Torreya grandis. Classification (NCBI taxonomy): domain Eukaryota; kingdom Viridiplantae; phylum Streptophyta; class Pinopsida; order Cupressales; family Taxaceae; genus Torreya; species Torreya grandis. The sequence continues at coordinate 641,609 of JARHVA010003522.1, forward strand.
TTGAGCCCTTAAACTGTCACATTCCACCCATCTTCTTGACCTTAGATTTTACATATCTCCTCTTCATCATAGATACTAAAATATTTACATATTTTTATGATTTATAACTCTTTTTAGATATGTTTTAAGATATACACAAAAACACTTGGACCTCTATTTTCTTAGTTTAGGGATAAGTGACCTAAACATATTCATTTTACCTTTGGAGCTAAAAATTCCCTCTTATCTATCTACTTAGCATTTCAAACATGTATGACATGATATCCTTGACACCTTAGGACTCCATTAATATTTTCATTTCATTCCTTAAAACATAATTGAATGCTTTAGTCCCTTGTTTGGGCCACCTTTAGGTGACTATTTACCAATGTAGGCAGTGAATTTGAACTTTGGATAGTGGGCAACAAACATGTTGGTGATTAAATCAAAACCTTTATGAAATTTTAAAATGGACTCCAAACAATATTAAAATATTAAATAAACTCCTAAAGTCTTCACCCATAGTATAATGTCATCTTGAGAGGCTTCAGATGCACTATTGGGTTGCATATTGTTTTATTATTTTTGGTAAACTAGGGTCTAGTTCCTAAAAAATAAATGGCCTAGAATAAGGGTGAAAATCCAATTAAATATAATAAAATATAAGTTTTTATCAAAATTAATTACATCAATTACCTAAGGAAATAAATAAAATTATTTGGAAAAATAGGCTGAAATAGATAATTCAGTGGTTGAAATCTGCTTCACAAGATTAGGACAGTGTCACAAATCTATATCTAGTTTTTATTTTGTGAAAGGATGGGAGCACTAGAATATAACACCTTAGTGTTTGATGCTATAGTCCTTTTTTAAAAATATTATCTTAAAGGCCTAAGTTTTATAGGTTTTGTATATTGTCTTAGTGTGAGCCTGTGTATGAAATTTTAGAGGCTAAATGTCAACAAAACTCATTGTAGGTCCATTTCAATCTCTAAATCCTGAGTCTATCTACACATGAAATAAAAATACCTCAAAATCATAAGGGGAAAAAATTGGGTTATGGAAAGTATGATCATATGATCTAGAATCATTTATGAATTAATTGTTGCCTACATTAACCCTCAAGCTAAGGTCTCAAATCAAATATAGTTCTCCCTTAGGGAATGTGCATAATCAATATGCATGGTAGATGCAAGAATGAAATTTTTCCTGGGCCCTTCCTTGATCAAACATGCAAGTCTATGTGTGATGTAGAATGCTAAGCTATACTATTGACTAATTTTTAATTAGGTAATGTGCCAAGGTAGTAAGTTCTAGATATAAAATGCCTTGTGAAGTCATTTATATATGAGACTCTTTGTTTTGAATTTAGTAATTGTATTCGCATTTGAATGACACTAGAAAAATTAAGGGTGAATCTAAAAAATGGGTTGGGACTCATTAAGTGAGGGAAACTAATCATTGGATCTCAAAATGACTTTAGATAGGAGTGTTATAAATAGACACTCTAGTGTCCAACACTGTAGTCTAATCCCAATGTTCCTATCCTACAAGCTGAAGACCATGGTGATGGAATGAGCATGGAAATATGACCTGGATGACGTGGAATGAGGTTTTAGATGCTTATATAAGACTGGTAATAAGTAAAAATGTGACTCAAGCATTAAACAAGACCAAGATGAGTAAAAAAAAAAGACATGGCTAAATGTGAATAAGGCTCATATTCTCTAGTTGGAGTCTCCTATAAAAGGACTATGAAAATACATGATATATGTGGTTTCTTAACCAATTTAGGGTGTATACATTTTCCCCCTTTTAATCTAGTTATGGAATGAAATGAAGTACTCGAGTAAAATAAATAAAAGAAAATGTGTTCCTAAACCTATGTGCATAAAAATGAATCTACTACAAAAGGGTCCAACTCACTTCTTGGTCAGGGAAGTGGATAGAGAGATAAATAGTTCCTAGAGAAAGAAAGAATCCCTAAAATGGATGTCCCATGTACTGAATCTAAAAGTAAAATTTGTGTAACATGGAGAAGGAGGGCATTGATTACCCCTTGTGTTGAATCTGACTAGAATGAGAAATGCTTAGAGGCCTAAAACCAATGTCTACCCTCTATCCCACATAAACTCATGTAGTCTTGAATGTGTGTATAGAATTTTTATGCTATAAATAGCAAAACATATCATGCCCCCACTCTAAATATATGAACTAGAACTGAGAAATACTCAGAGGCCCAAAACCAATATCTATCCTTTGCTCCACATAAACTTGTATAGTCTGGGTCTGGGTAATATAATGGACTAACTACTATAGATGGCTATGTGGTCCAACCTAATGACAACCTAGGTATAAATAGGTATAATATAAAACTTTGATAAATGTGCAATAAGATAATGACATGTATTTCCATTGTAATCTGTATAATCTTGGATGATGAAGAACATGAACATTTGTGTCATACCCCCAAATTTGGTATGTAAGTGATTCTTATATATAACCTTGTAATCTATATAACCACATGTGATATGACCTATCATGTCTTGGACCATGTGCAAAATTGGAGATCAAAACACTATGCTCTGCACTATGCCTATAATTTATTATCTGGTCTTATAACTATGTCATGTTGTATGAAGTTGTATATGTGAGACGTGTAGTAATGTACATGCCCACAAATCTGGTATCTAAGTTTGAATATGTATTGAAGTCACTATGAATCCATGTAATTTGAACCACTATATCTTAATAACCTATGCATTTTTAAACTAAAATCACTATGGATCCATATGATCTAAACCACTGTATCTAAATAGTTTATGTATCTATAAATTTAATTCACTATGGATCCATATTATCTGAAGCCCTATATCTAAATAGTCTATGTAAATATAAACTGAAAGTTTATTCTTTTAAATATCTTGAGTAATGTTGAGTGTCCCATGTAATCTTAATCACTATATATTCCAATCGATCTGAGCTGAATTTGATAATCTAACTGTTGGATGTGTAAGAACCATGGTGTATCCACTTATGAGAGTGGATAGGTATGTTGGGTAAGTGTAGGAATAAGAATAATAGGAATGGTACCCCACTTTTGGGAAGAGAGAAAAAATTTGTGATAGAGGAGGTTGAGACAAAAGTGATAACTAGTGGCATAATAATAGAAATAATGTTAGTATAATTTGGATTAATTGAGCAGTTGTTTGATTGATTAGACTGAGTTGTTGGAATTAGAACAAGTTTTTGATTGGTGATAATCAAGGTGTATGTTTGGGTGTAAGGGAAATTTAGATATGTGTGTTTCATAATAGGCAAATGATGTAGTAAGAGGTAAAATATTGCATGTTGTTGAAGGTATCATTGTCATGATTCCATAGAATAAAATGGTTTACAAAATGGAGTTACGAGGTTCTAGTTATGGGCAAAATGGTATTTTACTTTAGATGAAAAAGTTTTTGATATAGGAAAATTGGATTGATTCTTTATTCATTTTCACATTGACTAGTTTGAGATTTAGAGTTTTGGAGTGAGAGATATTCCAAGGAGATGAACACTTATCATAACTCAGTTTGAGCATTTGGCAGCCCAAGTGGAGGCTAGTGGTGATGTTAACTTGGTCAATAAGCTTAATGCTTGATTTTTGCCTATTTTGAAGCTTTTTTTTTATGTTTTTGAGTTGTTTAAAGTAGCCTAAGATATTTTTGACTAGTTTTAATACTCTTGTCTAGGGTTCAACACTACTATCTAGGTTCCAACACACTTATCCACTGTTGTTGTCCTGTACCTAGTGTTGTTGTCCTAGAGGCTTGGTTTTTTGAGATGTTTCTTAGTTAGGTGTTGTTTTTTTTGCTTTTTTAGTGATTTGGAATTATGGATTGATATATATGTTATTATTTAGTTTTTTTAGGGTGAGGTTCAAATGAGAGAATTTCATATGGGCCAAGTTACAGAGAAATTATGATTGCTACCATTATTTACTAATGAGAGAGCTATCATGGATAGGGTAGGGTTGGGTCATGTGTGTAACCTAAGCATAGTGTAGTGGGATAGATATCTGATTAACACCTTATGTGAGAGGTGGAATTTATATACATGTAATTTATAGCTTCATATAGGGGAGATTACTATGACACTAGAGGATGTGTATCACATTTTTCATCTACCAATTAGTGGTGGTGGATGACATGGGTGTTGCTACTATTCATCATGTGTTATTGTATTTTGTTAGTGTACCTTTATGTATAAATTAGAGAGGTAGTGATAGAAATGTGATACTATCATTTATAGTATAATCTAGTGTTTCACGCTTGAAAAAGTGGTTAGCTATATTGTTGGCCTCATTTATTGCTATGGATGGGAGTGGGGTGTCGATTGCATATAGGATTTTTCCCAGTGTAGAGGTATATGCTATTGTGCTCTCATGGGGTAGGAATATACTTTCCCACCTATATAGGTATATTTACAAGTTTACCTAGGAGGCATTTAGTGGTGGTGTGAGTATAGCTACCTTATTGCCTTGTTGGGCTTATGACCACATTACAATTGTGCATTTGATTGGGTTACTTAGGCTAGAGTGGGCACATCCAAAACCATTTGAGGAGTGGTGGATAAGTACATTGGCTATCTAATATCTTGGGATAGATCACTATAAATGATTTTTAGATAGATTGGTGTCTCATGATATCATATGGAGGCCTTATAGAGGATTTCCTAGGTAGGCTGAGGATAGAGTGTAGCTATGGTATATGAGGGAAAGTTGTTGGTTACATGAATAATGGGTTAAAGTGTATGATTTATTTCAATATAAGTTCATAGCTAGATATTTTAGGGTACCATATGATGTTCCCCCTATAACATGGGTATGGGTGAGGAGTGCAGGGGCACTAATGAGGGCAAGAGTTCATGTGAGGCCCACTGAGGTTAAGTGAGCACCATTACCTTTGGATGCATCAGATGTAAATATATCTATTATTGATGTATATGATGTTAGATGTATAAAGGAATATACCACATGATGGGATGTGCATCGATGTGCTTCATTATATCATGTTAATGGAGCAGATTTTCCTAAGTATGAGGATTCTACATCAATTCAGATGATGGGAGGTAACTAACAATAATGTTTGAATTGTGTACCAATTTTTGATTTTTTAGTTTTATTTAAAATTATATATATAATGTAGTGTTTTACTTTATGTGCAAGAAGAGTGGGAGGTACTCAAGATGAATTACAAGCCAGGGTAAGTAGTGGAGATGATGGGTTCTAGGAGACCATCATTGATTCGACACTCTAAGAGATCATGCAACATGTTCTTGATGATTCTATAGAGAAATGTTTGATAAGGTGAGTGATAGTAAAAGTTGGCATTGATTATCATTTTTTTGATAGAACTACCATAGCTATAGCTACATATGTTAAGGTAGTGGGAGAGAGATGAGCTGAGGACTAAGATAGATAGGCATAAGATGCCTCCACCTAATTGTGGATCAGTGAGTACAAAGATTATGGATGATTACATGAATCTTTAGTAGTGATATGCAAACTTATGTGAGGAGCATGGTTGGCTATTATAGAAAGAGAGTCATTGTAAGAGGCATTCAATATCTTGAGGAGGCATGACATAATCGAGTGATAGAGTGGATTATAGGACTAATACTAGTAGGGAGAGAGAGACTAAGAGTGAGGACATGATGCCCATTCATGATTGACTATGCCTTGATATGATGTATATGTTTTGAAAACTTCATTATATATATGGATACTATTTTAATTTTGACTCATGTGCATTTTTTTATGGGATTTAAAGTATGTTGTTATATTTGTTGTAAATGGTTGATTAGAAATAATATATTTTGTATTGATTTTATGATTGCATATGTTTGGTAAGATGGAATTTTGGGATGTGAATTTGATTATTCATGGTATGTTCAAGTGTGATGTTAGGTTTGATTTATAATTATATGTAAGTAAAAAAATTTACTTGTTTTGTGATTTGTAAATTGATTTGGTAAAGTGAGTTAGTTTAGGATTGGATTAAAAAAATAGGATATTGGTAAGGTCTAGAGTTTGATAATTTGGTTTGGATAGGGATGGATATTTGGAATTATAAATTTTAGTTATTAGTAGGAGGGGATGTAAGAAGTCATTTTATGCTCAATTTCTTTAGAGTGGCTCAAGAATACAAAGGATGGCCCTTTGGCTCCATCATTTCCATGTTAAGTGAAGCTATGAATTGATACTAGTATGAATGTGTGTCATATCACTATTTGAACTCCGATGATCAACTGAACAAGTGCCCATAATTCTAATGATATGTAGGAATATGATCTATATCTGATATTGTCTATGATTCACTAACTTTAGTTATACATGGAGACTCTACAAAATGTAACCTCACTAGATGTGAAACTAAAAATCTGTGATGTGGAGAAGGCTCATCTATCTACAATCATAGTGGATTATTGCATGAAATAACACCTTGTGGGTTATGCTATGATGCATATGATTGAGCAATAGATTAGTATGGATCTAAGACCTATGATGGGGGCTCAACTAATCTCAATCATAGTAGGTTACTACATGAAATAGGTCCTTAAAAATATGACTATAGTGAATATCTATCTAAAGTAATACTCTATGATGTGGGTTCATTTAATCTTAACTATAATAGGTTACTACATGAGATAGGACCTAAAAATCTAGCCATAGTGAATATCTCTCTAGAGCGATAGTCTACTATGATGCCTATGATTATGTTAGATATGTATATCAAACTATACTATGTACTCCTAAAACTACACTACTATATGTAGGTTGCTCTCATTATACTAGTTTACAAAAATTTTGAGTAGGTGGAATAGGATATCTCTTATGAGGCTCTATTCTAGAACCCGAATTACTCTCATAATGAGTGACTGATTATTTCTATAAAGCAATTTTATGGTATGACTCAATTATAGAGGAATGAGGTCTAAGGTTCCATTATAGAGGAGATCTCGATGTCCCCTATGTAAATGATATAATGCCATTATCAACACATATATTAATGTAATCTCTGAGTCCATAACAATAATTATTTTTGATTCCATGGATATGATGATAGTTATAGAAGGGATGATGTGGTTTTCTATGTAAGAGATGTGGATCTTGTCAATGAGTAGAATGTAATATGATTAACCTCCTATCTAGAAGTGTTGATAATATGACACATGGGTTATCCCACTCTGAATCAAACTATAAAGGTGATTTGTTGTTGCTATCTATAGTGCATACTATAGATTATGCTCTAAATATTGGCTCTCTATTCTTAACTATTTGCTTCTTTTCTAGTTATGGTCTTCTATCTTGTTTAGGACATGGTGGATGTTATGTACTAGTATCTATAGATGTAGGTATTGCTATGAAATCTAGAGTACTTCAATCAACAGAATCTACCTCAATCAACCTTAATTTATATTCAAAGGATAGAACTATATAGAATAAGTGCTTGAAAGAGGACTATGTCTGATATAATAGATTCTCAAGGAGAGGTTGATGAATCCCCTTAATAAACATATGTTGAACCTTTAACTATGTTTATAGATTAATCTTAACATGTGCATCTTGAGTCATAAGATATAATCACTAATTGCCTATATAGTATTTTGATGCAATGTGGCAAGTTTCTCATATCTAACATGAGGGCTCGTGTTTGCTATGTAATGTTTAAGAAATGCCTCCTCTAAGTCATCATATGTGTGCAAAGAGCTAGTGGGGAGTAGGTGAAAGAATTAGTTATGTGCTTCCCCCACTAATGTCTATTGGAATAACTTTAGTAGAATCAAAGGACTTGTATGAGATGGTAAATCCTTCTAAAAGCTTGAATATGTATGAATGGATCTTTAGTTCCATCAAAGTGAGGCAATGATGGTGTCTAGAAATGCTTAGGCAATGAAGCTTTTACAAATGTCTTCAAAATAGGGTTACCATGTAAATCATTTTCGTTTATCCAAGAATTATAAGCCTTATTTTGTAAGGTAAGGAGATGTACCTAGTGTTGTAATTCACCAACTACATTCATCAAAGAAACAATCTCCTGGGATGGTATATTAACATATTAAAGTGGTTCATTTAATCATTGAATTTGATTATTTATTTTAACCATGGGAATGCTACATTTAGTAATTGGATCTTATAGAGGGGGTGTGCTCACTTGAACCTTGGGAGTAATGGTAACTTTGACCTTACTAAAGGTATGTGGGCTCCCATTATATTTAGGTGAAGAGTGACAACTGGGTTATATTGTAATGAGGGGTGGCTTGGGAGATTTATTGTTATCTCTATGTTTTATTGAATCACATTATAATTGAGTAGAAGATGTGATGTTATCATTAACATGTGAATTATTTGAAATAGAATCATGTGTAGAAGTAGAAATAAAATGTGGTAGTGCATTATGTTTGAGAGGAGTGAGAGAAGAGTTAGAAACATGAGATACATTTTCTTCTTCACTATGTGCATAACAATCATCATTGTTCCATGAATTATCATATTTGAAATATTGTTCATAATCACTCTAATCTTCGTATTCATTTTCATGTTCATTTTCATACTCATTATCACTTCCATTGTCACTAGGGAGAGGTGTAAGAGAAGAATTTAATTATTTTCTAATATGGAATAATTATCATGTGAAATTGGAATATTATGTGCATCTATGTTATCCATGGATGGAGTGTATGCATTATTTTCATTTGAAAGATGAGAAGTAAGAGTAAAATATTTATCATCTAGACATTATTTTGATAAAGTAGAGTTAGGAACATGAGATTGATCATTTGAACTATGCATTGACAATTTGATTCTATTGAATTTATATTATTGTATTTTAAACATAGAATTATCTAGAGAGAGAGAGAGAGAGAGAGAGAGAGAGAGAGAGAGAGAGAGAGAGAGAGAGAGAGAGAGAGAGAGAGAGAGAGAGAGAGAGAGAGAGAGAGAGAGAGAGAGAGAGAGAGAGAGAGAGAGAGAGAGAGAGAGAGAGAGAGAGAGAGAGAGAGAGAGAGAGAGAGAGAGATATTAGGTTCACATGGAAGAAAATTATCACCATTAAGAGGTTCACTTGGAAGTTCATGACTAATTTGTTCATTTGGTGCATTGTGCATAGGGGAATGAGGTTGAAAGTACCTTTCCCATTTATCAAAATTATTTTCTTTAGAAGAGGGAATAAAAGAGATAGGTTTGAGAGAAGAGGATGCATCTAATTTTTCTTCACTATCGCTTTCACATGTATCATCATATTCATCCTTATAACAATAGTGATTATCTTCATTGTAAGTGAAATCATTTTCCACTTTTTTAGCTAATGTGCAATTTTGGAAATATGTGCATTCATTGTCATAATTATGAGAAAATTTTAGAAATTGATCTATGGGATGAGAGGAAGGAAGTGCCTTAGTGTCCATTTTATTTCTTTCACCAAAGAGAATATGTAAAAGTACTATTAAGCAAATAAATGCAAAAATAACTACTAACATAGAGATTTTGAAAATATTTTTGACAATCTAAATAATTTACAAAAATTTTAAAATATTTTTCTAAAAATTGTAGGGAATGAAGGCTTGGGGTTTGTGGACCTAGTTTAGAAATCTAGCGTTTTGGGATAGGTTTTTAGAATTTTTGAAAATTATGGAAATAATTTAAATTCTAAAAATAATTTTGAATAGGATAAATACCCAAAATTTTATACAAATTTTTTTTTTTGAAATTTAATTATTTTTCACAAAATAAATACTAATATTTAGATTTTGAAAATATTTTTGACAATGCAAACAATTTGCAAAAATTCTAGAATATTTTTGTAAAAATTGTTAAGGGAGGGATGCTTAGGTTTTGAGGACCTAGTTTAAAAATCTAGGGTTTTTGGTTAGGTTTTTAGAATTTTTGAAAATTATTGAAATAATTTAAATTATAAAATAATATTTTAATATAATTAATAAACAAAAATTTTAAAAAAAAATCATAAATTTGAAATTAAATTTGTTCACAAAATTTGAATAAAAACCCTAAGTGTACCTAGAGTTTTAGCTTTGTTTGAAGTAAGTTGGGTTCACCAAATGTTTTATTATTTTTGGAAAACTAAGGTCTAGTTCCTAAATAATAAATGGTATGGAATAAGGGGAAAAATCTAATTAAATATAGTAAAATACAAGTTTTTATCAAAATTAATTACATCAATTGCATAAGGAGAGAAATAAACTTATCTAAAAAAGGGCTAAAATAGATGATTTAGGGGTTGAAATCTATTGCATAAGACTAGGACAGTGTTGCAAATCTAGATCTAGTTTTTGTTTTATGAAAGGATAAGAGCATAAAAATAGGACACCTTGGTGTCTTGCACTATAGTCCTTTTTTAATGCTATTGTCTTGAAGGCCTAATTTTTTTTGGTTTTGTCCACTTTCTCAATGTGAGCATGTGTATGAAATTTAAGAGGTTGAATGTCAACATAGCTTAATGTAGGTCCATTTCAATCTATAAACCCTAAATCTATCTACACACACACAAAAATAAGTACATCAAAAGAATAAGGAGGGAAAACTAAGCTAAGGGATGTATGATCGCATGATCTAGACACCATGTTGTCTTAATCACTACCTACATTAACCCTCAAGCTAGGGTCTCAGATCAAATGTAGTCCTCACTTAGGGAACATGCATAATAAACATGCATGGTAGATGAAATAATTAACTTTTTCCTAGGCCCTTCGTTGAACAAGCATGTAAGTCTATGTGTGATGTAGAATGTTAAGCTCTACTATTGATTGATTTTTAATTAGGTAATGTGCCAAAGTATTAAGTGCTAGATGTACAATTCCTTGTGAAGTATTTTATATAAGAGAATATTTATTTTGAATTTGGGAAATCTATTTCATTTGGTTGACATTGGAAAACTTAAGGATGAAACTAAGAAAGGGGCTAAGACTCAATAAAAAATAGAAATTGACCATTAGAACTCAAAATAACCTTAGATAAGAGAATTATAAATAGACACCCTAGGATACAACACTATAGTCCAATCCCAATGCTTATATCATATAGGCTCAAGACCTAGGGGGATGTAATGAGCATGGTAAATCTAACTTGGCTGAGGTGGATTGAGGTTTTGGTTGTCTATGAATAATTGGTAATAAGCAAAAAGGTGACTCAAGCATGAAACAAGACCAAGATGAGTAAAAATAAAGACATGGACCACTTCAAATATGCTTGTTAGTCACTTCAAATATGCTTGTTAGTCACTTAAATATGCATATTTGAAAGGTCAACTTCTTAAGAATGGTTGATAAAGATTAGACCACCATTCCTCTAAAACCAAACACCAAATGTAATCTGAATGAGTTTATAATACACCCCCAAGAGCATTTTTTTTGAAACCTCTTGTGCTAACCATACCAAGTACAAACTTGTAGGTCACTTCTACTTGCTAAGAACGGTGAAAAAGGAGTAGAATGGTTTTGGGCCAAAATGGTACTTTAAAATCATTTAAAATATGTAAATAAGCATGGGAAAGCTAAATAGACATTGTATGATCCTTTCTCATATGGCACACTTCCCCATGGGTTGTACAAGCACCATTCTCTTCTCTTTTCTCAATAAAACTGCATTTTTTTATGAACCCACCACTTTTCAATTATTTTAGTTAATTAAGACCTATAAGGACACATGGGATATGCCATCACATTTTGGAACCTTCAAACTTCCCAATAAATATATATAACTCTAAATACACCTTTTTGACCTCAAAATGACTAAAAGGACTAAAATGACTAAGGACCAAGGCTAGTGTAACATAAAATGACAATAATTAACCTATAAAATAGCTTGTGACATAAATTTAGATGCCTTAAAACACCTAAAGATCAAATATTTACCTAGGGTTACCCCAATTTGACTTAGAAGTCAAACTTGGTCAACATAACTTTTTACCTTATGGATCAATCAGCTCTATTCCCATGCTTGATCCTTAGATATATCACCATCAAAGTGTAAAGTATATAGTTGTTTATAACCCTTAAGTTCTAGAGTATGTAATTAATTTTGATTAGTAAAAGTTTAAACAATAAGGCTAAGAGACTCATACTTTACCTCTTCATTCTTGACATTATATTCCATGATGGGATACTTCATTCTCAGCTATCTGTTAATTTTTATTTGATTTGCAACTCCTCTCCATGGTATCCATATATGATAAAATTTTATAGAGAGATATCTATTGAGTGTTTTAGACTAGTCTTTACTCAGCAATAATTCATAGCATTTAGGTATGTCTACCACCAAGATATTAATGGTCATCTACATGCATGGTTTAAAGGCTAGTTAGATATATATGTCTCTCAATTTACCAACTACAAGTACTATTGTCTTATCCAATCATGAAATTATCTTCTTTGAAGGGCTTGAAATTGAACCAAGATTTTGACATGTATAAGTAGGCATGACATTTTCAAAATCTTCAAAATCAACCAAACAATTACGAATATTCTTACCAAATGTCCTGATAGTGAGCAAAAAGGGTGGAACTTCTTATTTGATCTTGTATATAACATTAGTGTTAGATGATTTCAGCTTGTAAATGGATGATTTTGCTTTCTCCATAGGTGTCTTCTCTATAATAGACTTATAAAGCATATCTTTCTAGTTAGTAATCTTAGCTAACTCATGAAGAGTTATATTTTATTTGATCTTCTTCATGTCTTTGATAATGTTATATCCTCCCTTGTTAGGTTTTTCCTTAGTCTGAGACTAATCACTCCCTCTTGGAGGAGGTGGATTGTTGTCAACTTTAGGATTAGGTGGAATTGTAGTATTATTTGGAAGAGTTGACATTGTGATTGGTCGCTTCTTCCTTATATTATATCCCCCTTTTTTGAATTTTTGGAAATAATGAACTTCATCTATGTTATCCTCCAACTCATTATCATCTTCACCTGGAAAGGGAAACTTGTGAGTTTCAAAGAACATGGTCATGCTTGAAGAGCCAATATATAAATGATGTTCAAGTGGATTATACATCTGATCTTGTCTAACCACCTATCTTTGACATATTTCAAATGCTATGAAAAATTCAATGCAATTGAGCTCACTATGATTAGAAGTATTCTTAATTCTACACCAATTAGGAAGAGATATTTATACCAAGTTGATCTTTAGAAACTTGTTAGGCCACTCCATATTATTTGTAAGCCTATTGAATGGTCAGTATATCTCTAAAATCTAGCATTATTATTACCAATTGGGCCATTGGTGTTTCCCATCCTCCTTTGCATATTTAATAAGTAATTGCTCAACTTTTGAACCATCTTCTAAATAAAATCTAGTTCTACCTTTGAAGAGTTAGTACCTTAAAAAATAGTAGTATAAGACATAACTAGTTGTTGATTATATTGGTAACCATTTCCTGATGTATGATTATTCAAGAAGCTAAAATTTTCTTGTGTTGTCTACATTAATGGAGGTATAGTTTAGAGTTGGTTCTAATTGAATGTTAGGACATTCTGCTTCACATGTGGTATCAAATTGAATACTGAGAAGTCATTATTGACAATAGGTATGTCAAGTATCTGGGGATTTACTTGTTGGTATATGTTTATGGCCTCTTCATATGCTAACACTAAATTATTGACCATGGTTCCTCTTCTTAGGAACAAAGTAATGATTGGCTCCAAAGCATTCTTATATATTTCTAATGCTAGTTCATATTTTGGTTTGTACCTTGGGGTTAACCAGTTATACATCTTTTGAAACCTTGCATTAAAAGTAAGAATAGGTTCATTAGGCTCTCTCTTCATGCTGATGAAGTGCTAATATACCAAACCAAAATTGGTAACTATCCAAATTGTGAAATAAAATCATCTTGACACTCACCTCAATAAGAGATAGAATTCTATATTAGATTTAAATACCAATATGTAAAATGGAATAATCTACATGCTACATCTTCATCGATAACATTCATTAATCTCAAAGAATCCTTAAAAGATTTGATGTTTTCTTCTACTATCCTTTCTCCTGAAGGAGAAAAGGATGGAAAATACTTTTCAAGATTCTTAGGTAAATATTGCATGTCTCCATGGATGGTAATATCAGATACAACCAACCAAGGTGGTTGTTGAGCCATTGTCTGATTATCTGGTAAAGGATTACTTATGGGTAAAGGGTTCCTAATTAGAGGAGGTGGATTATTATGAGATAGGGATATTTCCATAATTATAGGTCTCCTATGATTTGACAAGGGTGATACTACAAAAATAACCTATGAATTAGATTTGGTCACTCTGTGACTCCATTGCAACTCTATGTAAAGAAAAACTACCTTTATTGATAGTCAGGCCCTCTTTCTAACACCATTGAAACTGTTGATGCAATTTTTACACATACCATAGTCAATGAGGTATCTTATAACATTTAAAGATCTTAATGGAGGTAAACTCCAATCCAAGGCATGAGATGAAGGTATGTGGTTAGAACAACCTATTGATAAAATAGCTAGTAGGGCATGCAGGTTGTTGATAAAGTTTTTGGATGAAGATGTGGTTCCTAAAGGGTATTGAATTCCTAAATGATTTGGATGGATGATTGGTTTCAAATATAATGTGGCTATATCTCAAAAAAAATCTAAAAAAGGAGGGAAGGCTATGGTAGAAAAGAAGACTCCATGGGTTTTAGGAATCACCTATCTGGCTAGTTTTCTAAATGAACAAATGCTTTCAAAACCTATACCTGTTGTAAGTAACTATTGTACACACACAATCAAACACAATTTATAAGTCTAAGGAGATATTTATATATGAAACTTAAAAGCCTTAGTCAAGGTTTCCCATTTTAGAGTATTTTTTTCACACCCTTAATGAGGAGATTATGGCTCAAGAAAATGAGGTATCTGAGGCAACTTCTGCACACACAAAAAACTATTTCAAAAAAACACTCATACACATTTAAAATTATGAATCAATAAACTTAATTACCAATAGTCAATGTATATTTTTAATCCTTTAATAGATTTTTCACATTTAATAATATCATATCAATCAAGACAAGAAATAATTCATTAAAACTATTGTACACTAAGAATTATTGAATCATACAACCAAAAAGATAAGCCTAATTATACTCCTGTTTATTGAAAATTTTCCCACACTCCAACTAGTGGATTATAATTATTTAAATAGTATTAGGTAAGGGGTCACATCATCCTCTAAGTCCATGTAAATTCATTACATGTGATAATCAAAAATCAAGTTCTAATTGTGGTCAAAATGGTATAGGAATTTTTTTATAGTCATCAATTTAAGTTATCCTTAGGAAATGATATGCATCATATGCATGTGTATAAAGGTAAATTTTATAATTATAGATATACATACATGAAAATAAATTCTTTTATAGGTTGTGATAACAACCTGTCTAATACTTTAAGTTAGCTATTTTCAAAATGGAACTCAGACATGCATGAAGGATAGGTATCACTTTTATCAATGCTTTAAAACTAGTGACAATGTTTAACTGTGATCAATCTTAACTAAAATGTGCATTACATGCTACCCCTACATTTACAAAAAAAAATATTCCTTCTCAAAATTTTAAATGAGATTAGCTACCAAAGGAATATAATTTAACTATGAGACCTAATGGCTATTGATAAATAGAACTCTACATATTATATCCTTATAATAATGCCATGTCATTCTATTTACTAGCTTTCAAAATGGGATAGGTGTCAACACCTCATTGAATCCATATATTTTAAAATTGTAACTAAGACTCACACCATTGATATTCTACATGATGTAATGTGAGCATGCCACTTGGAAACCCATCTCTAGTTCTGAGACCTTTGAAAAGTCCACCTATGACTCGCACCATTGGATCAACTATATTGAGATTTTATAATGGTGACACTTGTCACCATCACATTTGATTTTGAAAATCCTTTGTATTTTAGCTCAATTATGCATTCTTGATCTTTGGTACATGATTTAACACACACTTTAGATCTTACCTCTTGACTTCTTTGACTCCCATGAGCTTACCACTTATCAATTCTAGTTTTGCTCTGTTTCATGCATGTGTCACTTGATAGGTCCATTAGACTTCTATGTTATTTAATTATTGACCTTACTTCTTCTCATGGGTCATTATATTTTTGTATTGGGCTCCCATGATGGTGACACTTGTCACTCTCATGGAGCTCCATAGACTGTTTGACATTTCAACCATGCCCTCACTTCATTCTATCAATTATACTAGGCTCTTACAATGGTGAAACTTGTCATTATTGTGGAGATATTGGAACCTATTTAATTTTCAACTTGATCTCATGCCATTGGATGAACCAAGCCCTATAAGATATGTGTCATAGGATTCATGGTCTTAAATTTAAATACATAAGTTAATAGTTAGGAAATATATAAAGCATAATCTAAAGTTTTATTAGTATTTAATAAAATATAATTCAAAACTTAGTAAGGCTTAAGATAAGATTATAATAAAAGAGATACATTTTTAAATTATACCTTTTAAACCATAAAATAACCTAGCATAAATATTTTATCCTAATATATAAGTTGTATTAATATATATGATTAGGACCTAGGATAAAATCTTAGTATAATAAATTGTCTCTATTAATTTTAACCCTGCATAAATTTTGAATTTGTTTCAAAAGGAATTTAGGCTAAAAAAATTAGGCTAAGATTTTTTAACATGATTTTAAACATAGATTCAATTTAATCAATAAGATACCAAGGGTTAATATAGACAAAGATTCAATTTACCATTAATGTGTAAAACCCTAGGCAATGTTCACATCAATGAGACCCCATTACACCTGAAATATGGAAACATAAGAACATTTGATGAATTCAAATGAAGATTATATTCTAATAGACCCATGTAAATTAGATTAATACAATATATTCAATACTAGTTCCTCATCAAGTTGAATGTTCACTTTAAATCACAAATTTTCACAATTTGAAATAAGGGTCCCCATTTTTTAGAAATGAGGTGTGTTGAATACAATAGGTTTCATGAGTTTTAGTCTTAAAGGGATATATATTGGCAATGGTAATTGCTTGGTATTGGGGCTCACCCCCTCACTTCACAATCCCATAGAGATAAGGGTGTTGGTTGATTTGCCAATATATACCATTAACCACATGTTTATACTTGGCCAAAAATCTAAATTAGATTCCCCCTTGGTGATAAAATCAAGTAGGTGGGACTTGGGAATATGAATGTTAAATGCATTTTGAATATTGTGTGATCTGGTAGTGTGTAAAATAAGATAAAAATAGTGTAACTAAATGGTAATTTAAAAAACCACTTAATTAGACTATGTGAGCTAATCTAAGCATTCAAACAACTAAAAATGAAAGTGATACTTATTTACTAGAAAGTAGTAGTTAATTACAAAATTTATAATGATATAAAGTTGAATCAGATGACACTATATATAAATAGTATAGAATAGAGTTGACTAGGTTACTACTATTCTACATAATTAAGAGTCTTTAAGAATAGAGTCAAACAAGTCAACTCAGTCTTTTAGATAAAATATATGATATATAACTAAGTTGAGTAGGTCGACTTAGTTTGCTATAAGGTTGTAGTTTTAAATATTTATAACTTGTAAAAAACAAAACTGAAATGAAGTACTAAAGTGATAGAGATAGAAAGAGACGAACCTTGGTGGGTTGAAAGATGATTAGGATTTCAAATTTTATGTTAAAGTTACTTGAGTATTTCTTTTACATTATACAAAATAGGTCAATTGATTCAACCCAATTCTAAAAAACCTTATGTTTTGAAGAAGTATAAGATGACTAGGTTGACTTGTTTGAGCTAGTTTTTTTAATCTAGATGCTAGTTGAGATACTTAGTTGACCTATTTGACCTAGTTTGTTGATCTAGATGTTGTTAGAGAGACTAAGTTGACCTATTCAACATAGTTTATTATTTGGGGCTAAAGAAGAGTAATGTATCGATATGTTTGATCCAGTAACATATATCTAATGAATACCTACACAAAAAGAACACAGACATTTTGATATGACTATGTGTTAAACCTATGTATAGAAAGTTATAACTATAATGTTTGGTTTAATATAGTATCACAAATATGTAAAAATAATGAAATGATAAAAATGAAATCATGAAAGAAAACCTACAAGGGTTAGATTCATGTCAGGTTAACTAGAAATGTATGAAATGGGAAATGCAACATATCTATAAATCTATCATATTTCAAAGAAGATAAATCCTACTTACACTTATAATTGGGGATACATTATATAATTAAGGTCATGATCAAAATTTATCCACTAGACCTAGCCAAAGGATATCTTACCACAATAACTTCAGTAGGGATGGTTATAAAGCCTCTAGTCAATAAAAACTATATAATAACCCTAACTAGGTCCTATGTTTTCATATTCACTAGACTAATTAAAAGTAAAGTGAAGTCTAATCTAGTGCTCATCAAAGCTTGTGGCACAAAGTGGTGGTAAAAAACACTAAAATTAAACATGTATATAATACATATACTCACATCAATATATATAGAATCCTAATGCATGAAAGAGAAGTGCAAATGCATATCTATCTACTCTTTCAAATGAGGAACAAATTTAGGAATACTTACCTTTAAAGATGACCTATCGAACCTCAATCTTTCCCTTGGCTAAGGTGCTTCTCAAGAGGTTATTATGGTATGTAAGGATGGAAAGGATAAATCATATCTAGACTACACAACCTATAAATGCATCCAAAATACTTCTCCAAAAGGTAAGATCCATATCCCCAAATAATGTATGAAACCCTAAGCTTGTTCCTCAAGTAGATTAGTGGATAAGCAAATGCACAATATATCTTACTTCTTCTCTTCTCTTATAAATTTTGAAATTAATGTGTTTATATAGTTGGATATAACCCTAAAACCTTTTGAAAGTTTACGCTGATAAGGTCAACCCAATTGACCAAGTATATTAATTGACAAAAATAAAATAGGGCATGGACTAGGTTAGCCAAATCTTGACCTAGTCCCTAATAATATTTATCGATAATGATATAAGGTCTATGTCACTGACTAGATCATGTAAACTATCAAAAAGGCATTTAGGTTATAGAAAGGGCTAATGAAGGTGGTAAAATATAAGAGGAGGGTGAAGAATAAGAGGCAAATATTAGGTGAATGGTTTTAGGAGACAAGTGTGTAGATAGCAAGTAAAAAAAGGGGACAATAATATGTCAAAACACCAATGGTCTGCCCACCCCTTAGGGCATGCACTCAGAGAGATTAAAACTCAAAAGAGTTCCTATAAGATAGATAACATCATTAATTAATAAATTTTGAAAATATTATGTGTATACACTATGTTTATAAGCCTTCTTCAGGATATTTTTAGATTTATTTTAGGCTCTCACTTATTTTAAAATCATCTCATTATCCTTAAACACCTACAACACTTTAATTCCTATATTTTGTACCAATTGGATGCCTTGGGTTAGTGCCTCATATTTGAACACATTTTTGGTGCAACTAAAATGTAGCATTTATCCATGAAATTATTTTTCCCTTTGAGGAGAGATTATCACAATGCCTACACCTACACCATTTTTACTTCTAGATCCATATAAAAATACATGCCAGGTACCTTCAAGGTCTTCTTAAGTTTTCATTAGGTTTGAAAAGGTAGATCTTGTATACTATAATATTGTTAAACTTTATCAGTTAATGATGCTTTAGGAGCCCATCAAGTCTCAATATATCTAATTACACATTTTAAGGGGTGCACTGAGAAAGAGGTGGGAAGTCCATTGGCACTTCATAGGATTGTTTTCCCTTATTTCTACTTGTTACCAATCCAACTAGCTCCTAAAACATTTCCCTAAGCTTTTAATCCTTATTTTACCATTTACCACCTTCATTACTCCTTTTATAACCTAAAACCTCTTTTTAAAGTTTACATGAATAGGTTGATTAGGTTGACCTTTCAATCTTATTGGTAAAACTTATTTAGGGTCTAGGTCAGCCCTTGGCTGACCTAACCCATGAGCTAGTGAGTTTATATCAATAATGAAAACTAGGTTAACTAGGTCGACCCTATTGACCAAAATTTTTATAAGGGTTTAGGGTTAGACCCACCTATATAAACACATCCATTTTTCCATTATTATATAGACATGAATATTTATTATTCATTTATGATTCTTTACAATATGTTCTTTGACCATTCTCCTTGAGGATTCTTAGCTTAGGGTTTATACTTGGAGAAGAATCTAGACTTTCAAAGAAATCCTTAATGCTTTAGCCTTTCTTAGTGATCCTTAAAAACCACAACAACATCTTATAAAGTACCTTTATCCAAGGGTGAGATTAAGTCTTGATAGGTTCATCTTCTAGGTAAATATATCTAATTTTGCTCCTCTCTTTAGTAGATAAATAGAAGTAGCATAAGTAATGTCTTTTGAAATAATATTACTCTTCTTCTACATGTATTAGGGTTTTACCTATACATATCTTAATTATGATTCTCTTATTCATGTTCTTCACTTTTTTTTTGTTTACTAACCCCCACTTTGTGCCACAATTTTTGGTGAGCACTAGATTAGATTTTGATTTTCTTATTATTAGTTTAGTGAATATGAAAAAATAGTACTTAGTTAGGGTTATTGAATTTTTTTTCTTGATTAGAGGCTTTAGAACCCTCCCTAGTGATATTATTATGGTAAAATATCCCTTAATTAGGTATATCAAATCTATATCGGTCATGTTCCCAATTATTTATTGTATCCCCAATCATAACTATAAGTAGGATGTATCTTCTCCAAGCTAGGATTGATTTATGGATCTAAATGCTTTTTTTATTGTATACATTCTAGTGAACCCAATGTGAATATAACCCTTGCATGTTTTACTTCATGCTTTTCATTTCTTTCATTTTATTAATTATATATATATGATACTAGTTTAATAAGACTGATATAGTTTCTAACATATGTTTATAGGTTTAACACACAGTCATATCAAAATAAATATTTTCTTTCTATGTAATTCTTTATCAAATACGAATTACTATATCAAACAAGTCAACATAGTACTTTTATTCACTTCCAAATAATAGACCATGTTGAATAGGTCAATTTAGTCTCTTATTCAACTCTAGAATAAAAAAATAGGTCAAACAAGTCAACTTAGTATCACAGTCAGCTTCTAGATAACAAATTAGGTCAACTAGGTCAGTATAGTCATCTTAATAGGATTTAGTAAATAGAGAATTGCAAAACTAGGTCGATCTAGTTGACATAGTTGGCAAAAATTATAAGCAACATTCAAGGCAGTTCAACAAAAATATCATAGTCCTCACCTTATTCCAACCCACCAAGGTTACTTTATCTCTCTTTCTCTTTCAATTTAGTTCTTTCTTATAGTTTTGTTTGGTAAAGTTTACAATATTCAAAACTATAATCATATAGCAAACTAGGTCAACCTGGTCGACATAATTTTGTATTTTGTCTTCTGTCTAAAAGACTAAGTTGACCTAGCCAACATATTTCTTAATGACTCTTAATTTTTTAATATATTAGAGACCCTATCGACTTTGTTCTATAATGTTTACATATAATTCCATTTGTACCAACTCTATATTGTGTTTAAAATTGGGAATTAATAACTATATGCTAGTAATTACTTAACACTTTCACTTTCAGTTGTTTGCATGCTTATAGTATATCACATAGTTTAATTTGGTGGTTTTTAATATACTTTTAATTTTCAATATTTTTATCTTTCTTTCACACATTACCAAATCACATAATTTCAAAATGAATTTAAACATTTATCTACCTAAGGTCTACCTACTTGGATTTCATCACCAAGGGGGAAGCTGACTTGGTTTTTTGGAAAAATATAAACATGTGGTTAATAGTATATATTGGTAAATCACATGACACATTTATTTTAATGGGATTATGAAGTGAGGGGGTAGGCCCCAATACTAAGCTGGTACCATTGCCAACATAAATCCATTTTATCCTAAATGTCCTAAAACCATCCATAGATTGATTTATAGTTCCCTACTTTTAGCCAAATTTATTATCACAATTAAAATAATACTCTATAATAATATTTCAACATTCAAGATGACCTCTTAGTTAGCATTTACTTTTTCATTTTACTACTTTCTCTCTTCTCATTATATGTTGTATTACAAAAACTTGCATTGGCCAACATTGGTGAAATATTTTGTGTTGTGTGCCTCAATTAGATCATTATCATTGACCTAATTTATTGTGTGTTTTATTTAATTTATTTATTTAAATTACATTGCAAAATGTTTCCCTATTTTTAATACACCACCATTCTGTTTGACACAGTCTCTTACAAACTATTTTTCCTTCCTTCCTGTAATACTAACTTGGTCTAGTTGACTCTATATCCCTTTTTCTAGTCAGGTTATAGTACTAAGTCATCTTAGTCAACCTTATATCCTTATCAGACTCTATTATTCCTAATTTGTAGTAATAAGTCAACCTAGTTGACTTTGTACTCTTACTGTTATCCTATTTATCTAACTCAATTATCTATTTTTCTTTCCTTAGCATTATTTTCATTTTATTTGAATCATAATTAAGGCCCCTATTGAAATCTTATTGGAAAACCTAAATCCATTTATAAAATATATGGTATGTTCAATTCTCCCTCTCTTTTCCTCCCAAAATAACCCTCACTCTTGGAGTTTCTATTCCCCTCCTTCATCTATGGTTTGTAACATGGTTCAAATCACACCTCAAGATAAAGTTAGTAGATTTGATCTTTTTTTTAATCATCAATAAAATTATCATATTAAATATTTTCAACATAATATGATATAAATTGGCATGATTCTATCCAATAATCCCACTAATAATTCACCTTCTAATAACCCTCCCCCTAATACCAATTTGGGGAGTTCTCCTATAAACACCAACCCACCAATTCATATGACTCAACTTCTTACACAAGTCATACAAAAAATGAACATAATGAAAACTTCTAACACTCTCAAATTATGTAATTACAACATCATTTGATCAATATATCTAATTAACCTCTAACTCTCAATCCTCAAGCCAATCCAAATTTTAATTTTCTACCTCTTGGATATGCCTCAAGAAATGTTATTCCTCAACCTATTATGAATAAAAAAAATCTTAAAAATATCCAAAATGATCCTTTATCTCCTTTCATCATTTTTGTTTATATTGATAATATATCTATAATTATAAAGAATGATGGGACTGAAGACCATGCATAATTTCTCAAAGCCTTTGGAAATATTTATAAAGAGTGGATCCAAACTAATACTTTTGACAAAACTAAAATTTTAGTTAAAACCTTCACTGGTAATGTATTTAAATGGTACAACCAAATTTCCCAACATTTCATTTGAAAAATTGAGGATTTAGTCAATCCTTTAGTCAAAGAGTTTCAACATCATGATCTTCTTGAAAATTGTCTTAGCCATTTCATGAATGCTAAGCAATCTCCCACCAAATCAGATCATGATTTTATCAAACAATGGAAATATATGGCTCATAAATCCTACCATAACATGATTGATTAGAATATATTTAAACTCTTTATCAGTACTTTAACTCCTCTTCAATATAAGGTTTGAAATTTTACTCTCTAAACACTTAATGAAGCTCTTGACCAAGCTAAATTTCAAGACATTCTCATGAAGAAATTTGAACCTAATACCAAATTCCTTAAAGGTTATTTTGAAACTTCTACCAATGCCATCATCGATAATACTCATCACACTAAACCATGAGTTGCCAAAAATAACACTCCCCTATATTTTCATGTACCACTCACCATGAAGAAAATGAAACAATTCTTACCACCCTATAACCCTTTACTTATCCTTATAATCTACCCAAGTGGTATGATCCTAATCAATTCTCTTGGTTACATACCAACATTGGTCATTTCCATGAAACTTTTAGAGGTCTTACTAAATCTATTTCCTATATGCTTGGTAATTCCTTTAATCATGAAGCCGTGATCAACCTTTGTTGTCAAGATTACAACACCACTTATAAAAAATGACAAGTTTCAAAAGATTCTTCTTCAAATAACCAAAAATATTTTCCCATAGTTAATAATAAACAAAATACCAAGGATGTTTGTGCTACTAATGTTGATTATCACATATATTACAACAATTATCAATATGTTAACACAAATAAGGTCAATTATCATTTCAAGCTAGCTCACAAAGATCCTATCACAAAACCTAAGAAACCATCCTTGGAGGAACAAATCCTCAAGGATGATAAAACCACTCATTTAGATTCAGAAGCCCTTGAGGAATCCCCTGCATCTTTTAAATCCCTAATAACTTTTATTCCTTTAAAATATACCTTACCTTCTATAAATTTCATTAGTTCTTCTTCTAAATCCCATTCAAAATTTATCAAAGAACTTAACTTTGTGACTTGAAATATTCCACTTTTGGAGTTAATTCATACTTCCCCTTATCATCTCCAGTTCCTTATGAAATAATTACAACCAATTGAAAACCCATCTCCTATAGATGAAGAACCACATTCTATTGATCCTCAACCTATCGACTTGCACATTATTGAAACTATTTTTCCTTCTCCTACACTATCTATTGAAATTCTTGAAGAGGACATGATTAATGATGAAATAATTTTTTGTGCCAATGATCCACTACTATTTATTAAAATATCCATTAATATTACCCTTATCCATAAAGTTTTCATTGATGAAGGCTCTAGTATTAATGTGACATCTTTGTGGATTATCCAAAAACTTGGTTATAACAAGGATCATCTCAAGAAAACCTACATTACTTGTCTTGGATTTGATAAAACTAATCAAAATACACTTGGTTGTATTTGGATTCCATTAACAATCAGACCTATGACCATATGAACTAAACTTATGGTCCTTCAGGATAAAATAATAAGGGTCAGAAAGAACTTAGTGTGGATGAAAGAGAGAGGATAAAGAGGTAAGAGAATCAATAATGGAATTTTTATCTATAGGAATAGGATAAATAATGAGAAAGATGAAATAATTATCACGAGTGGTTATAATTTGATGATATGTGATGAGGTTCTCACTTTTAAATTAGTAATCACCACTAACTTGGTGACAAATAAGTTGAGAGTCGCCTAAATCGTGAAGGTATTGAATGTATAAGTCAAGAGTAGATCACATGCCTAAAATAAGAGTTTTATACTCAAACATATTGTTGGTGACATCAAAGGTGAAGTGAAAAGCTAAAGGAATGATTTTTCGAAGATGAATTATGAGAATGCAACCTTCCCCAGCTCCTTGAAGACATTTAATACCATCAAAGTGAAGGGTCCAAGTATCTTCATGCAAGTTGACATTGATTTTAAGAAGCTCCTCAATAACTAATTTTGGTTTAGTAGTAACAAAGAGAGTATTGGATTCATCAAGGTTATTAGACTCAAGATCGGTGGTAAAATTATGAAAATAATCTTTGAGATAAATAACTTGATTAAGACATTTGATGTAAAGGATATTATCATCTAGAAGATTATCTTAAAGAGAAGAAGTGGCTAGTATTAGAGCTATGACAAGTTGATTATATATGATTTGTTATTTGATATATTTTTGAGTGATGATACATAGATCAAATTCCATAAGGAGGATTATCCATTTACCAATTTTATCTCTAGGAATAAATGAATTAGAGAAGAAATGATGAAGGGGGTAAAAATGAATAATGACATAATTAGTTTAGTATAAAATATGATGGTGAAGCTTTTTAGTTGTAAAATGGATGGTGAGGCAATCATGCTCAATTTTGGTATAATATGTTTCATAATTGATGAGGCCATAGTTAATGTAGTAGATATCATATTATCTTCTCATATCATTTTGTTGGAAAATCATTTCCCCAACTAAAATAGGTATGGAAGAAGTATATAGAATCAAAGGTTTATCATTGGAAGGAGGATGAAGTTTAGGTGGATGAAGCAATGACTCCTTAATATTATCAAAGGATTTTTGACATGGATCCATCCATTCTAAAGTAGTACCTTTCTTGAGAAGGGAATTTATGGAGTGAATTTGATATGCCATTTTAGAGATAAAACATTTAATTTCCCCAAGTTTGCCTAGATAAGTATGAATGTTGGGAATAGAATAAAGAATGGGAATGTTGATGATAACACTAATTTTGTTAGGGTCAATGCCAATGCCATGGAAAGAGACTAATAATCCTAAAGTTTTTCTAGATGTGACTCCAAAGACACATTTGTAAGGATTAAGCCTAACTTTATATTTAAAGATATGGTTAAAGATGATATCAAAATCAAAAAAGATGATTCTTACAATGTTTATATTTAGGAATGAGATCATCCACATAGGTTTCAAAAAATTTATGAATAAAATCATGAAATATGTGAGTTATTGATCATTAGTAAGTGGTTATAGCATTTTGAGGCTAAAGGTAATTTTGACATAGAAATAGGTTATCAATTCTATGGTGAAAGTAGTCTTATGTTGGTCTTATAGGGTAATATGAATTTGATTGTATCCCAAGAAGCCGTTCATAAGAGATAACATTTTGTAACTAGTTATGTAATCAACAATAACATCTATTGAAGGTAAAGGGTTGTTTTCCTTAGGACAATAAAGAATAAGATCACAAAAATAAATACAAATGTGAATGACCATATTGAAATTATTTAAATTGAGAAAAATGATAGACCATTTAGAATAATCCATTGGTTTGATAACTTTAACATCGAGTAAGTTGATGATTTATTTATGAAATAGAGTGGAAACTTGAGGTGGAACTTTTATTTATTTTTGATGCACAAGCTTGACATCAAGATAAGTAATGATGTTATGTACTATAATGATAGGGTCTATGCCAGGCATGTCCTCATAGTACCAAGATAAAGCATCATGATATTTGTCAAAGAATATGATGAAACTATCATGTTTAGTAGGTGAGAGCCCACAAGAGACAATAATTGTTTGAGGAAAAGATGAAGTACCATATTTGATGTGAGTTGTTTCTTTGATAATCATGGCATTTCCATTTTAAAAATGGTATGGTGCATTGGGTAAGGCATAAATTGGATTTATCTTAGGATCAATGTTATCAACAAAGATGCTGAAGCAAGGAGTTTTAGTCTTAAAATTTCTAAGTTTATAATGTTGTTGAGGAGTTTGAGGTTCTTGGGCATAAAGTAACTCAAGAATAACTTCATCACTAGCTAAGGTAAGAAGAGGACCATACTACTTGACAAGTATTTCAAGATCTAGAATTTGATTTCCATGAAGTTCATACTTAGAATATATCTGATAAACATCAATTGCCTTGACATCCGGTGTAATTTTAAGAGTAGAAGAAGTAGATGGATCAAAAGGAGTTGGAATATTCATGGGTTCAATGATGGGATAAGGATCAAATTAAATTATTGGATACATAGGTGGTAAAGGAGATGTAGAAATTTCTAGAGGTTCAGAAGGCATAATTTGCTCTACCACCCAATGAGTATTGATAAGAAGAGAATTGGTAGGAGGCACATGACCCTTAGGATATAATTTATGATCCAAAGAAATGGTATGAACATCCTAATTAAAATCATGAATTTGGATAAGTTTTTTTGATAATGATGGGCATCCAAGTCTCTAGATTGATCTTGGGCTATAATATAGTTATCATCATATGTTGGAGAAATTATACATATTTGAGAATCAGGGGGAGTTTTAGAGGGTGAAATCTTAATATTACTAAATGTATGAAGAGACATGATGAGAGGATATTAAAATAGTTTGTCCACTCCAAAATCAATACAAGTGAAAGAATCTTAAAGTAAATAATGATCCTTAGCATTGCATGGAGGGTGAAAATTGCTAATCTTATCAATAAGAGGGACAATACAACCCCTAGGTGATAGAGAAGGAGGAAGCCATTTTCAAATGTAGGGAGGTAATTTGGTAGTATTATAAGTATGTTACAGATCATTAGGTTCATCATCATCAAAATCTATAAGAGTAACTTGTAAATTGGAATTCATGTTGATGAACTTGATAAAGGATCACTATTAATCGTAGGAATGGTAGGAATATGATATTATGATTTAATATTAGGGATTTGAATAAGCCATGGGTTGGGATCAGCTTCATGCTTATACCATTTTCTATTATGTAAGAATTTAATACATTGACTACCAAAAGAAGTAATGGCCCTCATTTGATGAGTCCATGGATGACCAAGGAGTATGTTATAAGATAGGGGTAGGTTAAAGACCATAAGCTTGGTTTTAATAGTCTTAGGTCAAATGGTTAATGTAAGCCAAATATAACCAAGTGGATTTTGATCAGTCTTATCAAAACCATGACAAGTAAGATAGGTTTTCTTGAGATTATCCTTGTTATAATCAAGTTGTTGGATGAGCCATAAAGATGTTACATTAATACCAGAACCTTCATCAACTAGAAATTTTTGGATAATAGTGGTGTTAACAGCTAATTTTATGAAAAGTGGTGGATCATCAAAATAAAAGATAATTTCATCATTGATCATGTCCTCTTCAAGGAGTTTAATAAAGGTATTTATGTTGGTAATTTAAGATTCAATAAAAGGTGGTTATTCAGATATGGAAGATGGATCTACAATTTCTTAGAGTTGTTTCATAAGTAATTTACGATGATAGTGATAAGTATGAACCAAATCCATAAGTGGAATATTAAAAGGAATAGATTTGAGTTATTTAATAAATTTACAATGTGAATTATATGAACCAGGATGAGGTTTAGGATGTAAATTAAACTTTGGTAATTTAAGGATGGTTTCAGGTAGTTTGGGATTAAAGTAATCTATAGTGTCAATGATATAGGATTGGTATTTGCGCATACCCCCTCACTTCACACACCACAATGATAAGGGTGTTGGGTGCTTCTCCAGAATATACCATTAACCACACTTTATACTTGACCAAAAACATCAAGTTGATTTCTTCCTTGGTGATTAAATCCAAGTAGGTTGGCCTTAGGTAGACAAATGTTAAAATACTTGTTTATATTTTGTGATTTGGTCGTGTGTGCGTAAATAGAAAAAAGTGAAACTAAATGATTAATTGAAAACCACATAATTAAACTATGTGATCTATTCTAAACATGCAAGCAATAAAAAGAAAGTGTGAAGTAATTACTAATATATAAGATTAATTCCAAATTTGAAACAAGTACAATGTTGATATATTCAATAGTTTATGCAAAAAATATAGAACAGGGTCGATAGGGTCAAACCTATACTATGGAAGCAATAACTAAAAATAAATAAGGTTAGCAGAGTTGACCCAATTAACCATACAGTACACAAAACATAGAATTGGGTTAGTAGGGTCGATCTAATTGATTATGAAGGGGAAATTTTAAAGAATAAAAACTATGATAGGAAAGACTATAAAGAAAGAGATAAAATGATAGAAATAAACCTTGGTGGATCAAAAATGTAGAGAATGAAGATTATTATTCAATTACCTTGATATATGCTTACAAATTCTACTAACTGGGTCAAATGGGTTGATCAATCTTTAAATAAACTTTATGTTGAGTGATTGAAAATGTATAGGATCAAATAAGTTGACCTAGTAGTCTAAACTACATGTCTAAAAATCTAAAAACCTATACTAGGTTGATAGGGTCCATCCAATAGCCTATACTTGAAATCTTGTACATAAAAGTTAGATATTGGGTCAACAACATCAATCCAGTATGGAAAATTTATGATAAAAATAATGATTAAATGAATTAAATAGGTTAAACAAATCTTGTAAGGGTTACTTCACATTAGGTTCACTAGAATGTATGCAATTAGAAATGCATCATGTCTATAAATCAATCTTGACTTAGAGAAGATAAAGCATACCTACACTTCCGATTGGGAATACATTTGTTAAGTGAGGGCATGACCAATATGGGGATCTAATAGACCTAATTATGGGATCACTTGTCATAATACACCATGCTAGGAAGGGTTCCAAATCCTACGGTCTAACATAATCACATAATAATCTTAAAAGAGTCTTAGGTTTAATATTCACTTTATTTTAATAAAAAAGAAATTAAATATAATCTAGTGCACATCAAATATTGTGGCATAACATGAGGGATTAGTAAAAAATAAAAACATGCATAGGAGAATCTTAATTAATCTAAGTATGAGCAAGACCCTAATACATGGAATATGAAGAGTAATATTATTCAAGCCAATACTTATGCTACTTTTATCTACTAAAGAGACAAGAACAAAGTTAGAATATACTTACATAAATTTTAACCCATCAAGTGTCAATCTATCTTTTAGACAAAGGGACTTCAAAAGAGGTTGTTTTGGTTATTAAGGATAAATAAGAAAGGCCGAAGTATCCAAGATTTATCGACAAGACTACATTCTCCAAGTAGAAACCCTAAGCTAAGACTCCTCAAGTAGAATGGTGGAATAGTAGATTATAAATAAGTGTGATTAAATAATAAATATTGATTAAATATTAAAATAATGATGAAATTATCTTATATTTATAGGTGGATCTCACCCTAAATCCTTCCAAATATGTTGGCTATATAGGGTTGACCAAGTTGACCCTGTATGTTTTTGAGAGATAAATCACTAGGTCCCAAGCTAGGTCAACTGAAGGGATGAAAAAACTCCAAGTTAAAGATACCCTAAACATTATATGGCTAACCTAATCAACCCTATATATTAATCAGAGGTTGAAAACTATATAGGGTTGACCTAATCAACTTATTATAATTAACTAGGAAAAGGGGATCAAGGTGAGGAAAAGAGTGATGGAAAGAGGAAAAATATTGGATGAGTATAAAAGGGAGGAGAAATAGCTTATTGAATGGTTTTAAGATATTTTTGGAGTTTTAATAATGTGTAAATAAGGTACAATAATATTTTGAATCACCAAAGGTCTACCCACCCCTTTCTTAGTGCACCCCATAAGGCACACACTTAGAAAAATTGAGTCTCGATGGGTTCTTACAAGATGTAAAGCATTATTAGTTGATAAAAGTATAAAAATATTATGTGTATACACATATTTTCAAAGGGATAGATCAAAATTAATATTGCAAAGCACAATTTAGAAAGGTTGAATCCTTAGTATGAGGTAATTCCCTATGCTCATCTAGACATAATAGAAGTCAACACTAAAATTTAGGTTATTATGATTATTATGATATCAATAACAAATCATACTCATATTCATATTATAACACAATTAAACTAAAAAATGTTATTCACACTTCACAAGATAATACCATTCTTATTGTTGACACATGCTACATTGATAGTGAGTCTCCCATGATACTCATTGCTTAATATTGGTCCTTCCTTATTATACATACTTTCCTTATTTATTTCTCCTTATATATAGTTTCATTTTCATGTTGATTCTATATAAATTATATCTATATAATACAAAAATAATATAATATGTCAAAACAAATGAACATTCATATATTTACTCATAAAACATAAACTATAGATTGTATGCATTTCCATGTTTACACTTCTTATATTTTCTAGATACTACATATGCTAAATATCTTAGTATAGATAGATTTTTTCATACATTAATGCTTAAATTATTTTTGTTGAGTTTCTATAAATGGCTATGGAACTTAGGTCATTACACAGATTTATATTTACTATTGTCTACCAACTAGGGGAGTATACACAAATGCAAGGGTTCCACATTTGATACATTCACCCATTTGATGGCATCTTATACATAGTTTATATTTCTCAATTACGTATTTATGAACTATAAATCATATATTTAGCATTGTTATATCTTGATATTAATCATCCTACACCTACTCAAGATTTTTCCCAACTACTAGTACTTTAGACTCAACATTATGTACATCTTAGCACATATATAGATTTGCACCACATGTTTATGCATACTTTCATTTATAGATTTTCCTAGTTTAGACTTGATTGTGTCTCTATGATTTTACTATTTCATGTCATTTAAATATGACATTGCTATATGGATCTACACCACCTCTTTTTATTGTATGTATGACTTGTACATGTTCCCATGTCTTTGTGTGTGCTTCATGATTGTGTATGTAGACATTTGAACATGTCCTTCCATGTGGATCTAATCCAACCTACTTATTTTTCATTTATCTAAACATTTTGACATGTCCTTGTATGTATTTATTTCTTAGATTTAGTGACATGTGTCCATGTCCATTGTATTATGGTCTTTTGTCCTACTTTATGTGCCTCAAGTGTGTTGTATGTATACTTTATTGTATGCATCATGACCATGAAAATTTTCCCTTACTTGTTACATACTCTAATTTTCAGATACATGATGGACCTCATGCATCTCCCCTTCCTACTTGGGTGTCATGATGGACATCATGTCCCATTCCCCTAGGTAGATACTTAGTTATTACTCAGATTTGTTATTCATATACATTATCACATCTATCTTAAAAATGTTGTGAATGTTAGACCTTGCATAAATCACACATTAAAAACTTATGATCATATTATCTTACATTATGATGTTATTTATGCAAATTATATTGGTTTAGTACATAGATAACATATATTATCTAACCAAAACACATGTAAAGTTTTTTTATTTAATTTAAGGGTAGTTATTACACAGGTTCAACAACTCCCATCAAAAGAGAGGGAATTAAAATGGTTTTATCATAGAGATCAGGTTATCCAGATCCACTAAGAGTATAATTTTCAGCACACTTAACACATAAATTAGATTAAAGAAAACGTAGTGGGAAACATTGACATAAAGATTAGTTACAGTTTCACATAAATAAAAGTAGTTAGACATTACAGCCCAAATTGGGACACTAATGCCACATGGTGCCACTATCCAAGATATTGTGATACTATCCAGTATCCTTAGTTTTAAAAAATTCTATATTGGCCAAAAAAGTATAGTAGGTACATCTAAATTTGCATAGGTTTAGCTATAGACAACTAGTTTTGGCTCAGTTTAGCTCATATTCAAACTAGTTTTCTCATATTAAGGGCATTCTACATGAAATGATCATTTCTATTTAGGTTTAGATACTTATATATATATATATATATTATTATAACTCATTCCATAATCCATATGCTCAAATATCATATTTGGGGGCATGCACATGGCACATTATTTCCATATGCTCACTTATATATTAGTTTATCAGATGGAATGAAAAAATCCATGTTATTATATACATTGTATAAATTAGACACCATGTTCCAAGTTACACACCAAATTCATGACTCAATCCATCTATAGTGGTAAGCATTTTTGAGTTACCTAGATCCACCTAATATACTCGAGTGGCCATAAAGATAACATCTCTAGTTAAAAATTTATAATTACATCATGTAGTTTTAGTTTTAAACGCATTTACATGTGGATAGGTAATGATGATTCATAATATAATAAAGTTCTTGAGACACCTACATGAGAGGGTTGAACACACCATCAATCTAATCTAAGATATTCATAGGTCATGATCCTCAAATTAGGGGTGGGCAATGATGGATTGAAAACTAGATTGAGTTCTTCAGCCACCCACACATGGTGATTGAGTAATCCATCATCTCAATCCAATATATTCACCTATTCGTCACTATCTACATGCACACATGTAATTTGTCACTAGGTTTAGGAAGTGGTTCACATACCCAGTGAGGTGTATTCATTCCTTTCCTCTCTCTTGTCTCTTTACTTGGTTTTATCTCTTTTCTTAGTTTTATTTCTTTTCTCAGTTTTGTCTTTGCTTTTGATATCTATTAAGTAAGGATTGATCGATGCACATTTATTTTGAAGGACATGCTATGGAGCATACTTCACATACATAGATCTAGATTCATGGTCTTTTCTTCTTAGGTAAGTCTAGGTATGATTATTTTTACTTTATCCTAGACATTTTGCTTTGCTACATTTATAGAATAACGGGGGGGGGGGGGGGGTGGGAATATTATCACCTAAAAATTACGCTTGAGTGCTAATATTGCCGCTTGATACCACCCATACCTAGCTTATCCCTAAATCTATCTTAGGGCCTACTTAGACACTTATTTAACCTTTGTGTGGGCCATAGGCATCCTTAGACATCCCTAAATCAATTCTAAACCCTCATCTCAACATCTTGGTGCATAATACCTTAGGTTCTTCCACCTAGACACTTTCACCATAATAAGGATAGTAGTTCCCCATGGAATTAGTGTCCCAATTTTGTCAATACTATCATTTCCCTCCTTTTTATACCAACATATATCTTATCAAATCTAAGACCACCTAGGGTTGGCCTAGACCTATTTTAAGACCCACACAAGTACTAAAATTATATATATATATATATATATATATATATATATATATATATATATGTATGTATGTATGTATGTATATATGTATGTATGTATATGTATATATATACACATACATACATACATACATACATACATACATACATATATACATATATATATATATATATATATATGTATGTATGTATGTATATGTATATGTATATATATATATATATATATATATATATATATATATATATATATATATATATATATATAATATGTATATGTGTGTGTGTGTGTGTGTGTGTGTGTGTGTGTCTATATATATATATATATATGTATATGTATACATGTGTGTGTGTGTGTGTGTGTGTGTGTATACATATATACACACACACACACATGAGTTTTAACCTTCTAACCTATAGATGGAAATCAAATGAAAATTACATATATAAACTTAGAACAAGATTTTCACAATTAAGGTTATTAAATTCTATTCTACCCTAATTCTACATACAACCATATATATCAATCCTAAACTATGATTACTCATATTTATAGTCTCAAGCTCATTTAAAGAACTTAATTAAACATTAATTACTAGCATAATTTTCACTTTTACTAGTACTTAGGTGGTTATAAATACATCAAGATTGATCCCTCTTTAGATTATTGGTATATAGGCAACTCTCATCATAGCGAGGTGTTGAGGATATCCTTCCTACCCCACTAACAATATAATTTACTGCTTGTATCAGCTAGATGATGTAACAACATGGAGGGTTAGTGTGTAAACATAAAATTAGTCAAAACAAACCATCTATAGAGATCCACAACTCATGGACACATGAATAGGCCTGACAGACCTAGATAGAGGTACACCAATAGCTTATAATAGTTTAACATAGAGGACACTAGTGCTAAAATAGGGACATTAGTACCACATGGTATTATTTTCTAATTAGGGTGCTACTATCTATTAAGGGTTTTGGAAATTTTTTACAACATATATACTATCCTCTGTCTTAGTTTGTAGCCTTTATATCTTCTATTTCAATCATTTTCTAGCTAAGTTCTTATTTACATTATTTATTATTATTTTTAAAAAGGTCAAATTAAGTCAATTCTATTAGAGGTCAATGGTTATATTTATTGTATATTTCTACCTTGATTTAATATACTCATCTCCTTAACAACATATCATTTATATAAACTAAGTCCTAAAAGGTTAAAACACTCTCCATATAATGGATCCTCCTTTGAAAATAGAAATGTTGAGAGGGAAAGAAGTTCCAACTAATGAAGTAGGAATGACCTTAACAAGTTTTGGCAACTTTAAATTAGGATTCTTGGTCCAAAAAGGTTTCCATAGTTGAGAATATTGAGTCTCTTCCAAAGGATGATGAAGAACATGTTTTTGAGATTGTTTCTCCTTAGAGATAATAGGTTGATTTTGCATAGGTGTAGGATCTCCCAAAGAGTGGTGACTTCTAAATCTTGAAATTTTGGTTTGTTTAGCTTTTGAAACCATTATCATTTCTTTTTTGGGAGTGGACTTACCATGATTTGGCATCTTGAAGTTAGGATGTCTAGTCCACGAAGGATGCCATGGTTGAGAAGCTTAAGGCTCATAAGGAGGTGGATTTTTAGAGATTATATTACTTGGGTGGAAAGATACTTAAAGTTTGACTTTAAGTATGGATTCTTAGACCTTAACATCCATGCCTCTCCTTGGCATGTGCATATTGATTGATCACGAGATTACCCACAAGGAAAAAGCACCAATTAGATTTTAAAAGTATATCAACAAGCTAAGATAGATTAAGAGCATGAGGAGGATGACTTGGAGTAGGGGGATGACATGTGAGTGATTTGACTCATTAAATGGATAATAAACAAGATATAAATATTGATAAGAATATTGATGATGAATCAGAGGGTAATACTCATGATAGGTAGGTAGAAAGTATTTGGAGTCCCCTAAACCCAGCCATATAATAGGTGTTTTATGGAATTCTAATGCTAAAAAAGTGCCTATAATAAAAATTATACTAAAACCACTTAATGTTTTACCTAAAAATAATGTCTAATTTGCTAAAAATAGCTAAATTAGACTCAAAGTCACCACTACTATTTGTATAAACTACCTATAAAGGCTGCTATATTGAATGACAACACCAACAATCCTTCAATAAATGAATTAATTTAAGTACTGGTCTATTGGAGATCAAAAATGATTGGAGTATCTAGGTGCTTATTAAATTTCTTCAACATTGAAGCTTGCTAAGAGTAATACCAAAACCTCAACTAAAACCTCTAACTCAATGGAATTGATTAGAATCCCTCTAGGCATGCTAGAAACTATTTCCATATTTGAGTTGTACCTTGTGAGGAGGTATTTCACATCTCGTCACCTAATCTGACACAATGGGAATAGCCCAAGGCTATGGGTCACCTATGGTTGGAGTGAACCTATGGAGAGGGTTGGCTTCCCTTGATAGATCACCTAAGATAACAATAAACTACTATAACTTGTAAGGAAAAAGGGGGAAAGAGAGCATAAATAAAGGAACTAAAACCAAAAATGGGGTGATACACCAGAAAATTATGACATTCTCTACTCACTTAAGCATACATAGTGAACATAAAAGTATTAAAAAAATACATAAATCAATAATGAAATTATTATCATCATTATTTTGTAGAGAGGTCTAAGGATCTATGGTAGAATTAGAATGAGAAGAATTGATCACCATAACTAATAATGCATAAACCATGAGATACATAGATTATGACATATAAAAGATAATTCACTTGTATAGAGGTGAATTGGACTTAGAGAAAATCAAATGAAAATAATACTTCATCATAAATAGAACATCAAAAATTCATAAGATACACATATAATTCAAGACATTAAGAGGGTAAACAAAGTTCTATTATTCATTCAAAGTCATAAAATCCAAGTAGAGGGCTCAAGGATGGGCCAATTTATATAGCGTTTATATGCTAAAAATCATCCCTTTACAATGAAAATACTATCTATTTAAATAATAAAAATATTAAAATATTGGTCTTATTTAGTCTTAATCACAATAATGGAAGTTACTAATTATATGATAATCATGAAAGGTGGGTTAAGGTAGTGAGGATCCCATCAAGTTCACTAAATCCATGCATGCATAATTACCTTCCATGTCCCCTCAATCTTGTATCTTGTATTTTATGTGTGTATTCTCCACTCACCTCTATGATGAAAAGGGTTAGATTTCATTTCCATTTAATAAATTTTCCAACATTTCTATTGAGTTAGACCATGATCTTCATGCTGGTCCATTCTACCATTAGTTCTATAAACCAAATGTAGTTACATAGTCTACTCATGAATTTGACGTCTAAATGGGTGAAATGGGCTATCAAATTTACCTTAATTAATGCCAATGTGTATATCAACAAACTCCTTAGTGGAATAATATATCCATGTGTTGACATTGGGTTCATCATGGAAGTTTCTACTTTTGTGAGTATATTCCTCCCTTTAAGGCCCCTTTATAACACTTAATCGATTATACAGGGTTGAAGATTTGACTTGGGTTCATCTTCAAGTGCCACATGGCATTCTCTCATTTTTCATGGGTTTTGCATTACTACCCATATAATCTCATTTGGATTACTTTGGGTTCACCAACTATCTTCTTTATATTGGATATAAATCCATAGGCCCTACTAGGTCCATATGGTAGCTTCTTATGTCTACCCCTTACCTAATCTCTCTCAACTAGGCTTTATCAAGTGCCTGGTAGTTTTATCCTATTAATTGGGTACTCTTACCACTATGTTCTCAAGGCTTACCACCTCCAAGTGGATCCTTCTCACTCTTCTATTGATCATCTTGGGGATTCTAGTATAAAGCTAACTATTTCCATGGTGAAGTGAGATTTCACCATGCAAAAACATCTTACTCATCCACTACTCTAACATATTATTCTATCTTCATGTACTATCCTAGGGCTCTAGAGTATTAGGACTGCATGATGTAGTATCATAATACTCAAATGCTATCCTAGAGATATAACATATTTCTCTCTTTACACAAACTACCTCAGGGATTTAAAGTAGTGGGATTGCAGACATGGCTCCATCCTATTAAATTATTAGCTCGTGGATCTAACATACTATCCAAGTTATATGTAAATATTAAGGGGATTAGAGTAGTTGGATTATGTCATGTGGTATCATCCTGCTAAATCTTTATCTTGGAGGATTTTAAACTTTTATGGATGGTTTGAGGTATCTAATTTGTCAAGATTATGACGCATGGAAGCATCTTGCTAATCCGTTAATTTGATGACATGGATATCCACTAGGTAACACTGAATAAATTTAACTAAGTGTCAAAAATATTTTTTAAAGGGCTCAAGACCATCAAGAGATCAACACATGTAACTGTATAATTTTTGCAAAATTAACTAAGTGTTAAAAGTATTTTGAAAGAGGCATAAGCCCCAAGAAGTGAAAATGATTATTATTTGGCAACATTTTATTAGACCAAAGTCTTACTATGACTAAAAAACTAAGAAGCTATCAATGTTTCATTATGACCCATCAAATTTTATCTCATCACCTCTTGAGGCCATCGTCAAGAGATAAAAGACCCCCAAAATGGTTAAGTTTTAGAATTCTTCATTGACCCATCAAATAACTTTTGAATAAAAATGTCCAAGTCCCATTGAGTTAAAACATGACACATGGATCTAGGAAAAGTTCAAATAATTGACTTAGTGTTTAAATGTTTCCTCTTTTCAAATAAAGCATAACATGGCATGGTGTTTAAAACTTGTGATTTCAGAACTTTTATTCAAAACAAAAGTTCCAACTACCCTTTTTAGAGTATTTGATGAATAAAAGACTTATAAAAATTATTTACAAAGACTCCTTGAGGTTTTCCATTATGTGTTTCATTAGAAATATTTCTCTAAATACCCAAAGCCTTTAAAAAATTATTTTTTATGCAAATTCCAACTTGTTGTAACACACAAAATCTGAAGAGTAAAATACTTAGACAAATTCTCAAGTATGACGACAATTTTTTAAAAACATGCTAAGTCCTTTGTTTCCTTCCTAGCATCGCCACTTCTACCAAATTATAAAAAAACTTTGAAAACCCTTTTATACTAAACCTAAATCCTTGAACTGATATTTGGATGTTGCTCTTCCATGATGACAAAAAATGGTCAATAATTACCATCTCCAATGGTCAACCATGACAAGAAAACTAAAAATATAAGTTCATCCTATTGGGTGACTCTTATGAATTAGTTTTCCAAAATTTAACCCAAGATAACATGATAGTTTGGCCTAGAACCAAGATTTTTCAAGATAAAATTCCTAAACCCGATTGCTACAAGGAAGATGACTACTAAAAGTACCATTAGATAAAGGGACACTCTACAAATAGGTTTATTCACCTTAATCACTATGTCTAATATATTATTGATCATGGGGACATTGCCATAAAAAACCACCCATCCACAACATATAACAACCAAATATTTATAATATATAAATATATATTACCCAAACATGAGCTTGGTAATGGTAATAAAAAGTAACAGTCCACCTAATAAAATAATTTAAATCATGTAAATGATACTTTTGAATACATAGTTAATAGTGGTGATGATGCATACAACCATGTTTCAGTTAGTAATCTACAAGAACAATATTGCACCATTACCATAATACATGAAAAATTTACCATTCTTAGTGCATCATCATCCAATGTTAAACATAAGTATAAAATTATCAATCATATTGAAGAGATACCCACCGACATTTCTATCTTATAACTTCTCAAGACTTCACCTATATATAAGGTCATTTTGTATAAAGTCCTCTAAGAGTCTATAGATTCCAAGTGTCAGTTGTAAATTTATCCACCAATAATCAAGGCACATTTGGCAATTCTAATGTCTCCCCTTTGGGATTTATTCATAATTTCCCATTGTATATAGAAGTCACTATTTCAAGACACAAAGTAAAGAGGGTGTTTATAGACAATGGACAAACATTCAATTTATGTATATTGATATTAGTAAATCATTTATGATATTCAACAAAAACATTAGAATATAACACAATCATAATCAAATAATATGATAATAATGAGAGATAGTCTATGGGTACCATTTATCTTCCCTTGATGGCGAGTCCATTCATACAGGAAACATTAGTCCATATTATTGATCTCAATTTAATCAAAAATTTAGTCCTTGTTCATCCATAGATACATTTAATGAAGATCACTCAATTTACATGACATAAATGTTTAAAATTCTCACATGATGACATGGATATAACCATTCTAGGTGATCATCAAACCCTTCTAATAATGCATGTTATTGGAAGGTTGATATCAAAAATACAACTATCTCCCCATTATTGAAGATAAATTTACTATAATTAGGGAATCAATTATGATTTAAAGCTACATCCATCATAATATTTTATTTCAAACACCTTCCCTTGGTGGTTGAATAAACACACCAACTTCTTCTACTTTCATATAAATTCCATTTAATAGTCAAACTTCCTATATACACATAATATTTTTAACTTTTATTGATTACCAATGTTTTACATCTTGTAAGAACCCATGGAGACTCAATATCTCTAAGTGCATGCCCTAAGGGGTGCACTAGGAAAGGGGTAGGTATACCTTTGGTGCTTCATAGGATTATTTTCCCTTTTTGCCACATTATTACTAGTCTAACTAGTTCCTAAAACCTTTCCCTAAGTTTTTTATCCTCCCTTGTATAATCTTCTAGTATTTTTCCTCTTTCCATCATTAATTTCATTACTTATCACCCTTTTGACCTATTATTTTTACTAGGTCAACTAGGTCAACATAGTAAAATTTAGGGAGATCTTAGATCTTTCAGTTCGTTAACCTCCTGATCGACCTAACACAGACCTAGTGAGTTAGCTTGAAAATGTGTTGGGTTGACCAGGTTGACCTATCATAACCAAAATATCCAAATTATTTTAGGTTAATTTACACCTATAAATACAAGGTAATTTTTATCATTATTTTTATATTAAATCAAGAGTTATTATTCTCTCATGCTTATTCACAATATACTCTTCCATCATTCTACTTGAGGAGACTTAGCTTAAGTTTCTTATTTTGGATAATCTAGTCTTGTAGATAGGTCTTGGATGCTTTGGCATAAAAAATTGATCCTTAAAAACCACAAAAACCTATTACAAAGCCCCATTATCCAAGGGAGAGATTGAGTCTTGATGGGTTCACATTCAGGTAAGTATATTCTAACTTTATTGTCCTCTCTTTTAGTAGATATAAGTAATATAAGTGTTGGATCAAATAATATTACCCTTCATATTCCATGTATTAGGGTGTTACTCATACTTAAGTTATTAAAGGTTCCCTATACATGTTTTTATTGCTTTAATTTACTAAACCCCCCCACCCCTAATTTAGTGCCACAAGCTTTGGTACACACTATGTTAGATTTACTTTTCTTGTTATTAGATTAGTGAAATTAAATCATAGGACTCCTTGAGGGTTGTTGTTTGATTGTGTTAGAATATAGGATTTATAACCTTACCTAACATGGTGTGTTGTGACAAGTTATCCCCTAATCAAGTGTACCGGATTCTCATATTGTTCATGTACTTGCTTAACAATTGTATGCCCCTAATCATAAGTGTAGGTGTGTTTTATCCCATCCGATCTATGATTGATTTATGAACATTACACATTTTTTATTACATACATTATGGTGAACCTGATGTGAATCAAAACATTGCAAAATTTATTTTAATTATTTCATTTCTATTCATCATTATTTTTATTATATATTTATTATGCTAGATCAAACCTATCAACCTAGTTATTTATCTTTATGCACAGGTTTTTAGGAATAGGCAACTAAATCAACCAACTCAACCCAATAATGGTTTCCAAACTTTTAGAATTATATTTAACCAACTAGACCTAGTACACATTTTAGACTTCTAGTTCAGCCTACTAGGTTAACCAAGTTGACATAGTGCATTTTTAGCAAGTTCCTGCATAGCTTGGTCTACCAACTCAACCCATTTTGTAGGTTACTACCAATTTTATCCAAGTTCTTAGATCAAAAATCTTCTCCTTTCATCTCTAAACCATTTAGGCCAATTTTTATTTCCTCTATGTCTTTTTTTTTCTATACTTTCCTTTCAAGTTTGTAGTCTTCAAAATTGGCTTTGCATAGTCAACTAGGTTAACTTAGTGGACCTCGTTTTATTTTATGTGTTTTCTAAAATAATTAGGTTGACCTGACCAACCTAGTTCACTTTCAAACTTTTCTTCCATAGTATAGGCTTGACCCTATCATCCTTGTATTGTATGATTGACCATATAGTTTCTCAATTATACCTTGTTTCAAAGTTGGAATTAATCGTATATGTTAATCATATCTTTATTTTAAGTTGTTTACATGCTTAGAATAGTTCACATAG
The DNA here is from genome assembly GCA_037957365.1 of Torreya grandis. NCBI lineage: Eukaryota > Viridiplantae > Streptophyta > Pinopsida > Cupressales > Taxaceae > Torreya > Torreya grandis. The sequence goes on from JARHVA010003522.1 coordinate 684,536, forward strand.
TCTAATCGAGGGATTTTAAATTAATCACTTAGTTGAACTATTTTTATTCTTTTACACATATGGACAAACCACATAAACATCAATATTCATTTAAATATTTGACTACCCAGGTCTACTTACTTATATTTAATCACCAAGGGGGAAGTTGACTTGATGCTCTAGTCAAATATAAAGTGTGGTTAATGGTATATCTTTTATAAGCACCCATTAACCTTATTTTTATGATGTGTGAAGTGAGGGGGCAGGCCCCAAAACCAATCTTCTATCATTGCCACTATAGTCCCTTTCATCCTAAACTTACTTGAAACTATCCATAGATTGATATCTAGTATATTGCTTATAGCCAATCTCCCCTTCTTCATTTAAAATCATTCTTAATAATCTAATCAGCATTACAATCTAACCAAGTAGCTAAATTTAATTTCAAGTTATTTTATTTCTCTTTGATCAATTATGTGTGCAAAATCTTGCATTATCCAATATTAGTTCAATATTTTACTTTGTGTGCATTAATTATATTGGCCATCATCAATTCATTTGATTATGCATTTCCTTTCTACACTTACTTTCTTAGATTAGCTACAAATTGTATTATTTGATTTCCAAGCTTGTTACCAATATTTTCCTCTTCCTTTTTCATTATACTAGGTTTACTTGGTTAACCCTATAATTTATTTGGCTTCTTTGAATTGTACTAGATCAACCTAGTCGACCTTGTATAGTTTGAAGGGCCTATTTATTATACTAGGTTGACCTAGTCAACCTAGTATTGTTTCTTAATTTTTAAAATATAGTTTCCCATTTATCCAATTTTGTATCTTGTTAATCTCTCTTTAGTTATAATGATGTCTCCTATAATAATCTTTTTGTGCACCCTAAGTCCATTTAGATACTATATGGGATGTTCATTCTTTCCTCTCTTTTCCTCCCTAGAGAACCATCACTCTTTGGGCACTTCTTCTCCTCCTTCATCTATGAAATATAACATGGTGCAAATAACACCTCAAGATGAAGTTTATGGATCCAATCATTTCCATAATTATCAAGACACTTATTGAACTCTAAAAACCAATGTGGGAGTGATTGATACAAATCTATTTAATAATCCCACTAATAACCCTCCTTCTAATAATCCTCCCCTAATACTAATTTAGGGAGTGATCTAACCAACACTAACTCACCTCCAAATACAACCCAAACCTTATCTCAAGTCATTCAACAAATGAACATCAGGAGAAGCTCTAATACCAACCAAATGATGCAACTTCAACAACATCTAATCAATGTGGCTAATCAACCTCCAACTATTCATCTTCAAGCTGATCCTAATTATATTCCTCCACCTCTTATGGATGCATTAGGTAATTTTATTCCTTAACCAATAATGAATAACAATATGATTCAAACTATTCAAAATGATCCTTTATTTTTCTTCATTGTTTCCATTAATATTGGTAACATATCTCCAACTATCAAATATGATGGGACTAAAGATCCTACTTCATTCCTCAAAGCATTTGATAACCTTTACAAAGAGTGGATCTAAACTAATACATTTTACACAACTAAACTATTATTCAAAACTTTTACTAGTGATATATTATAGTGGTATAATCAACTTCCTCGACATTCTATTTGGCAACTTGAAGATTTGGTCAATCCTTTGGTTAAAGAGTTTCAACATAATGATCTTCCTAAAAATTGTCTTAGTCACTTCATAAATGCTAAAAAATCTCCTAATGAATAGGCTCATGAATTTATTAAAATATCAAAAATTTTAGCTCATAAAGCTAATCATAATATGACTAACGATAGTTTATTCAAACTCTTTATTACCACTTTGACTCCCACTTTGTAATACAAGGTTTAAACCTTTGCTCCTCAAAATATTAATGAATCTCTTGACCAAGGTAAGCATCAAGACTTTATTATGAATAAATTTGGACCCAATCATAAAAAATTTAAAGGATCTTTCCAAACATCCTATGCTCTTGCTAGTAATAATTTCTAAACCAAACCTGGAGTTTCCAAATCTGATGTTCCTTTACCATCTCACACACCTCTTTTAATTTAACAAATGAAACAACTTTTACAACCCTCTAAGCCTTTCATTTATCCTAATGCTCCTCCTCAGTGGTAAGATGCTAATCTATTTTGTTGGTTCCATGATGACATTGGGAATTCTCATGGATATTGTAGAGGGATCACTAAGTGTGTCATTTATTATATGATTGTTGACTCATTCAACCATGAGGATATGATCAAAATTTGTCATCAATAGTATGATTTTGCATCTAAAAAATGACAAACCTTTAAATCTTCTATTTCTAATAATCAAAAATCTTCTTCAAACAATAATCAATCAAATGTTAAGGATGTTTATGCCATCGATGATGATTATCACCTATATTACAAAAAACTCTCAATATGTCAATGTTGATAAGGTCAATTATCAGTGTAAACCAACTCACAAAGAACCTATTACCAAGGCTAAGAAACCATCTTTATAAGAATAATTGCTTAAAGATACTGCTACCACTCATGATGATTTAGAAGCACCTAAGTAACAACTTCCCCATTCTGATCTTTTAACCACATTTATACCTCATAAATATAATTTAGATTCTAAACCTCATGTTGGTTATTCTACATCATATTAAAATTATCTTGAAGAAATCAACTCTATGCCTTATAATATTCCTCTTATTGAGTTGGCTCACACCTCACCCTATCATCATAAATTTCTTATACAATAACTTAAATAAATTAAAGTTCCATCTTCCATAGATGAAGACCCACCTTCTATTGATTCTCAACAAACTAATGTCAATACCATTGAGAATATGTGTCCTTATTTCAAACCTTCCAATGAATTTATTGAAGAGGACATGATAAATGATGAAATTATTTTTCACACTGATGATCCATCTCTCTTTATCAAAGTAGCCATTAATACTACCCTTATCCAAAAACTTATATTTGTCAAAGGTTCTAGTATTAATGTCACATCCTTTTTGTTCATTTAGTAACAAGGTTATAACAAAGATCATCCTAAACAAACCCATCTTACTTGGTGTGGCTTTGAAAAGACTAATCAAAAGCCACTTGATTGAATTTGACTTCCATTAACCATTGGATCTAAGACTGTTAGAACCAAGCTTATGGTCCTTGATCTTCCTTTATCTTATAACACTCTTCTTGGTAATCTATAGACTCATTAGATGAGGGCCATCACCTATTTTGGTAGTCAGTACATTAAATTATTATAAAACAAAAAACATTACAAACATGAAACTGATCCCAACCCATGGAGCATCCAGCTTCCCAATCCTAAGCCTCAATATCGAATTCCTACAATTATTAAAAGAAATAGTGCTCCTTTACCTAAGTTCATCAACATGAATCATAATCTTCAAGTTACTCTTTTAGATTCTAATGATGATTATCCCAATGAGTTAAAACACACTTGTAATACTAACAAACTACCTCCATATATTTTGGATTGGATTCCTCCTTCTCTCTTACCTAGAGATCATATTATTCCTATCATGGATGAGATTACTGATTTTCCCCATCCATACAATGCTCAAGATCTATCTTTACCTAAAAATTCCTTCATTTTTAATTATTTTGGAGTGGATAAATTATTTTAATATCCTATTACCATGCCCCCTTGTACATTTATCAACATTAGGAGTTTACCTTCTGAAACTCCCCTCGATTATCAAGCATGCATGATTTCTCTGACATATGATGACAACTATGTCATGGCCCAAGCTCACTCTAGAGACTTAGATGTCTAACACTATCAAAATATTTTAGCCTAAATTTATGCCTTCAACTAGGATGTACATACCATATCCATACATCATGACTTAGATCTTGAGGGTCATGTACCTCCTACCAATTCTCTATTTATTGATACTCCTTGGGTGGTAGAAAAAATTGAACCTTCCAAACTTATAGATGATCCTACATCTTCTCTACCTCCTTTGGATCCTATATTTTCTTTATATTATTCTCCCATCATTGAATCTATCAACACTCCCATCTCTTTGGATCCATCATCTTCATTTACTTCCAAAATTACACTAGATGCCAAGGCAACTAATGTTCATCAGATTCATTCTAAGTATGATATCCATGGCAATAAAATTCTAAACCTTAAAGTAAATGTTGAATATTATGGTCCTTTTCCTATGTTATCTAGTGATGAAGATATTCTTTAGTTACTTCTGCTTGAGAACCTCAACTTCATCGGCAACATCATAAACTTGGAAATTTCAAGAATAAAACTCCTCTCTTTAACAACTTTGTCCATATTATTGAATCTAAAACAAATCCAATTCTAGCCTTACCTAATGCACCTTACAATTTTAAAGATGGAAATGGCATGCTTATTAAATAAATAACTCATATCGAATATGGTACCCCATCTTTAGCTCGACAAATCATGATTTCTCAAGAACTCTCACCATCTGAGCATGATGACTTTAGCTTATCCTTTGATAAATATCAAGAGACATTAACTTGTTCCTACCAAGACATGATTGGTATTGACCCTAGTATTTTGGTTTATAACATCATCATTTATCCTGATGCTAAGCTAATGCATCAAAAGCAACAAAAATTCCCACCTGAATTCACTAATCTATGCCATAAGGAAATCATTAAACCACTAGATGCTAAATTCATTAAACTAGTGGATTATTTTGAATGGGTTTCTAACATTATTCCCATTTGGAAGAAGTTCATAATGGGTATCCACATTTGTATTGATTTATATAACCTTAATCTTGCTTTTCCTAAGGAAGACTTCCATTTACCTTTAATAGATGCTGTTGTCGATTCCATAACTAGTTATGAAATGTTGTCTCTTATAGATTTCTTCTTGAGATATAATCAGATTCACATCACTCTTGAGGACCAACATAAGACTACTTTCACCAAAAAAATGGGGCACCTATTGTTACATCAAATTTCCCTTTAAATGTAAAAATGGTAGAGCTACCTATCAACCTGCTATGAATCACATCTTTCACAATCTCATCCATAAAATTGTTAAAACTTATGTGGATTATCTTATTTCTAAATCCAAACATCATAAGAACCATCTTTCAAATTTTTATATCATCTTTTACTATTTCCTTAAATATAAAGTTAGACTTAATCCTTTCAAATGTGTTATTGGAATCACATCCAGTAAATTATTAGGATTCTTAGTCTCTCGCTATGGCATCAATGTTTACCCAGCCATAATTAATGAAATTATTAACATTCCCATTCCTTAATCTATTCTTGATATTTGAACTTATTTAGGCAAACTTGTGGAAATTAGATGATTTATCCCTAGAATGGTTGATCACATTCACTCTATCAATTCCCTTCTCAAGAAAGGTAAAACTTTAGAATGGATGGATACATATCAAAAATCCTTTGATAATATGAAAGATTCATTACTGCATCCACCTACACTTCATCCACCTTCTACTGATAAACCATTAATTCTCTATACATCTTCCACACCTATTTCAATTGGGGCAATGCTTGCCAAATGAGATGATGTAGGAAGAGAGTATGTTATTTATTACATTGGTTGACACCTCATTATTATACCAAAGTTGAGCATGATTGCCTCACTATCTATTTTATGGTTGAAAAGATTCATCATTATATTCTATACCAAATTACTTATGTCATCATTCATTCTATCCCCTTCATTATTTATTCTCAAAAGCCTTTTTTCCTAGAGATAGAATTGACAAATGGATGGTCTTAATTATTGAATTTGATCTCTACATCATCACATAAAATGTTATTAAATGGAAATTCATAGCTGACCAAATTACCATAGCTCCCATTTTAGCGACTTCTTCACTTCAATATGCTCTTCCCAATGATAATATCCTTTACATTGAAGGTATTAATTAAGCTATATCCCTTAAAGACTATTTTCATAACTTTACTACTAATCTTGAAGCCAAAAATCTTGAAAATTCTTCCCCTCCCTCTGGTACTACTAAACCAAAGGTAGTTATCAAGGAAATCCTTGAAATTAATGTTGAGTTACATGAGATTACTTGGACCCTCCACTTTGATGGTGCTAAATGCCTTCAAGGAGCTAGGGAGGGTTGCATTCTCACAAATCCTCTTGGAAAGATTATTCCTCTATCCTTTCATCTCACTTTTGATGTCACCAATAATATGACCAAATATGAAGCTCTTATCTTAGGAATGAGAGCTTCTCTTGATCTAGACATCTAGTATCTTCATGCTTTAAGATATTTTCAGCTCATTTGTCATCAAATTAATGGTGATTATCAATGTAAAATTTAGAAAATCATTACCGATAATCAAATCATGACCACTCTTGCTAAGTATTTTATCTCTTTCACTATTGAGCTTATTAATCAAGACCAAAATTCCATTGTTGATTCTCTTGCCTCCTCAATTTCTCTCTTTCATCCTCATCAAGTTCTCTCTGATCCTTCCTTTATTATATAAATAAAAAAATCTCCATCATCTACTCAACCACTTGATTCACTTATCTATCACATCTAGGTTGTGACCATTATAAAAAACCCATGGTACCAAGATATAATCTAATACTTAGAGCATCAAACTTATCCTCTCGATCTAGATTGTCATGAAAAGACACACATTCATAAACAAGATTTTAATTATGTATTTTTACATAAAATCCTTTACTATCACAATGCCAAAGGTACCTTGATTCATTATGTTATGCAATATGAGGTTATTCTTCTATTTTAGAAAGCACATGGGGGCATTATGGTGGTCATTGTAGTGGACATGCTATAGCATGCAAATGCCTATGTATGAGTTAATTTTGGCCTACTCTTGAAAATGATTCAATTGAATATGGTAAAAACTGTACTCTTTGTCAGCTTCATAATGATCTTATCCATTCACCTCTTATCAAGCTTTAAATAATAAAATATCCTTTGTAGTTTTACACATGGGGATTTGATCTCATTGGTAAACTTCCTTGCTCCCAAGATGGGCATGTCTTTATCATTACTACTACCGAGTACTTTATCAAATGGGTAGAATCCATGCCCCTTGTTAATGTTACTAGTCTTACCATATCCAAATTAATTCTTAACCAAATTATTTGACACTTTGAGATTCCCCATACCATCATTTTAAATAATGGTGGTAATTTCAAAAATAAACATGTTAAACAACATTTTACCAAATTAAAGGTCAATCATAAATTTTCCATGCCTTATCATCTGCAATGTAATGGTTAAGCTGAGACCACCAATAAAATTATTAAAAAAATCTTCAAAAGATAATTCATAAAACCCACATGGATTGCCATATTCATCTTTACTCTGAATTTTGGGCCTATCAGACTAGCATACATGTTGCCACTAAGGCAATTCCATTTTCATTAGTCTATGGTTCTAAGTCAATCCTTCCATTACAAGTTTAACTTCCCTCTCTTCATATATCTCTTTATAATATTACTTCTAATGAATAATTATGTGAAGCTTGCCTTCATGCCCTTGATCTTCTCAATGAATGTCATATTTCTGCATTACAACATAACTATCAATACGAGGCTTGCATCATTAAATAACATAATAAATGTTTTAAAGTATGAACACTTAGTGTTAGTAATCGTGTTATTAAACTAGATTACACCCATGTTAAATAAGGTAAATATTCCCAAAAATTATGGGGCCCATATTTAGTTAAAGACATTCTTAGTCCAAGCACTTACCATCTTCAAACTAATGAAGGCCAAGAGCCCACCAATGCTCAATTCCTTTTAAATTACTTTGCCTAAACATTTATTTCTTGTCATGTTTTATATCTATATATTTATAATATCTCTTTGTAGATAACTTAAGCATGGGTCTCTCCCTCTACAGTAGTGCCCTATTTTCATAAAGCTTTAGTCCTCCCTTTTGGTCTTCTAGTTTCCTAATGTGACATAGTCTCCCTTATCTTGTTGCATTTTATATTATTTTTCACACCCCTTGGGGTTTTTTTTTTTTTTGATTTGATTTGTAAAAACATGGATAGGACCTGACATCCCTCACAAAACCACCATATTTTAATCATTCTTTCTCTTATTTCTATTTTCCAATGTTGTTCTAGCATCCTTTGAGTTTTCTTTTATGAATTGCTTTATAAGAAGGCTCCTTTCCTTTTATTTTATCTTACTTATCAGTAGCCTTATGTGTCTCTATTTTATGAGTTACTTTGTAATACCATGGATAAGACTTATCCATCCTCATAAAATTACCACCTTTTCATGTTATTGATCTTTGTTCTCAACTTTAGCTTTTACTTCTTTTGCTAGATGAAATATGCACAACAATCTATGTTTGCATGTTTTACTCCATTTCCATCATTTTTATGATAAGGAATAAAAATTTAATATCATTATATCCCTTTTTTACCTTTGTCACATTTTTTTCCATTTGAAGTAATTTAAATTGTTCCATTTGTCATTCTTCTTGATTTCCCTTTTCTTTCATCTCCACATTGGATAAAATAAGGTCAAAATCAGGATAGCATTATTTATCACCTAAATTTATGAGAATCTTAGACCTCATTTTATTTTAAGTTTATTTTTATTATCAACCTTGTCCCAAGTTTTCAAATGAAAGTCATCTTTAGAACCCATGTTTGGTTTTCCAAATCTATATGAAGGAGGAATAAAAACAAGCCATAAAAAAAGTTAAAATCCAAATCATTTAAAAATAAAAGGCAATAATATTTAAAAGGAAAAATACAAATCTCAAAAGTCAATTTCACACCAAAATATGTGATTACAAGAACATCTCTTATCTCCAATAGAAGATCAAACTCCACAGTCAGCTTCATGTAGTGCTGAAGTTCTTTGGGGTGTGTTAGGCTAGTAGATTAGAATAGGGTATTTCAAAAAACTCTATGGTGTTACATACTTTCTCATGCAAGTACCCAATCTTTGTAGTAGACTGACATCTCTATAAGGGGTCATGAAGAATGGGGAACACGTCATGGGGAGGTAGGTTCATTTTAATTTTCATGTATATAACCTTCATGGGATGATATATATACTTTATTTATTTACCCAACATATGTGTGGCTAAGAGAAGATTTTCATAGTCCTTAAGGTCAAAAGTACTCTTATTTTGACAAACCTAATTTAAGTGTCTTGACTTCAATAAAGAGTTCTCTCTACCTTATTTTTTTCCTTCATTCTCCCCTCACCCATTTCATTTTCCTGCCTTGATAGATAAATTGTGATTATAAATTTGTTTTCCCTCTTTGCTTATTTTTTACTCACATATTAAAAACATGTTGGCATTAATTTGTTTTAGTTTTATCTATCCTTAAAGTGAAACAACATGTTTGAGTAACTTTGGATCATTTTCTTTACACCATAATTTACATTTACTAGACTTACTTTACCTTCCTTTTACCATTATTCATTATTTTTCTATCTTGATGTTATGAAGACCTAAGTTCATACCCTTTTTCCAATATTGAGTTTGGTTGGCTTGTTACATATCACTCATCAATGTTGTTTTCTATTTTTTGTAATTTTTTTCATTTTTGAGTGAGAGGTGGATTGTTACTGCTCACTCATCAATATTGTTTTACCATTTTGTCTTTGTATTTAGTCTTTTTACCATTTATTTTGTTTTTGTTTTACCATCCTATTTAACATGTATCCTTGGTTTGATTTTGTGAGTTTTCCTTTCTTACTTTAGGATAGCTTGTTTGAGTTTTTTAGTCCTTAATAGCCTTGGCTTTTTAGCTACCCAATTTACTCTTATTTTTTTGACTTGGTCATTTAGTCTAACATATCACTTGTCACCTTAGCTTGAAAAATTTCCCAATTATGTCCCATCCTCATAACACAAAATATCTTGGATTTTCATGTTTGTTTGTTTTTTATCTTTATTTTTTTATTCTTGGGTTTGACGAAAGTAGTCTTTGTGCCCTACATAATAAAAACTAAAAACACAATAGACAACCATCCCTTGATAAAGGTAATTCAAGGTACACATTACATTTAATTTTTAGTTGTTTAATTTTTATTCATTTACTTTTTTTAGATTAGTTTCCATTTTATTCATTTACTTCTAGTTATTTTTGCTTTTAAAATACTACAACTTTTTTTAACATCAACATTATGTGTGTCCTTATGTTTTTTCTCAAATCACCATCCCTTATTGCACCTTAGTGACACATGATGAGATTCAAGTGGGGCATATGTATACACATAATATTTTTAACTTTTATTGATTATTGATGATTTACATCTTATAGGAACCCATAAAGACTCAATCTCTCTGAGTGTAAACCCTAAAGGGTGCATCGAGAATGGGGTGGGAAGATCTTTGGTGCTTCATAAGATTATTGTCCTTTTTTCCACATTATTACCTATATAAATAGTTCATAAAACCATTCCCTAAGATGTTTCTCCTCCATTTCATAT